>CM069135.1:64403587-64463335 GCA_035221665.1 Okamejei kenojei
TTTGACTTACTTTACAAGACTTATTAATTAACATATTATTTTGTATTATTGACCACTAGAAGTACATATAAACTAAGTATTAATTTTCAATAGCAAAATGTAGCATACCATTGGATAATATAGTCTCATAACATAGATGCACATTTTATGATATTTTGAGCTTGAAGCAAATAGAATTAAGAGGTTTGCAAATTTTAAACTATGGCATAATATGCCATTGTACATTCTATTGTTATTTGAGCACACTGGAATGTACACAATGACATAGGAAAAAATAAAACGGAGAACCGAGCAAAACAAAAATGTTATATAACAAAACATGCAATGTCAAAATCATAGAGTATCGGAAAGGAGAACCTCGTCACAAATTGTAACTACTGTTCACTGACCTCTGATTGCTTCAACTAGTATAATCCACTATATTAGCCCACGTCAAATTATACCTTTTATCCGCACTGTCATTTTGTCAAAAAATCAATATACAAAGTCTAACCATTTTCCCTTCTTTCACTTACCTGAGGAGTCTGAAAAGTAAATGTTCATGTTTCCATAAGGTGTATTGGGCAGTATTAAGCCTTCACCCATCAAGTCTACTCCGCCATTCAATCATGCTGATCTATAATACCTCCTCAACCCATTCTACGCCTACTCCTCATAGCCCCAGACCCCCGTACTAATCAAGAATCTAACATCTCCTCTCCGCCTACGATATATAAAAACTCCTCCTGAGGCAATGAATTCCAAATATGCACCACCCACTCTCTCTAAGAAATTCCTCCTCACCTCCCCATTGCGAAGATAACCCCTTTATTCTGAGTTATTGGCATCATGGTCCAGACTCTCCCCACTAGGAAAATACCTCTCACATCCACTCAAACCAGTGCCTATTCACAATTCAGTAAGTTTCACTGAGGTCCCCTCCACACCCTACTAAACTCCCTAGTACAGCCCGTACAGTGCAAGCTCATCGAGAATGTATAACCAATGATTCAAAGACAATAGACAATACGAGCAGAGTAGGCATTCGTCCCTTCGACCAGCACAGCCATTCAATGTGATCATGGCTGATTTATCACAATCATACCCCGATCCTTCGCTTCACTCCATATCCCCTTAGACTACACTATCCCTAAGAGCTCTATCTAACTCTTCAAACGTGTGAAAGCATCCAGAGAACCCGCCTCCTCCGCCCGCCTGAGGCAGAGAATTCCACACACTCACAACTCTCTGTGTGAAAAAGTATTCCCTCATCCTGTTCTAAAATGACTTACCACTTATTCATAAACTATGACCCTTGGATCATGACGTCCCCAACATTGGAAACAAATTGTTCCTGCCTCTTGCATGTCCGAAAACTACCCATAATAAACCTAATTATCGATAGATTTCCGACTCCGACATCCTAAATACCAGAGATCGAAAGCCCAGCCGCTCCATTATCTCTCAGCAAAATGAACAATCCCCGCCATCCCGGAGCGTAAACCGTAGAACCTATGCGCACTCCCCAATAGCAAGAATGTCCTTCCCTCAAGTTTAAACCTAAACTGCACACAATACTCTAAAGGTGTTGGGTAATCACACGAATGTAGGATTACCAATATTGCTCCTATACTCAACTCCTGCTTGTTATGAAAGCCAACAGGCTTTCTCACTGCCTGCTTGTACCTGCAATGCTTACTACTTCTGGGATTATTTCACGTCCGACTTCTTCTGACCCTCTGCAACACCATATAGTGCCAAAAACGCTCATAGAATACTTCCAAATGCGGTTCTGTAAGTGCTTTATAAAGCCTCTAGCAGTACCATTCTTTTTATTATACCTATCTTCGTCAAAATAGAATAAGCTAAAATTAGTTACAAGAGGAAGTCATAAGTTGAGTAATACGAGTTTAGAGGGCTGAGACCATTGGGTGAGCCTAAATCCGCGATTCTAAGTAAGAGTGTCTTCGACCTTCAAGCTCGAGGACCCTCACCTGGCAAGCTCGAGCAACTCGAACCTGTTGACTGCGTTGAAACGCGAGTCTGAAATGACCGCCCGACGGACACGCGCACACATGCGCACACGAAAAGAAACGCTCAACACACGCACACAGGCGCACACACAGCACCCACGCACACACACACACACACAGACATAGGCGGTGGGCCAGGGTGCCCGCGTGGGATGGCTGTCCCTGAACTTCACACCTGCGATAAGAGGAAGTGGTAAAACGGCTGTAACGTCCTAGAGATACAGCAAGTGTGAGGGGGTAGAAGGTGGGGCGAGTGAAAGGGGGTGAGAATGGGGGGGGGAAAAAGACTTGGGGTATAGAGGGCTTGTTTACGTGTGTGTGTTGCCGCGCAATGGGTAGCTCCTATGTTGGTTCGCGCTTTTTTTCCTAGCCCGTGCGTGGTCGTGCTGCCAGACGTGTGGTCATTGCCTGGTGGTTGTCGCTCCGGCGTGGTCTGGCTCTCTGTTTTGCGCTCCTGGGGTTCGCTGCCTGAGATTGTGTCTAGCGCCTTGTGTGTGCTCGCCCTTTTTTGTACTCTCCTATTTTTGATCTCCGTTTTTTTCGCCCGGTTTCTGCTCCTATGGGTTTTTGAGTTCTCTCCTGTTATTGTTTCGTGCGTCCGTGTGTGTTTGTTTTCTGCGTCCTTTTTTTCGCTCGGCCTGTTTTGCGCGGCCGTTTTTTCTCTCCCCGTTGGTTCCCTCCTGTTTTTTCTCTCCTGATTCATTTCGTCTCCTTGGTGATCCTCGCGCCAGAAAACCTCCTACCACCACACGCTAAGACTATTCCCAAAACCTCCCTTACTGCAAAGTGTATACAAATGACCATCACCCCCTTCGCGCATCATTCCACCGCCCAGCCCTTGACCCCTCGGCGGATACACTAGCCACCGGCAGCCCTCGACTTCCATGTAACTCAAAACCAGGACACCCCACCCTCCCCAGAGTACGTCCGTCGATATAACCGGGGCCGCCGGCAGACGTCACACCGAAAGAGAAAGCACTGGCTCGGACCAAATTTTACAACATGCTTAAATAGTGGAGTGAGTCACGAACGTCAAAACCGTGAGATTGCTAACTGTAACGCCAGGTATTGTAAAAACCTGTCCGTGAAACCAAGAATGGATTAATTGATTTGCAAGACTTGAAAAAAGAATATATTGGAATCAACAGTGAGTCGATCGGGGATCGCAGAACAAAACCTCACTAAGGTAGTGAAGGCCAAATGGAAAGAAACCGTTGGCCTAGTAAGTGGGAAAAATGCAGATAAGTAAGAAGACTGCCAAGCTGATACAAAGAGATCATAAGAACACAACCGGAAAAGTATGAGATCCCATGTGGTCCCCACCGGGATCGCCAACTGATTGTGTCATAAAAATAACAGAGGTGACCGATTTGGGTAACTTTTAGTAGCGAATCTGTATATTTGGTCAAAACCGGAGATTGGCTGTATTGGAGACGTTTTAAGCTAGCTCTGATAATAAAATGACTGAGATAGCAAAAAGACACTAACCCCAAAGAAGGTGGAAAAGAAGTAGTAACCGATGGTGATAGACAAAAAAGAGACATTAAGGGACCTGTGCCTATAAACACAAAGCAGGTGGTATAATGTAGTCCCTTATTCCCTTGTATGAAACAGCGCCCACTGTTGAGGAGAAATTTATAAACTGTTGATGATAGCAGCTGATGCATTACAACTGCCGTCCTGTATTCGAGTCTCCTGTGCTGCACTAGTGGCTGTCAACCAGGCAGCCAGACCCGTCACACACCAACGGTACCAAGCATCTTCCTCTCTCTCTCTCCTTGGTGAAGCTCTTTTCCCTCTCCCCCGAAGATGTGAAGCATGTATTGATATTAACAGGTGATTGATGTGTCACGCTAGCTATCCGTCCTATGGAACCAAAATGGACAAAATAACAGGTTTACGCCTCTCGGAGCAACTGCAGGACACCCAACAGGGAGGGGGAAGCCAGCCCTTGCCCCCTCTCCTTCAGAAATCCTAATCCATCAGCAAAGGAGATGTCGCAGAGGAATGGTGTTACAATGCAGGTATGATCAGATTGTCTAAATCAATGAAGAAAAGAACCCATGGATACAGTCAAGATGTTTACTGCCATTTAGACCTATCTGTCAATACTGGAGCCACCGAGGCCATCCTGAATCCGTCCTGCCTGGTCACATACCCGTCATCAGTCAAATTTTAATAACTATTGGGATGCCTGTGTCCTCATGATATGAACCTCCATCAGGAACCCACTCAATACAAAAGTAAATATGTCAATCCGCCTTACTGATACTCTTATAATCACTAGAAACGGAACGGCCCACTACCACCGTTACTTACTGGAAGACAGGCTCTTGTGCAAACTGGGAGCTGTCTTACACCTGTAACCGCAGACAGGGCATGTGATATGGAACTAACCACAAGGATTCGGGACCCATCAATTGCTGAATTTAATTAATAAGAAGAAACAAGTGGCAAATGCGCGCCATCCTATACTGTGTGGCAATAAAGTAGCAATACATACAGTCATTTGGTCAGGTCTAATCCACTGTGCCCTGCAAAGAATGCAGGATCCGAAAAGGCCATGATATTTACAGTATTTTGTCGAAACCAAAAGCCAAGAACATTAATTGAAACGCATTGCAAACGCATTATATACATGCCGTTCCCTAACCCCTGAGCACTGCGAGAAAAAGCTTCCACCTTGTTGACATAAACTCAACCAATTAACAGTAACTCCATATTTGTATCTTTAGGGTCCCGGGATGAGGATAATAGTCCCCCTCATCCTCAAAACCGAAGTATCGATTAAAATGGGAGATACTCAGAGTCACATTTGACTAAAGCTATTAGACCTCCAGCATGCAGCGAAGGATATAGGGGAGATGTTCAAGAGGCTAAAAGGACAAATGGTCAATTCATGTTTAAAAGTTGCCAAAAAGGAGAGTCCGGATCGACTACTTATAAGGACACGGAAGGAAACATCACATGGGTCATAAAGGAATGGGACAAACTATTTTTGAAAAGCAACAGCCACCAACTGAAAAGATCCACCGAGTTACCAGGTGACATTCCTAGACAGAATCCATCAACACAGTGCAGTGAATCTTGTGCATTCAACATGAGGTGGTGAAGGCTCAAGTGATTTTGGTTTCATGAAAGTATGGGCAGGTTTTTTATAAACAGATTGATGAAATCCACAACCTGCCAATAAGACAATTAAACAAAGTGGGCACAGGGACACAGAAATTCCCAGTTGTGGTTGGTTAGTTAGCTAGTTTCCAACAATTTCCTTTGCAATTGTCAAATTGAATTTTAAACTTTGTTTCCAAGTTTTGTTATATGGACAGTACCACAAAGGGAGTAAAGATAGCCTGAGCAGTGAAGTCTGCTAAATAATGAAAATGTATATCCAGGCAACAAAGCAGGCCCCGTCAATCCCTCCACAAATGACGATTTGTCAAACCAGGTCCTGAGTCTGGTCTGCCCGCGAGTAGTGATTAATATTCACAACGGCGCTATGGCAGTTCTGCAAGGTCTGTGAATCCCCATTTTTTCAAGTGAAAATTAAAGACCAGACCGTGGCCGAAAGTAAGAGCGTAGTATGAATCATGTGCACCAGTGTTAATGCCGAGAATTCAACATGCTGGAATTTAAATTTCAAAACTGTTAAGACTACATAAGATACAAAGTTTGGATTCTCTCAATCAATTCTGCCTGGCTTCTGATTGTTTCATAACCAGTAGGGATCAATTATTGGGTATTACAAATCCATCTGAGACTTGAATATTGAGATCTCAGATAAATTGAGCACTTTACAATTTAACTGCACAAGGGTTTCTAAAACAATCTTCTGTTTATGGACCATTTTACAAGACTCGAAAAGGAAAAATCGGAATACTGCTATCAGTGGCTGTTAACCAGATTAATGTAAATCCACTTCGAAAAGTGTTTTTAAAATATGATTAAGGTGTGTTTCATGTAATGACCTTCAATATTACTTTTCACAATACTTTGATGTATTAAGGGAGTGCATCGTCCACATCGAGTAGACAAAATGACAGTAAATAAGGACCAGGAAACGGGGGGTGGGAGTCCATGAAGGTCATATGGACTAATACTTTCTTCAGTTTAAAACAAGACCTGAAAAAAAGATAATTTCCATGATGGTGCAAGCAATTAAATTTGATCGCACACAGCTCAAGAGACCCATGATTGTATCAAGTCCGTAAGTGAGTGCCTGTTCAGTGTGTGGAGTTGCTCTCACTTGGTGATCACATGTTTTCCCCCATGTTTAGTTATTGTTTAGTTTAGAGATAGAGATACATCAGCCGTAAACATGCTTGTTTTTGGGCCCACCGAGTCCCCGCCTCCGACGCAACGATCCCCTCCACATTAACACTACCCTACACACGACGATGGGACATTTTATAAATGTTTTTATACCAAGCCAATTAGCCTACAAGTATTCTCGAGGAAACTCACACAGAGTCACATGAGAAATGTTTCAAACTCCGCACAGACAGCAACCCATAGTCGGATGGGTCCGAACCCGGGACTCCAGGAGTCCTGGCCTGTTTTAGGCAAGCAAACTCTACTGATTCGCGCCACCGTGGGCCCAAACTTTTGTTTCTCGCAGTGTTAGCTCCCACATGCCCAAAGGATATCCTTGTGGAGTAACAGTTATGTAAATTACCTCGACAGCATGATCAGGTGCCAAAGAATCACTTTTCTAAAGATCACTAAGGGTAGACTGCAGCTCCTACTTCTTATGTAATCTGCTTCTTTAAATTTTTATTGGCCAAGAGAGGTTCACTGTAATAAAGAGAAACAATATCCCAATCTAAGACATAAGGCCCCTGCTGCTTTCCCTTCCCTTCACCACTTTGTGCTTGCTATCAATTCCCTCTTAGTAATGCAGGAAGAGTATGAAGCCCGGAGATTTTATTTTTTTGTTGTTTTTTTTTTTTCCATGTATTCCAGCCAGCCCTGTGGGGAAGCGAGAGTGGCCATTGAGTTCAGGCACATAATCGATGATTAATCATCTGAACTTTGCCCATGTCTCTGACTAGAAATTGATTCCACTCTCCTCAATGCGACAGCTGGTGTGTGTACAGCAGTTGCAATTCAACCTTGTAGCCTTATCCTGCAGCAAGAATGATCCACGCTTCCATTTTTGCAGCAGTTGTAACATTTTCCCAAGAGTATGATGAAACAAGGGTACTACTGGGGAGGGGGTTAGGCCATCACTTATCAAGAGGCTTGCTGCGCATGCATGGACTATTAACCACATCGTTAGTCAGGTAACACATGCTCATATACTGAATGTTGGCAGACAGCAATAAGGGCAATGTTGCCGTTAGGAGTATTGTTAGCACCATTATTGATGGACAATCGAGAGACTTCTCTACAGTTGTGAAGAAAACGTGTGGCAGGCACTGAGCTACTGGGCATTGAATCTGTGGCTGTTGGCTACATCCTGCACAAGCCGGGCCATTATAAACTAATGACAGGTTTCCAACACCTATCAGAGAGAAACATGAGAAGGAAGACAACAGGAGAGAGGATACAATGTAGAGTAGTAACTGGGATGCTTGAATCAGATTTAAAAAAAGTAATGTAGAACCGAGCAGTTTATTACGCATCAAACAGGCCTATAATTTTTATTGGTTACGACGTTGTCAGGTCTGGAAGTGGAATGTCTTCGACCTGAAACATCACCCATTCAGCAAGCTTCTCTTCACAGATGCTGGCCTGCCTCGCTGGGTGACGTTACTTCCATCATGTTGTGTCTATCTTTGCTTTAATAACCAGGGGGCATCAGCAGTTACGCTTCCGAGACACAGTCATGCCTTAATTTTATTATTACCGATTAATGAACACTTTTGTAAATGAGACAACCCACCCTTGGTACATATTTTACATATCAGAGTGGGATTCCACTCCCTCAATACACAGCAAATCCTGGAAACAGCATGAACTTTCCTAGATTCACCATCATAGACCGTAAGTCTTAAGTCTTTATGTTTTCTTTTCGAGTTCTTTCTTTCTTTCTTGGCTTTCTCACAATTAAACAGGGACATGTACAATAAGAGAACTCCACAATGATAACAAGCAGTTAACAAATTGCCTCACAAGCTCTCGAACATATCCTGAGCCTAACCTTGGATAATGTCTGTGTGGATTATTGCTAAGCTCTCTCTGACATATTTAAGCGTGAGACATAGAGGAATCCATTCAAGCCCATTGCATTAAAGATACAAATGTCAAGACTTAGTGGGCATGGCTTTTCTATGGAAGGAGGGTGGCGGAAAGTTTGAAAGGGAAATGTAACACGTAATTTGTTTGTATTTTTTTTGGTTTTAGTACATAGACATGGTAGGTGCCCGGTACCTTTACACAAAAGACACGCCATGGATTGGCGGTGGAGGCAGATGCAATTGTGGTGATTAAGATACTTTTATTTAGGCTCAAGGATATGCCAGGAATGGAGCAATATAAGGATCATGTGCAGGCAGCTGGATTAGTGTAACTTGCAGCAGCATTGCTTGCAACTCAGACATTGTCGTTGATGGGACTGTCGGTAGGTCAGTGGCGTATCTAGTGTAGGATATCACTCTCTTGATTGAAGCTATTTATTTTGACAACTTGTGACAGATTGTGAAATCCCGTTCTACAATGTATCCATGTGTTGTTTTATGAGATCAGGTCTTGTGGAATTGACGGCTCCGTCTCAGTTCTTTTCAGTCTCTTGAGAGCCCCCTGCATCCTTATGCATATAAGATATCTCTCTATCGTTTCTACTTCTTACACTCAACCCACCAGCAAATGATCAGAATTCTATATTGTGTGGTTTTCTGACACGCAATTCAAACATTCTCTTCACATTGTCATTGTACAGGAAAAAGGAAATTATGCATTATTTGCCTGTGCTATTAGGATCCCGGCTATTTCACATTGGGCCAAGTTTAGTTCAGTATTGTGATGGTTGCACACTGAAATCATTTAATACATCTGGCATGTTATTAATTGTGTATCCTGAACTTCATGTCCAAATTTATCCATTATATGCCACTTCAATACTCAATTTAAAAGTAATCCATTGTTGTTTTAATGGTGATTTTTAATGGATGTCCTTTCATACAGGCACACGGGCCAATTGAAGTGGTTTTTCCTATTTCCTCAAATCCCATACTTCGAAATTCCTCTTTAAGTTTAAACTTTTCTAAGTATTTTTTTCTGTATTAATTACAGAATCGTTTCACTTTGTCTGTTAGCTCCTAATACCTAAAACTCTCCATCCTTGGATAATAATATGACAACAGGTTATTTTGGGCTTCATCTCTCTTTAAGGGGAGAAGTTATATCATTTTTCTCTTCCTTTGAAGAAGTGGAAAATCTACAAGTCCCCTTGTGGAATATACAGTGTTTTCAGATGCAGGCTCATCTGCAAGAGTTCCCCATGGGATGATCACAGATAATAACAACTTTCCACAAATAGCCCAAAATTAGGCTGACATTTTAAACATCTGCCCCAGTTTCTGTGGTTCAAAACCATTCTGAGTTTTATGCCAATAAATATTGTTGTTATTCACCATCCAATGGTTCTTTGAAGCTGTTTTTTCTGTGTTGATCTCTGGTCTTGCAAGAGATCATTTTGCTCTTTGGTGCTAGTTTGCGATTTTTATTTGTCTGTGAAAGTTAATGAGTGGAAAATTACAGAGCAGGGGCAGAAAGAGAAAATGTCAGTGCTTTTTTGTTTGGTAGCATATGTATTGTGTGATCTGATAGGGGGCGCCGTCCTGTATGGTATGGCTGCCCAACCTGCAGCTGTTTGTTTTTCACTATTTTTTTAATTTTTAGTGAGTTAAAGTGTTTTGTTTCTGGAGCTTTCGTTTTTTTATGTGGGGGTTGGGGGGGGGGGGGGAGGGTGGAAGGGGGAAACAACTTTTCAGGGTCCCTACCTGGTCGGAGAGGCAGCTTTTCTCTGGGCTGCATTTTCGACCCGTCCTCGCGGCCTACCAGCGTGCTTGGCGCGGCGTTTCCTGTGGGGACCGGCCAGAACCTCGACTTCGGCGGCGGCACAGCGCTGGAGCACTATCGCGGAGCAGGCAATGCCTTGCCCGGGTTGCCGCGCTGGAACTCCGTTGAGCTGGGACCGCCGATAAAAAAACATCGCGGAGCTGCGGGTCTTTGGAACGGCCAGCCGCGGGCGGCGGCGCTGACTTCAACATCGGGAGCCAGTGGTGGAGCTCCATCCAGCGCGGCCTTATTGGCTTTGGAAGCCACGGACTCCGGTAAGGAAACGGAGCACCATCACCCGGCGAGAACGGCCTGGAACATCGGGTCTCCGTGAAGGTGACTGCGGAGGCCTCAATAGGCCCGACTATCGGTGGACATGGGATGGGGACTGGACTTTGTGCCTTCCCTCATGGTGGGAACCATTGTGGGGGGGATGTTTTTTATGTTTACATCTCTTTATTATTGTTATGTCTCTATTCTTTTTTTATGCGCTGCATTGGCAAGAAACATTTCACTACACCAATTGTGTATGTGACCAAATAGAAAATAACTCTGAACAATGAACTCTAAACTCTGATCATGTGATAATCACAATGGCTTGTCCAGTGAGCACAGGAGTTGAAATTCATTTTATTGGGTAGCTTAAACTGCTTCATTTATGCAGAAAGACACACTTAAAGAATGGTGTTACAATATCCCCATAGATGAAAGGCTACCAATAAAATATCCCGCACAACCACTATTACAATCATGCAGAGGAACAATTTCTCTTCAATGAGAACTGCAAGAAGGGCTTGCCAGGAGCAGCATAAGGTGTACCTACAAATGAGGTGCCAAACTTAATAAAACTGCTACAGGCAGACAAATGATAGGGTGAAGTAATCTCACTACCAGCACGATAGCTCTAACAATCCTGGCAACAAAATGGTCATGAACAATGGTGGATAATTAAATAGGAAAGAGGAGGAAGAGGCTACTAGAATATTCTGTTAAGTACTGATAGCAGGGCATAGCATGTGATTGCTAAAGAAAAGATGCGTTTGCAACCATGTTTGACTTAATAACAATAGACAATGGACTATAGGTGCAGAAGTAGGTCATTCAGCCCTTCGAGCCAGCACCGCCACTCAATATGATCATGGCTGATTATCCCCAATCAGTACCACCCGTTGCTGCCTTCTCCTCAGTATCCCCTGATTCTGCTATCTTAAGAACCCTATCTGGCTCTGTCTTTCCACAGAGAATTCCACAGACTCACAACTCTCTGTGTCAAAAAAGTGTTTCCTCATCTCCGTTCCTAAATGGCTTACCCCTTATTCTTAAACTGTGGCCCCTGGTTCTGGACTCCCCAAAATCGGGAAACATGTTTCTTGCCTCTAGCATGTCCAAACCTGTTTCAATAAGATCCCCTCTTATCTTTCTAAACTCCAGAGTATACAAGCCCAGCCTCTCTATTCTCTCAGCATATGAACAGTCCCGCCATACCAGGAATAAACCTTGTAAACCTACGCTGCGCTCTAAGGATCCCTCAATAGCAAGAATTAACTTCCTCAAATTAGGGGATCAAACTGCACACAATACTACAGGTGTGGTCTCACTAGGGCCCTGTAGAACTGCAGAAGGACCTCTTTGCTCCTTTACACTGCTCCTCTTGTATTATGAAGGCCAACAAGCCATTCGCTTTCTTTCACCTTGTCTCACCTTGTTGCTGCATCAAGTTGAATGGATGACAAGATGTGGGGATGAGTGGATATGATAACAATAAAAAGTTAAAAGTAGAATGGGAGTTTAAATGTGACGCAACCTGCTCTTTGGTGCATAATGTGGATTTTTCTTTTAAACTGTGATGCTGGAATTACTCAAGAAGATACTATTTCAAGTGCAATGGCTTCAGAAGTTCTGGCATTTTCTGCTTTATTTTTACAATTGTGCTATTGTATGTGTTAAAGGAATATAAAGAAAGTATTAGTTTACTATAATATACCATTTAAATCCAATGTTTCGAGATTACAGTCACAGCGGTCTACTCACCACAATCTCCTGCATCTGCTCAATGGGGTTTTATGAAAATAATTTACTGCACATTTGGAATTTTTCTAATTGATATTTGGTTTTGTAATTAGCCACTGACTTTTTTTTAATTTTACTGGCTGAAGCTTCATGTCAGCACTTAAATATAACCGTTGAGCATTCAGTTCAATAAACAATAGAAAATAGACAATAGGTGCAGGATAGGCCATTTGGCCCTTCGAGCCAGCACCGCCATTCAATGTGATCATGGCTGATCATCCCCAATCAGTACCCCATTCCTGCCTTCTCCCCATATCCCCTGACTCTGCTATTTTTAGGAGCCCTATCTAGCTCTCATGAAAGCATCCAGTGAACCTGCGTCCACTGCCCTCTGAGGCAGAGAAATTCCACAGACTCAACCACTCTCTGTAAGAAAAAGTGTTTCCTCTCGTCTCCGTTCTAATTGTTTTTTTGTTTTTTTTCCTTTAAGCGCGAAATGCAGTCCACCACTACCATAAATTTTGCAGTCGACCAATCTTTACAGACACAGTTTGAATTCAATTTCAGCTGTATAGGTTTCTGCTGCTTTGAATAATTCAATGAGCTGCCTGTGAAAGATTACTCTGACCTGCATCACCCATCATGACTAGAACACTACTCTAGATATATGCATTAAAAGTTTTAAAGTCCAATTATTTAGCCACTCTGTGAAATGATCATTTGTATATTTGTGTACCATTGGTATAAGATTCAAACTTAGTATGTGTAAAGTAGATTCACAGGATACCGTTAGATCTTCACTACTTTATTAATCACACATTATTGCCCTAGCTGTACTGGTCTGTCACGATCACCAGAGAGAGAGCTAGGGGCGTGTGGGTTACAATTATACTAACTGGTGAGGGAATGGTTAGCATGGACAACATTACTATCAATTTAAAGGTGTATACACATATCATCTACATCCTTCCTCTACAAAAACAAACAGTGAGTGACAGGGCGACCACGTCTTATGCACTAGGGTAAAAATGCAAACAGTAAGGCACGTGAAATACGGAAACACACGTAATCGCCTTAACGGACCGGCGGCCTGAACCAGGCGACCAGACCGGTACCGAACCTCGCCATCACCTCCTTCCCCGACGGGAATAAGCGGGGACGACGCCGGGGCATGGGGGGGGGCTACAGACAGGAGAACCCCTGGTCGATGAGGGCATCGGGGGACAGCGAAGAGAAAGGTGAGGAAGCCGGAGAAAGCGGGACCGCAGCCGGGAGACGGACAGGAGAGGACGAGGGGAGGACCCCAGAGGAACGGTCAAGGCACTAGGCCGCGAAAGTGGCAGCGGGGGGGGGGCATACGGAGCCGCCGGAGGAGGGAGAGGCTCGTTCACGAGCCGGAATGCTGGCGGGACCGGCGGTACACCTTGCCGTTGTGTTGACAAGGTACGAACGAGGGAGCCGGCAGAACCGACGACCACAGCCAGCTTGGCGGCCAGAAATGGACCTCATACGGACGACCTGGCCGGGAAGAAGAGGACGAAGGACGTGGCAGGACCTGTCATGGGAATGCTTCTGTATAACCGTGTTTTCTGGGCAATGCATTTCTGGACCAAGGCAGGTTTAAGGACAGAGGGAGACAGGGATTGTTGAGACACCGGGAACGTGGGCCGCGTGACTCGGGACATGAGGCGCTGAGCCGGGGAGCCCAGGACATGGTCACGGGAGATGTTGCGGAGATTCAGCAGGGCCAGGTAGATGTCGGAGCGGGATAGGCGACAACGTTCCAACAATTCTTTGGCACTGCGGACCACACGCTCGGCCAGTCCATTGCTCTGTGGGTATTCTGGGCTGCTGGTGTAATGACGAAAGTTCCATCGTTCGGCAAAAGCGCGGAACTCGGCACTGGTGAACTGGCTGCCGTTGTCCGACTGCAGGCTGACCGGGGACCCGAAGGTGGCAAAGTGGCGGCGCAACTTCTCGATGACCGCAGAGGAAGGGAGGGAGTGTGGCCGGTCAACTTCAAACCAGCTGGAGTAAGAGTCGACAAGCACCAGGAAGTGCTTTCCGTGCCACTCGAAGATGTCGGTTGCTAGCGCAGACCAGGGCAGGTCAGCAGCTGGCTGCTGCAGGAGCGGCTGCCGCTGTTGCTGCGGAGCGAGGCTGTTGCAGGTAGGGCACGTGAAGTAGCGAGGCATGTCGGGCCAGAAGAACTGGCTCTGAGCGACAGAAAGGGTCGCCTCGGCCCCGGGATGGCCACGATGAGCGGTTTCGAAGTATTGTTCTTGTAGTGCTGCGGGCACCACCACCTTGTGCCCCTTCACAATCACACCATCACGCAGCACCAACTCGTCACGAAACAAGAAGTAAGGCACCGCTGCGGCCGGCAGGGAAGAACGGCGGTCTGGCCAACCCTGCCTGATGATCGCGGCCAGCTGCTGTAGCGAAGCGTCAGCCGACGTGTGCTTGGCCAGGGATTTCAACTGACTGGAGGGCACAAAATTGACGTTTAAGACTATCAGATCGGACGCCTCGTACGGATGCTGGGTTGTGGATGAGAGAGGCACCCGAGACAGCGTGTCAGCAACAAACATGTCCTTGCCCTTGCGATAAACCACTGTCAAAGTGAAGCGTTGTAGCTGGAGCATCATGCGCTGGAGCCGGGAGGCCACGTATATCGGCTTGTTGAGGATAGTGACCAGAGGCTGGTGGTCCATTTCAACAGTGAAGCAGTTGCCCAGGATATAGTCCTTGAATTTGGAGCAGGCAAAGAAAACAGCCAGCAGCTCCTTTTCAATCTGGGCATAGTGTTGTTCAGCGGTCGTCATTGTGCGGGATGCGTAGGACACAGGCAGTTGCACCCCGTCATGGATCTGCAGGCAGGCGGCCCCGAGGCCAAACTTAGATGCATCACATGTGAGAACGATGGGGCACTGGAGGTCAAAGTACATCAGCATTGGCATGTTGATCAGCTTGGATTTGAGGGTGTCGAATGCTTTCTGGTGTTGCAGGAACCAGGCCCAGGTAGTGTCCTTTTTCACCAGATCTCTCAGAGGGGTGCTCAGTTCACTCAGGTCGGGGATGAACTTCTCAGGTAGTTGACCATGCCCAGGAAGCGCTGTAGGCCAGGCACGTTAGCAGGTGCAGGCATCCCAGATATTGCGGTCGTCTTCTGCGGGTCGGGCTTCAGCCCCAATGCAGTGAAGTCATGCCCCACGTAGGTGACCTCAGGAACCCGGAATCGGCACTTCTTCAGGTTGAGCTTCAGGTTGACTTCTCGGGCCCGCTGCAGCACCTGGCGAAGGTGGTGGTCGTGCTCAGCGACGTTCTTCCCGTAGACCTGGATGTCGTCGACAATGATAGCACACGGAAGCCCAGCAAACAGTTGTTCCATAGTCCTTTGGAACACCTCGCTGGCAGAGTTGATCCCAAATGGAATGCGGGGGAAGTGATACCTGCCGAAAGGTGTGCTGAAGGTCATCAGGTGCGAGGATCGCTCATCAAGAGGTATCTGCCAGAACAAACTCTTGGCATCGAGATCCGAGAACACGGTGGCAGGGCCGATCTGTGCAGCAACATCCTCCACCATCCGCATGGGATAATGCGGGCGCCTGATGGCCAAGTTCCAGTCCTTAGGGTTGATGCAGATCTGTAGTTCACTCTTATCTTTCTTCGCAGCGACAACCATAGTAGAGATCCACTGGGTGGAGGCCGTTACTGGCTTCAGGATGCCCGTGGCCACCATCTCGCGAAGAGCAGACTCGACCTTGCCCCTCATGGCGAAGGACACACGGTGCGGGGGACGGATAACCGGTGTGATGTTGGGATTGAGGGCAATCTTGTAGCTGCAGGGCAACTTCCCCAGCTTCGAGTCAAAACGGTCAGGGTATTCGGCCAGCGGATTCAGGGGTGCCTCTACCAGGCGGACATCGCTGTGGAAGCTCACCAATCCGAGGTCCTGGCAGGCCTCCACGCCAAGCAGGGGGTCACATTTACCATCTAGCAGGAAGAAAGAGAGGGGCCGAGATGTCTTCAGCACCTTGCAGTGGAGAGTGGCCTTCCCCACAGGAACAAGTACGCCACCCCCATAGGCACACAAAACAGCACTGTCTGTGGAAACGAGCTCATTATTTCTTATCTTCCTGAACAGGCTTGTTGACATAACATTAGCAGCAGCCCCCGTCCGCCTTAGCAGAGAAGGCCATGCCATTCACCGTGACTCGGACTGTCGGGTCCGTTATCAGAGCAGGTGCACCTCGCAAGGAAAACACACTCAGTTTTCTCTGAGAAGAGCCAGTCAGACAGGGGGAGTTCATCATGCTGGAGATGGGAACCAGACGCGGTATCATCACGTGTCAAGTAGCAAGATGGTTTCTGCTGTGGCTGTGTAGGGTTCCCACGGGAACCTCGTGAATGGCATGCCGCTGAGAAATGGTTGGGCTTGTTGCAGAAATTACAGGTTTTCCCCAACGCCGGGCAGACATTAGTACGGTGCGAAACAAAGTTACAATTCGGACAGCGTTGGCGCGGTCTGGAGCCCAGCGGAGGGCTTGCCCTCTGTCGCCGAGAAGCATTGTACTGGCGACCAGCGAGACTGGCTGCATGGACCACAGGGTGAGGTACAGCGGAGAAGACAACCTCAGCTAAACGAGAGGCATGCAACGCCTCATTGAATGTCAGATCAGGCTTACGTAGCAGCTCAGAGCGTAGCTTATCATCCCGTAGACCAAAGACCAAGATGTCACGGGTCAAAGTCTCAGGGGTCAGGAAATGCAGGTCACATCAGCGAGCCAGTTGGCGCAGCGCAGCCACGAAATTGTCAATAGATTCCCCAGGGTTTTGGCGTCGGGAGAACAGTTTGAAATGCTCTAAGATGTGGTTAGTGGGAAGGTCACACATCGCTGTAAATTTAGCAATCAGACATACTGGGTCCTGAATACTCTCGCCTGGTCCGTAGATGAATGACTCCGATCTCTCAAGCGCCTCGGGACCAGCCAGGTTCAGCAGAAGGGAGGCTTTGACTGTGGGGGCCACAGCAGGGTGGGCGATTGTAACATAATGCTCAAAGTCACGTCGGAACACACTCCAGCGATGAGTGATGTCTGCATCAAAGACTAGGATGTCAGGTTTACGATAGGCAGAAGCCATCACGGCACAGGGAGGGGGTACTGGGACAAAGAAAATAAAACTCGATAAACTGGAGACGCAGGAAGGAGAACTGCTGACGCCATGTAAAGTAGATTCGCGGACACCGTTAGAGCTTCACTACTTTATTAATCACACATTATTGCCCTAGCTGTATGTGGTCTGTCACAATCACCAGAGAGAGAGCTAGTGGTGTGTAGGTTACAATTATACTAACTGGTGAGAGAGTGGTTAGCATGGACAACGTTACTATCAATTAAAGGTGTATACACATATCATCTACAGTATGCCACGTTTTTTACCATAACTTTTCTCCAGCTGTCAATATCCAAGTCTCCATCTTTCACTCTCACATTAAGCCTGATTTAGGACTATGTTTTCCTTCATCCTCCAATTTAGGAAGATATGCAGTCATGATAATAACTGAGAAGAGAACATTTTGCGATCTGTGTTATATCCTTCAACATATATCCTTCAAACTTATATATATATTTGAATGCAGGAGTATTACAACATAACTATAGCTTTGCTGAGCTGAAACAATAACGAATTTTATTTCGGAGTCACGTGAGTGACTATGTGAAGACCCCGTCCAGCACGCATGCGCGACATTAGCGTTCATGCAGTACACCCGCGACGAACCGGAGTTCAAAGCGCTCCCGCTACAATTTGAAAGTCGGGCCGACAGGTAAGTGTTTTACCGTGGCCGTGTGTATTTTTCCGTGGTCTGCTTTGTGTTCCAGAAAAAATGAGCAAGACCAGAGGAAATAAATCTGTAGCTCGCCCCCATTCGTCTCCCGTTGAGGAGCGTTCTTTGGAGGGGGGGGGGCAGCTTTTCTCCTGGCTGCATTTTCGACCCGTCCTCGCGGCCTACCAGCGTGCTTGGCGCGGCGTTTCCTGTGGGGACCGGCCAGAACCTCGACTTCGGCGGCGGCACAGCGCTGGAGCGCTATCGCGGAGCAGGCAATGCCTTGCCCGGGTTGCCGCGCTGGAACTCCGTTGAGCTGGGACCGCCGATAAAAAAACATCGCGGAGCTGCGGGTCTTTGGAACGGCCAGCCGCGGGCGGCGGCGCTGACTTCAACATTGGGAGCCAGTGGTGGAGCTCCATCCAGCGCGGCCTTATTGGCTTTGGAAGCCACGGACTCCGGTAAGGAAACGGCCGTTCCAGGTGTCCCAAGCCGCTGTGAGGATTCTCCTGACGCAGGAGCACCATCACCCGGCAAGAACGGCCTGGAACATCGGGTCTCCGTGAAGGTGACTGCGGAGGCCTCAATAGGCCCGACTATGGGTGGACATGGGATGGGGACTGGACTTTGTGCCTTCCCTCATGATGGGAACCATTGTGGGGGGGATGTTTTTTATGTTTACATCTCTTTATTATTGTTATGTCTGTATTCTTTTTTTATGCGCTGCATTGGCAAGAAACATTTCACTACACCAATTGGTGTATGTGACCAAATAAATAACTCTGAACAATGAACTCTAAACTCTGATCATGTGATAATCACAATGGGCTTGTCCAGTGGAGCACAGGAGTTGAAATTCATTTATTGGGTAGTTAAACTGCTTCATTTATGCAGAAAGACACACTTAAAGAATGGTGTTACAATATCCCCATAGATGAAAGGCTACCAATAAAAATATCCCGCACTCCACTATTACAATCAAGCCAGAGGAACAATTTCTCTTCAATGAGAACTGCAGAAGGGCTTGCCAGGAGCAGCATAAGGTGTACCTACAAATGAGGTGCCAACTTAATAAAACTGCTACAGGCAGACAAATGATAGGGTGAAGTAATCTCACTACCAGCACGATAGCTCTACAATCCTGCAACAAATGGTCATGAACAATGGTGGATAATTAAATAGGAAAGAGGAGGAAGAGGCTACTAGAATATTCTGTTAAGTACTGATAGCAGGGCATAGCATGTGATTGCTAAAGAAAAGATGCGTTTGCAACCATGTTTGACTTAATAGACAATAGACAATGGACTATAGGTGCAGAAGTAGGTCATTCAGCCCTTCGAGCCAGCACCGCCACTCAATATGATCATGGCTGATTATCCCCAATCAGTACCCCGTTGCTGCCTTCTCCTCATATCCCCTGATTCTGCTATCTTTAAGAACCCTATCTGGCTCTGTCTTTCCACAGAGAATTCCACAGACTCACAACTCTCTGTGTCAAAAAGTGTTTCCTCATCTCCGTCCTAAATGGCTTACCCCTTATTCTTAAACTGTGGCCCCTGGTTCTGGACTCCCCCAAAATCGGGAACATGTTTCTTGCCTCCAGCATGTCCAAACCTGTTTCAATAAGATCCCCTCTTATCCTTCTAAACTCCAGAGTATACAAGCCCAGCCTCTCTATTCTCTCAGCATATGACAGTCCCGCCATACCAGGAATAAACCTTGTAAACCTACGCTGCGCTCCCTCAATAGCAAGAATTAACTTCCTCAAATTAGGGGATCAAACTGCACACAATACTACAGGTGTGGTCTCACTAGGGCCCTGTAGAACTGCAGAAGGACCTCTTTGCTCCTTTACTCTGCTCCTCTTGTTATGAAGGCCAACATGCCATTCGCTTTCTTCACCTTGTCTCACCTTGTTGCTGCATCAAGTTGAATGGATGACAAGAGTGGGGGATGAGTGGATATGATAACAATAAAAAGTTAAAAGTAGAATGGGAGTTTAAATGTGACGCAACCTGCTCTTTGGTGCATAATGTGGATTTTTCTTTAAACTGTGATGCTGGAATTACTCAAGAAGATACTATTTCAAGTGCAAGGCTTCAGAAGTTCTGGCATTTTCTGCTTTATTTTTACAATTGTGCTATTGTATGTGTTAAAGGAATATAAAGAAAGTAATTAGTACTATAATATACCATTTAATCCAATGTTTCGTGATTACAGTCACAGCGGTCTACTCACCACATCTCTGCATCTGCTCAATGGGGTTTTATGAAAATAATTTACTGCACATTTGGAATTTTTCTAATTGATATTTGGTTTTGTAATTAGCCACTGACTTTTTTTAAATTTTACTGGCTGAAGCTTCATGTCAGCACTTATAACCGTTGACATTCAGTTCAATAAACAATAGAAAATAGACAATAGGTGCAGGAGTAGGCCATTTGGCCCTTCGAGTCAGCACCGCCATTCAATGTGATCATGGCTGATCATCCCCAATCAGTACTCCATTCCTGCCTTCTCCCCATATCCCCTGACTCTGCTATTTTTAAGAGCCCTATCTAGCTCTCATGAAAGCATCCAGTGAACCTGCGTCCACTGCCCTCTGAGGCAGAGAATTCCACAGACTCACCACTCTCTGTGAGAAAAAGTGTTTCCTCGTCTCCGTTCTAATTGTTTTTTTGTTTTTTTCCTTTAAGCGCGAATGCAGTCCACCACTACCATAAATTTTGCAGTCGACCAATCTTTACAGACACAGTTTGAATTCAATTTCAGCTGTATAGGTATTCTGCTGCTTTGAATAATTCAATGAGCTGCCTGTGAAAGATTACTCTGACCTGCATCACCCATCATGACTAGAACACTACTCTAGATATATGCATTAAAAGTTTAAAGTCCAATTATTTAGCCACTCTGTGAAATGATCATTTGTATATTTGTGTACCATTGGTATAAGATTCAAACTTAGTATGTGTAAAGTAGATTCACGGATACCGTTAGATCTTCACTACTTTATTAATCACACATTATTGCCCTAGCTGTACGTGGTCTGTCACGATCACCAGAGAGAGAGCTAGGGGCGTGTGGGTTACAATTATACTAACTGGTGAGGGAATGGTTAGCATGGACAACATTACTATCAATTAAAGGTGGATACACATATCATCTACATCCTTCCTCTACAAAAACAAACAGTGAGTGACAGGGCGACCCACGTCTTATGCACTAGGGGTAAATGCAAACAGTAAGGCACGTGAATACGGAAACACACGTAATCGCCTTAACGGACCGGCGGCCTGACCAGGCGACCAGACCGGGTCCGAACCTCGCCATCACCTCCTTCCCCGACGGGAATAAGCGGGGACGACGCCGGGGCATGGGGGGGGGGGGGCTACAGACAGGGAGAACCCCTGGTCGATGAGGGCATCGGGGGGACAGCGAAGAGAAAGGTGAGGAAGCCGGAGAAAGCGGGACCGCAGCCGGGAGACGGACAGGAGAGGACGAGGGGGGGACCCCAGAGGAACGGTCAAGGCACTAGGCCGCGAAAGTGGCAGCGGGGGGGCATACGGAGCCGCCGGGGGAGGGAGAGGCTCGTTCACGAGCCGGAGATGCTGGCGGGACCGGCGGTACACCTTGCCGTTGTGGTTGACAAGGTACGAACGAGGGGAGCCGGCAGAACCGACGACCACAGCCAGCTTGGCGGCCAGAAATGGACCTCATACGGACGACCTGGCCGGGAAGAAGAGGACGAAGGACGTGGCAGGACCTGTCATGGGAATGCTTCTGTATACCGTGTTTCTGGGCAATGCATTTCTGGACCAAGGCAGGTTTAAGGACAGAGGGAGACAGGGATTGTTGAGACACCGGGACCGTGGGCCTCGTGACTCGGGACATGAGGCGCTGAGCCGGGGAGCCCAGGACATGGTCACGGGAGATGTTGCGGAGATTCAGCAGGGCCAGGTAGATGTCGGAGCGGGATAGGCGACAACGTTCCAACAATTCTTTAGCACTGCGGACCGCGCGCTCAGCCAGTCCATTGCTCTGCGGGTATTCCGGGCTGCTGGTGTAATGACGAAAGTTCCATCGTTCGGCAAAAGCGCGGAACTCGGCACTGGTGAACTGGCTGCCGTTGTCCGACTGCAGGCTGACCGGGGACCCGAAGGTGGCAAAGTGGCGGCACAACTTCTCGATGACCGCAGAGGAAGGGAGGGAGTGTGGCCGGTCAACTTCAAACCAGCTGGAGTAAGAGTCGACAAGCACCAGGAAGTGCTTTCCGTGCCACTCGAAGATGTCGGTTGCTAGCGCAGACCAGGGCAGGTCAGCAGCTGGCTGCTGCAGGAGCGGCTGCCGCTGTTGCTGCGGAGCGAGGCTGTTGCAGGTAGGGCACGTGGAGACCCTATCCCGGAAGTAGCGAGGCATGTCAGGCCAGAAAAACTGGCTGAGCGATGGAAAGGGTCGCTTCGGCCCCGGGATGGCCATGATGAGCGGTTTCGAAGTATTGTTCTCGTAGTGCTGCGGGCACCACCACCTTGTGCCCCTTCACAATCACACCATCACGCAGCACCAACTCGTCACGAACCAAGAAGTAAGGCACCGCTGCGGCCAGCAGGAAGAACGGCGGTCTGGCCAACCCTGCCTGATGATCGCGGCCAGCTGCTGTAGCGAAGCGTCAGCCACCGTGTGCTTGGCCAGGGACTTCAACTGACTGGAGGGCACGAAATTGACGTTTAAGACTATCAGATCGGACGCCTCGTACGGATGTCGGGTTGTGGATGAGAGAGGCGCCCGAGACAGCGTGTCAGCAACAAACATGTCCTTGCCCTTGCGATAAACCACTGTCAAAGTGAAGCGTTGTAGCTGGAGCATCATGCGCTGGAGCCGGGAGGCCACGTATATCGGCTTGTTGAGGATGGTGACCAGAGGCTGGTGGTCCGTTTCGACAGTGAAGCAGGTGCTCAGGATATAGTCCTTGAATTTAGAGCAGGCAAAGAAAACAGCCAGCAGCTCCTTTTCAATCTGGGCATAGCGTTGTTCAGCGGTCGTCATTGTGCGGGATGCATAGGACACAGGCAGTTGCACCCCGTCATGGATCTGCAGGCAGGCTGCCCCGAGGCCAAACTTAGATGCATCACATGTGAGAACGATGGGGCACTGGAGGTTAAAGTACATCAGCATTGGCATGTTGATCAGCTTGGATTTGAGGGTGTCGAATGCTTTCTGGTGTTGCAGGAACCAGGCCCAGGCAGTGTCCTTTTTCACCAGATCTCTCAGAGGGGTGCTCAGTTCACTCAGGTCGGGGATGAACTTCTCAGGTAGTTGACCATGCCCAGGAAGCGCTGTAGGCCAGGCACGTTAGCAGGTGCAGGCATCCCAGATATTGCGGTCATCTTCTGCAGTCTGGCTTCAGCCCCAAGCAGTGAAGTCATGCCCCACGTAGGTGACCTCAGGAACCCGGAATCGGCACTTCTTCAGGTTGAGCTTCAGGTTGACTTCTCGGGCCCGCTGCAGCACCTGGCGAAGGTGGTGGTCGTGCTCAGCGACGTTCTTCCCGTAGACCTGGATGTCGTCGACAATGATAGCACACGGAAGCCCAGCAAACAGTTGTTCCATAGTCCTTTGGAACACCTCGCTGGCAGAGTTGATCCCAAATGGAATGCGGGGGAAGTGATACCTGCCGAAAGGTGTGCTGAAGGTCATCAGGTGCGAGGATCGCTCATCAAGAGGTATCTGCCAGAACGAACTCTTGGCATCGAGATCCGAGAACACGGTGGCAGGGCCGACCTGTGCAGCAACATCCTCCACCATCCGCATGGGATAATGCGGGCGCCTGATGGCCAAGTTCCAGTCCTTAGGGTTGATGCAGATCTGTAGTTCACTCTTATCTTTCTTCGCAGCGACAACCATAGTAGAGACCCACCGGGTGGAGGCCGTTACTGGCTTCAGGATGCCCGTGGCCACCATCTCGCGAAGAGCAGACTCGACCTTGCCCCTCATGGCGAAGGACACACGGTGCGGGGGACGGATAACCGGCGTGATGTTGGGATTGAGGGCAATCTTGTAGCTGCAGGGCAACTTCCCCAGCTTCGAGTCAAAACGGTCAGGGTATTCGGCCAGCGGATTCAGGGGTGCCTCTACCAGGCGGACATCGCTGTGGAAGCTCACCAATCCGAGGTCCTGGCAGGCCTCCACGCCAAGCAGGGGGTCACATTTACCATCTAGCAGGAAGAAAGAGAGGGGCCGAGATGTCTTCAGCACCTTGCAGTGGAGAGTGGCCCTCCCCACAGGAACAAGTACGCCACCCCCATAGGCACACAAAACAGCACTGTCTGTGGAAACGAGCTCATTATTTCTTATCTTCCTGAACAGGCTTGTTGACATAACATTAGCAGCAGCCCCCGTCCACCTTAGCGGAGAAGGCCATGCCATTCACCGTGACTCGGACGGTCGGGTCTGTTATCAGAGCAGGTGCACCTCGCAAGGAAAACACACTCCGTTTGCTCTGAGAAGAGCCAGAGTCAGACAGGGGGAGTTCATCATGCTGGAGATGGGAACCAGACGCGGTATCATCACGTGTCAAGTAGCAAGATGGTTTCTGCTGTGGCTGTGTAGGGTTCCCACGGGAACCTCGGGAATGGCATGCCGCTGAGAAATGGCTGGGCTTGTTGCAGAAATTACAGGTTTTCCCCAACGCCGGGCAGACATTAGTACGGTGCGAAACAAAGTTACAATTCGGACAGCGTTGGCGCGGTCTGGAGCCCAGCGGAGGGCTTGCCCTCTGTCGCCGAGGAGCATTGTACTGGCGACCAGCGAGACTGGCTGCGTGGACCACAGGGTCAGGTACAGCGGAGGAGACAGCCTCAGCTAAACGAGAGGCATGCAACGCCTCATTGAATGTCAGATCAGGCTTACGTAGCAGCTCAGAGCGCAGCTTATCATCCCGTAGACCAAAGACCAAGATGTCACGGGTCAAAGTCTCAGGGGTCAGGAAATGCAGGTCACATCGGCGAGCCAGTTGGCGCAGCGCAGCCACGAAATTGTCAATAGATTCCCCAGGGTTTTGGCGTCGGGAGAACAGTTTGAAATGCTCTAAGATGTGGTTAGTGGGAAGGTCACACATCGCTGTAAATTTAGCAATCAGACATACTGGGTCCTGAATACTCTCGCCTGGTCCGTAGATGAATGACTCCGATCTCTCAAGCGCCTCGGGACCAGCCAGGTTCAGCAGAAGGGAGGCTTTGACTGTGGGGGCCACAGCAGGGTGAGTGATTGTAACATAATGCTCAAAGTCACGTCGGAACACACTCCAGCGATGAGTGATGTCTGCATCAAAGACTAGGATGTCAGGTTTACGATAGGCAGAAGCCATCATGGCACAGGGAGGGGGTACTGGGACTAAGAAAATAAAACTCGATAAACTGGAGACGCAGGAAGGAGAACTTCTGACGCCATGTAAAGTAGATTCACGGACACCGTTAGAGCTTCACTACTTTATTAATCACACATTATTGCCCTAGCTGTATGTGGTCTGTTCACGATCACCAGAGAGAGAGAGCTAGTGGTGTGTAGTGGTTAGCATGGACAATGTTACTATCAGTTAAAGGTGTATACACATATCATCTACAGTATGCCACGTTTTTTACCATAACTTTTCTCCAGCTGTCAATATCCAAGTCTCCATCTTTCACTCTCACATTAAGCCTGATTTAGGACTATGTTTTCCTTCATCCTCCAATTTAGGAAGATATGCAGTCATGATAATAACTGAGAAGAGAACATTTTGCGATCTGTGTTATATCCTTCAACATATATCCTTCAAACTTATATATATATTTGAATGCAGGAGTATTACAACATAACTATAGCTTTGCTGAGCTGAAACAATAACGGAATTTTATTTCGGAGTCACGTGAGTGACTATGTGAAGACCCCGTCCAGCACGCATGCGCGACATTAGCGTTCATGCAGTACACCCGCGACGAACCGGAGTTCAAAGCGCTCCCGCTACAATTTGAAAGTCGGGCCGTCAGGTAAGTGTTTTACCGTGGCCGTGTGTATTTTTCCGTGGTCTGCTTTGTGTTCCAGAAAGAATGAGCAAGACCAGAGGAAAGAAATCTGTAGCTCGCCCCCATTCGTCTCCTGTTGAGGAGCGTTCTTTGGAAGGGGGGGGGGCGAGTAGCGGCAGGATTGACTACCAAGCCGAGCCCAGCACCGTTAGTGCAGCCTGAGCAGCGGGCTGGAGGTACCTGCAGCCAGAACCGGGCGGTAGTATCCGACGATTCGGATGAAGATGCCTCACCGCTCGAGAGCGGCACAGGCAGCTGCCTAAGCTGAATGGAACGGCTTATGGAGCAATTGCTTCAGCGAGATCTGCTGAGAGAGCAGCAGCAGACTCACCAAGGGAGCTCAGGCACTCCCACAGTGCCCTTTATGGCACTGGCCATTGCTTCACCTTCTATTGAAGGCAGCATTGGCGAGCAGGTCTGGGCTGGTCAAGAAGAGGGATCGCTGGCTGAAGATGTCCGGAGTACGCAGGGTGTACAAGATCAGGAAGAGCTGCTGGGTATGGTCAACCGCTACGTGGCCACTCCACGAGCGGGTCAGCCTTTAGAGCCGAAACTTGCAGTCAGCATTGACCACCTGTCCTCAAATCCCCTACAAGATCGGGTGGTCAATGAGGCTCTTGAATTATATACAGCCCCAGAAAATTGTACATCACTGAATGTACCAGCTGTAAACAGTCAAATTTGGGGACATTTGGGGCAGAATATCAGAATATCCAGAAAACCCTAAAACTCCTGACAGCAGGAATAACTTCATATGCTCGGTCCATAGATGGTGTGGACATTACCACAAATCAGCAAGATACATTAACTCTGCTGTGCACCACTCAATTCGAGATTAACAATTTACGGAAGGAAATCATCAAGCCTGCCCTCAAACTAAAGTTTGCAGGATTTTGCAAAACACCGGGTTCAGAACCTCCAATTCTGCTCTTCGGAAAGGACCTTCCAAAAAAAGGTGAAAAGACCTGGAGGAAGGAGTCAAGACCTTGGTCTCATGAGGGCAGGTTTGGGTCCGAGCAGACCGAACAAACCCAGGCATCAGTACCCCACGGCGTCCACCAGTCACCGACTACCATATGGGACTGGTGAAAGCTTGGGGTCCGCAACCATTCCCCGTAAGCCTTTTTTAGGCCAGGGCCCAGAGCGGACGCCATGGAAAATGTGCCACCCCCAACATCAACAGCAACATCAACATCAACAGCATCCCTCTACAGCCCAGCAGACACCTCATCGTCCAGCGAAGAGGCAGAAGAAGCACCAGTAACCATGGAGGTAGGTGGGTCTGGTTCCTCTCAGCATATGAGCAGCAGGGGCTCTACACTAACATGGGGGAGATTACACTTGTTTGCAACCGCAAGAAATGCAACACTTGTCCCTTCACCTCCCCCCTCCACTCCTTTCAGGGACTCAAGCAGTCCTTCCAGGTCCAACAGAGGTTCACCTGCACCTCCTCCAACCTCATCTACTGCATCCGCTGCTCCAGATGCCAGATGATCTATATCGGTGAGACCAAGCGGAGGCTTGCCGATCGCTTCGCCGAACACCTCCGCTCGGTCCGCAATAACCAACCCGACCTCCCGGTGGCTCAGCACTTCAACTCCCCTCCCATTCCACATCCGACCTCTCGGTTCTGGGCCTCCTCCACGGCCAGAGTGAGCAAACACGCAAGCTGGAGGAACAGCACCTCATATTCCTTTTTTTTTTTTTTTTTTTAATATTTTTTTTATTGTAGAAACAGTATATACCAAGTACACTCTTATACGACATTGAGATTTATACAATGTATAAAATTTATAACGTATTGGTTATTAATTAGTACTTATTTATGATAATTGTAGTATTATCCATTATACATTTCATTATTATTTATTTTATATAATTGGGAGTATATGTAGTATATTCCTAAATAAGTAATACACTTAGATTTCTCAAAATCATAGATATTCTTCTAATTACCAAATAGAAATCCCCGCTAATTTAACTACGTAGTACCCAATCTTAAACAACATTTTTTTTAATATTCATAATGTTATCAAAAATATTAATAATGTTTGTATTATTGTTTAATTTTATATTTCATAGTTATTGTATAATTGAAAGTACATAGTTTTATATAATTACAAGTTTAAGACATCTATAATCTTTTTCATACAAACAGAAATAAGTGTGTACATATTAAAAATTTATATAGTATGTTTCTATAATTTTTTCCTTAATTAAAGATAGAAAGATAGAAAAAAGGAATAGAAAATAGAAAAGAAAGTGTGAAAAGTTTGATGGAGATTGAAGTATTACTATGTAATCCAATCTTGGAGATACATTCATGATTTGTTATGTGTATTTCTTCATCCACTCAGATATTCAGGCCTCAGTCAAGTCCCAGCGCCGAAACCGTTGTGACCCTGTAGATATTTTAATATAGGGAGACCATATCTCCTTGAAGAGATCTAACCTGTCCATGAGGACAAGTCTCAATCTCTCCAAGTGAAGTGTCTCCGTCATTTCTGTATTCCACATTTTAATTGTTGGGGATACAGGGCCTTTCCAAAATTTTAATATTAATTTTTTCCCAATTATTAAAGAATAGTCGATAAAATGTTCTATGATCCTTGTAATTATTTGTTCCATTTCCGGTACCCAAGTATGATTAACTTTGGGTCATAAATCATAGTAATATTAATAACTTTCGAGATTATTTTGAATATTTCATTCCAATATTGTAAAATCTTCGTACAATTAGTAATGAGTGTGACAGAGTTGCTTCCATGATTTGACATTTATCACATATAGGTGATAGTTTTGGAAATATATTATGTAGTTTAGATTTAGAATAATGTAATCTATGTAAGATTTTAACTGTATAAGTGCATGTTTAGCGTTTAAAGAGCAATAATGTATATGTTGTAGGCTTTCTTCCCATATTTCTGGACTTATTATTTGACTTAGTCATTTTCCCAGCGCTGTCTATGTATTTCCGATGATGGGATATCACTTTCCAACAAAATATTATAAATGTATGATATCATTTTTTCTGTATTTGGGTTGTTTATTCAAGCATTCATCTAAAATTTCACTCTTTCTATTTCTAAGTTCTTGTGTATTTGCAGAAATATAGTTTCTGATTTGTAAATATCTGAAATATTCATTATTATGAAGCCCGTAAGTTTGTTGTAATTCTGAAATGAAAGAAATGAATTATCCTTATAAAGATCCCCTATATTTAGAATTCCTTTATTTTTCCATTGTATAAAAGCTTTATCCATCATTGACGGTTTAAACGTAAAATTATTGGCAATTGTAAGAGCTAGCGGTATAAATTTTAGTTTTAGTGTTTTCTTTATTTGTTTCCCAATACGTATTCCACTTTCTATTATCAAATTTCACTATAAGTTTTCTTAGGTACATTAATATTAGCAAATATTATAGAGCTAATTTCAAATGGAAAACAGTCTTCTCTTTCCATTTTTAACCAATTTGGTTTATTATCTATTTCTCCTAACCAAAAATTCATATTTCTAATATTAACTGCCCAATAATAGAACATAAAATTTGGTAAAGCTAAGCCCCCGTTTTATTTTAGCTTTACATAAATTGTTTTTTATTTATTCTATGATTTTTGTAGTCCCAAATAAGTTTAGTGACTATTGAGTCTACTTTTTTAAAGAAATTTTTAGAAAGGATATATCGGGATTGATTGAAATAAATATAATAATTGTGGGAGGAAAATCATTTTTATTGCGTTTTATTTTACCTAACATTGAGATAGGTAAGCTTTTCCAATATAAGATATTTTTATTTAATTTATTCAATAATAACGGGAAATTAGATTTAAATAAAGAGTCAAATCTTTTTGTAACAAAAATACCAAGATATTTAATATTTTCATTTGTTATCTTGAAAGGAAATTGTTGTAATATCTGTAAAATTATCATGGTTATTGGCATAAGTTCACTTTTATTCCAATTGATGCTATATCCTGAAATTAAACCAAATTCCGTTATTAGTTTTAACAAATTACAGATACTTATTTCCGGTTTTGTAATATAAAGTAATATATCGTCCGCATATAACGAGATTTTATTCTTAGTATCTTTAGTATCGTATCCATATATTTCTGGATGTAGTCTTACCCTTTGAGCAAGGGGTTCGATTGCTAACGCAAACAGTAATGGTGATAAAGGTACAGCCTTGTCTACACAACCTCGAGATAAACTAAAACTTAGTTGATAACATATAATTTGTTATTATTCTAGCTGTTGGATTTGCGTATAATAATTTAATCCAAGTAGTAAAACTTTATCACCAAGCTTAAAGGCTTCCATCACCGAAAATAGATAAGGCCATTCCACCTGGTCAAAAGCTTTTTCTGCATCCAACGAGATGACTACTAAGTCCTTTTTATCACTTCTTTTCGAATATATAATATTAAATAACCGTCTTAAATTATATGAAGAATATCTTTTAGGTATAAATCCTGTTGATCAGGATGAATTAATTCGTTAACAATTTTGCTTAGTCTTTGTGCAAGAATTTTTGTTAAAATTTTTTTGATCGGTATTTAATAAAGCAATTGCTCTATACGATCCTGGATCATCCAAATCTTTATTTTATTTTGGGTATAAGTGTTATAATAGATTCGTTTCAATGTGTCTGGTAGTTTCTCTTGTATATATACTGTTCATATAATGATTTTAAATATGGGACCATTTGGGCATGAAAAATTTTATTAAAATTCCGAGCCTATACCATCTGGTCCTGGAGTTTTACCATTTTTTAAAGATTTAATAGATTCTTGGATTTCTTTTATGAAATATCGGCATTTAAAAATTCTCTATTTTGTAAATCTAATTCTTTTAAGTTACATACATTTAAAAAGGCATCTATTTCTGTTTTATTTACTGTTGTGTTACCAGTATTACAAATTTTATAATTATTGCATAAAGTCTTTCATTAATATCCTTGGGTTGTATTAATAATTTCACCGTTTTGTTGATTTAATCCTATGTATACTTTTTTCCGCTTCAATTTTCCTTAATTGTCGAGCCAATAGTTTTTGTGGTTTGTCTCCAAATTCAAACAACAATTGTTTAGTTGTTGGTAGTATTTTAAAACTTGATCAGTATATATTTTATTTAATTTATACTTCAAATGTTACAATTTTATTATGTATTATTATATCTGAGGTTTGTGTTGCATTCTGTATATCTAATTGTTTGATCTCCCTTTCTAAGTCATGTTGTTCCTTCCGAATCTTCTTATTATGGAATGCTTGTGAAGAAATCATAATTCCTCGAAGATATGCTTTAAATGTTTCCCATAATAAAGAGCGAGTATATTTCTGGTTGATCATTTATTTCAAAAAAACATCTTAATCTGAGTTATGATGTATTCCTGAGTTGTTTTTATTTTTTAAAATTTGTGGATTTAAGTTTCCATTGTTCCAGATTTCCTGTTTTACCATTTATTTTAATTTTAAATGTTAATGGTGCGTGATCTGAAAATTATAATATTATGATATTTGGGTTTCGTAAGTAAGTGAGATAAGCTTTGCATCTACTAGGAATAATCTATTCTTGAATAGGTTTTATGTACTGGCGAGTAGAAGGAATTTTCTCGACCAGTTAGATTTTCTGTTCTCCAAACATCTTTAATGTTAGACGTTTGAATTGTATGCGTTTAATAAAATCACTAGAATGCGATTTAGTTTTCCTTTGTTTTGAAGATCTGTCTAAATAAGGTCTAATGTACAATTAAAATCTCCTCCAATTATCAAATTGTAGTGTGTTAATTCTGGAATATTATTAAAGTACTTTCCTAAAGAATAAAGGACTATCAAAATTTGGACACATAGATGTTAACAAAAATCATTTTTTTTCCCTATTTATTTCTCCTATTACAATAATGTATCTGCCATCTTTATCAGATATAGTAGATTATATGCTTAAATTAAAGTACCTTTACGAAATAATATTGCTTACGCCTCTTGATTTATGTGTAAAGGAAGAGTGGTATATTTTTTATCTATCCATTTAGCTTGTTCAGCCTATTTTCAGCGTTTTCTTTAGTGAGTTTCTTGAATGTAAATTTACATCAGCTTTCATTGCCTTTAAGTGTGTCAATATTTTTCCTCTTTTTATTGGTTCATTGATACCTTTAACATTCCAAACTGCAAAAGGTTAATCCCTCGTTCCCCATGTTTCTTTTTAAATCCTGCATTTTAGATTTGTGGGAATCTAGAATAGGGTCCAATGGGTCCGCGCAGTAGACTTAACCTTACACCCGAAAACACCGAGTAGATGAATTTTAGATCTCTCTTATGTGCTTCACGAGTGTATCTCCATTGTTTCCAGTATATAGCTCCATTCAAACTGAAAGATATAGTAAACATAATAAAAAATAATGAGAAGTGAATAAAAAGCTTAGAAAGGTGTATAAAGAATAGAAGAACTACAAATAAAATATTTGTAGTTTGTGAAAGCCAAGTTGTGTTGGCTATTAATCTAAGGCTTCCGGCATTGATGTTATTAATTTAGCCAGCTCCTAATTTTAAGGAATTATTATTCCATAGTAATATTTTAACGGGAATATAGTATTAAAGAAATGAAAAGAGTGATATTAAACATCATAAAAGTATATATATCTAAGGTTAGTTTAAAAAAAATCCAATTATAGAGCCACAGTTAAAGAATTTTTTTTTTAAATACAAAAAATAGAAGTCATTATTAAAAGAGGGAGAAATATATTGAGGGAGGGATATCCCCAAATGTAACAGGACATAAGATATTAATTATTAGTAGTATTAATTAGCAATAAGTGCAGAGTCTTGGTTAATAACAGTCATAGTAATAATAAAACCGCGTTATAATTTTAGTAGGTGTGTTATTTGTTTGTGTTAGTTGTTATATTATGAATAATTGTCAATGTTCGGTGAGCTTCTTCCAATCCGGGGAAAACATTTCGTTCCATACGACATTGTCCATTCCTTCTGATTTCTTCTAATTCCATGTTGTCGTATAAAGTTTCATAAAATGTTAAGAGGACCGTACTAGGTCTTTAAAAATAGAAAAAGGCAGTATATTTGCTTGTAGATGGTTTTCAAGTGTCAAAACTGCTTTGCAAAATTCCATTGCTTCTGTTGGAGTCTTGAAAAAAGTGTTCCACGTTGTTATAAGTAACTCTTAAGATGGCGGGGTAATTCAGACGTATCTCAAAGTTTTCTACACCCTCAGAAGGTTTTGGCTTCGTTAAACGCTTTTCGTTTTCTGGCAACCTCTGGGGGATAGTCTCGATAGATACTGATTCTTTGTCCTTGAAACATCAGATTCTTTGTTCTCGAGGCTCTTCGCATAATGTCCTCGAGGGTGAAATCATATTGTAACTTGACAATGATTTGTCTTGGGGGGGCGTTTGTACTGGTCTGTCTTCTTGCCGACTCGGTGTGCACGAGCTAAAACAGGCATATCATCCAAAGATAAAACAGCTTGCAGTAATTTAGAGTGAATTCTCGAGTGTCTTCGTGTTTCTCTTAAACCTTCAGGAATCCCTGCAATCCTCAAAGTTCTGCCTTCTTTGATAGCCTTCCAGCTGCGTGCATTTATCTGTTACTTTGGATAACAACTCCAGTAGACGTTCTTGTTCTGTTATCAGCTTTGCTGTAGACACAGTACTAGCCTCCGCTATCTTTTCAAGGTTTTTAATGCCATCAACTTGTTGTTCGACCACTTTTGCAATAGGGTCAATCTTATGTTTAAAGTCTTTTTTAACATTTTCAAGTTTACCCTCCATCTTGCGTTCCAGTTATTAATCATATCAATGATTTCATTTCTTCAATATTTCTGATTCTTTCTTGAACTATTATCAATTTGCGTCTTTGGATCTTTTTGAAAATTCACACCATTGATTTTTCATCAAGTCCATCTGATTATTAATTTGAGATATTTCTTCCTTTATATCTCCCTGTATTACTTTCATTTCTTTCTTTATATCTTTCATTTCTGCCTTGAACTCACGTTTTAAATCAGCCATCTGATGAGAAATAAAAAAATTCTCAAGTCTCACCTCCTGTGTCTGCTTTCCTGGAAACGTCTTCCAAGGAGCTGGCCCTACTCGAGTCCGAGGCTTCTCCCAGGCCTTCTCCCGGTCTCGCCCGGGTTTTTCGACCCTTCGTTTTCTCGGTAGGGCTCCGTGCCGTCATAATTCGTCGCAGGGCTGATGACGTCAGCCGGTACCGTCGGTGTGAGGCGGCAGACAGTGAAAGCAGTCGATCGGTAAGTTACTTTTAAATCTGTTTAAATCCCCGTTTTTTGAAAAATTTTTGGCGGAGCTGGCTGGTGCTGTGGCTTACTGCTCCATAGTGCCACCGGAAGTCCAGCACCTCATATTCCGCTGGGGGAGTCTGCATCCTTTGGGCTTGAATATTGAATTTTCTCAATTCTGTTAACCCTTGCTCCCCTTCCCACCTCTTCCCTCAGCCCTCGGGCCCTGGCATTCCCTCTATCTCTATTTCGCTCCCCCACCACCCAGTCGCACCAGCTTCTCATTTTCACACCACAAACAGCTTACAATGGTTGGTTCCCTTTATCACTCCGATACTTTTTTGCATATCTTTCACTCATTGTTCCTTATCTCTCCACATCACCGTCTATATCTCTCGTTTCCCTGATCCCTGACCAGTCTGAAGAAGGGTCTCGACCCGAAACGTCGCCTATCTCATTCGCTCCTTAGATGCTGCTGCACCCGCTGAGTTTCGCCAGCTTTTTGTGTACCCGGAGATTACACTTGTTTTTGGATGCATGGGAGTCTATCACTAATGACAAATATATACTCAGCAGCATTCATGGCTATAAAATTGACTTTGTTCATGAAAATATGCCGCCAATATTCAGCATATACCCCAAAGGGTATTCACCCTCTCAGTCAAAAGAGAAACAAGAGGGTCAAGCTGAACTGATGAGGGCTACTAGCAAAAGTGTCATTGGAAAGAACAAAACATGAACTTTGGAATTTATGTCTAATATTTTCACTAAAACTAAAAAAGATGGTGGATGTCGCAATATCATTGACTTAACTTCTTTAAACAAATCTGTTTAAGTATATACATTTCAAGATGGAAACTTTTGAAACAGCCAGACAATTGATTTCATGGAGGGTACTTTCTGGCAAGCATTGATTTAAAGATGCCAACTACTCAGTACCCATACACAAGGTCAGCATCGTAAATACCTAAAGTTTATCTGGATGAAACAGCTATGGCAATTTAAAGCCTTACCAAATGGGCTAACCTCAGCTCCAAGGTTGTTCACAAAAATCTTAAAACCTGCCTTGGAATTATTGAGGAAACAAAAGCATATAGTCATGGCGTACTTAGACGACATTTTAATAGTAGGGAAAACCTTGGAGACAGCCATTTCGGCAGTAGCAGCCACCAAACGTTTGTTTGAAACTTTGGGGTTTGTCATACATCCAGATAATTCCAATTTGACACCGTCCACAACCAATGCAATCCAGCACAGGGGGCAGATGGACTCATTTTGAATCATCTTGTCTACAGACGCGGGGTATTACCTACTTAGAAATGTTGGGTGCGTTTTATGGTTTAAAAGCAAATTCATCTAATACACATCACGCACATGTCCGGTTGCAATTAGATAATACCACGGTGGTGGCTTATGTCAACCACATGGGTGGTGTAAAGTTGATATCATGTGACAAATTGGTCAACCTAATCTGACAATGGTGTGTCGAAAGACATATTTGGTTATCAGCAACTTACCTACCAGGTAAGCAAAATACAGTGTCACCAGGTTACGCAAATTTAACAATAACATCGAATGGATGTTAAATCCCAAAGTATTTGCTGAAATTGCAAAGCAATATGGCACACCAGATGCCGATATATTTGCATCTAGGCTGAATCACCAGGTACCAACGTATGTCGCTTTGGGAGCCAGACCCATGAGGCAGCAGGGCATGCATTGACGCTACCATTGGGGGAAAATGTTCTTCTATGCTTTTCCTCCCTTCTGCCTCATCAGTCGGGGTGTTACGCAAGATTCAATTGGATTTCCGCTTCAGGAATATTGATTTAATACCCGACTGGCATTTTAAACAGCCATGGTTCCTAGTGGCCTCGACATGGCTGTCAAAACACCGTTGGAATTCCCCAGCAGTCCCAGTATTATTAATCCACCCAGTGTCAGGAAATTTAGTCACCCGTGCCATGACAGAGTCAATCTACTGGCTTGCAGATTCTAAAAAGCAAACCCCTACTGGGACTGGGACTGTCTGAGGACGCCATCAACATGATGACCGCATCCCACGGGAGTCCACCAGGAGGAACAATTCCTGACCAACATAAGGAAATGGGAACGGTATTGCTCAAAACAGGAACTACCTACTCAACAGCAACAGCTACCAGTGTTTGTGGAGTGCCTGGTTGGATTACAATGGGATGGACTCTGCACACAGCGCCATCATACAGCCAGGAGTGCGTTGTCCGCTTATTTGGTTCCAGCAGCAGGACAACAGGCTTTGGGGTCCATCCACTGGTGGTCAAACTCATGAGGGGTATTTTTAACACTAATTCCCCCAGACCAAGGACACTCAGATCTGGGATGTCAGCATTGTGTTGACGTACCTTAGGGGATGGCCACCACCCAGGTCATTCACGCTGGAACAACTTTACCTCAAATCAGTCATGCTCCATGGCACTAGTGTCAGCACCGCAAAGGGTCAGTTCTCCACCCTCTGAGAGGACAGCATGACAGATTCTTTGGACTGTTCACATTCCATATTCAGGGTCTTGTCAAACAAACTAGACCAGGAACCACGCCTCCAGTTACGGAGTTCCGGGCACATTCATCTGACCCACAGTTGTGTGCCAAGACCATCTCGCTCGCCATTTGCATAGGACACAACATACAACTTAAAGAGGGAGAGAAAAACCCTTATGGATAAGCCACAAGAAGCCCAGTGGTCAGGGTGACGAGCCAAACCATTTCAAGGTGGCTCAAGCAGGTGCTTAAGTCCGTCATCCCCCCCCCCGTGGGAATCAACACTAATGTTTACAAATCTCACTCCACCGGGACAGCATCCAGTGCCTATTGGACCATATTTTCTGGCTCGGAGCAGGATGGTCCTCGGGAAAGAACTTTCCAAACGTTTTATATAAGCCACTGGCGGAACCTGCCTCCATTTGCAGATAGAATTTTAGAGTCTGCAGAATATTTAATTTAAGCCGGGGGAGCTCTCTGTTTTTTGTTGTTATAAATAAACCTTTTTTGTTCACAAACAGGTTATTGTTGATTGTGATAACATACTTCCTCCCTCAAAAGGTCTTCAGGGGACAGTGAGTGAAGCATGAGCTGGTACACGGTTTCGAATCACAGAGCTTTGACGTCTTCATGTAGGTCACTCCGAAATAATAAAATATATTAAGATTAAATGAGACTTACCAGACTTCGAAGTTTGATCTGTATTTTTATGAGGAGTTACGAAGAGGGATTACATTGCCCCTCTCCCACCCTAACAAAAAATCCACCCTCTATTATACAGATCAACTGGTAATTAAGTTCTTATTTTTTCTTTACTATATTTATTTCAATCGTTCTGTGTTTTTTTCCAGTACACCGATGCTTTGAAGAATGTCGCGCATGCCTGCTGGACGGGGCCTTCATGTAATCCCTCATCGTAAACTCCTCATAAAATACAGATCAAACTTTCGAAACTGGTAAGTTCTCATTTAATCTTACTATTATAGATTAGTGTTAATAAAATGTGCTAGCTATAACACTGAGGAAGTGAAGATCACAGTATGTGTATGTGCAATAAACAAATAAATGCTATTACAGCAATCAAGTGACCATTTGAAATCGAACTAACTAGAAGAAACCTTTTTCTTTTAGAGCAGTTAAAAACCAGGAACCATCATTTTTAAATCATTATTGTACAATTTTGAGAAGATGAAGAAAAAGAAATGTTGAGCAGAGGGTTCTGCTCCTCATATTTACATACTTTTAGATGCATGCTTTGAAGGGTTATGACCTGGGGGGGGAAAACACGTCAAAAGCTGGAACCCGGTGAGAATAAGCTAAAGCGGCTTTATTTTGATCGGACAGGCCAAGTATACTGCTTCTGTATTGTCAATTTATCTCACTTCTATGATCGATCAAATTAAAAATATTTATTATTTGTTGGGAGCACTGCTTTGTGGGCATCATCCATCGACATTTCTGGCAACCATCGTCCATTCGACATTTGGGTCGTATCTTATTTCTCCCTTCACCTCATAGTTCCTTTCTCTAGCTACATAATTTGCAACTCTTTAATCATTTTATCTCACAAAACCTGTCTTTTCACCTCTGGCTTTTGTCCAACAATTTGCCTGTCAATTAATGTTCATCACCTGCATTGGTCTATTACATGCCAGCTTTTGTCCTGCCCACTTCTCTCTTCCCAGTTTCCAGCGCCGTGAAGAAACTACATGTTGTCACAGGGAGCATGTGCCAAACTCCGCATAGATAGCACCTGAGGAGAGAGGAAAGCAGAAGACTCAGATGAAGCAGTGATGGAGGATGTCCCATCAACCAGTACAGACATGTGAGCTGGAGAAATAGGCAAACGTCTCGACCTGAAACGTTGCCTATTTCCTTCTCCCCATAGAGTTTCTCCAACATTTTGTCTCCTTCGATTTCCAAGCGTCTGCAGTTCCCTCTTAAACAAGTGAGGGCTGGCATACTCTGTACTAAGCTGCTGTACTCACTGCTCAATTCACCTTTAGCAGTACAATTCGATCAGTCCGGAGGCAGATCATGAATGCATTCCTTAATTACTGATATTTAAATCCAACTGCAGTCCACTTCTGAATGTCCACATATTTCCAGTTAATTTTTGGGTTTGATCTACTTGAAAGGAACAGAATCAATGTCTTTAAAAAGATCAATGCAAATGCTTGGGCTAGGGCTGTGAAAAAAAATATAAAAACTAAGTGCCGTGCTGTTTAGCTGAAAGCCGCTACATTTTCATTTTAATTATGACAGGTTGGGAATTTGTACATACTTTGAAACAGCTTTCCTATGCAGAAATTCCCAGAGGCTAAATGTAACAAAAGGTTATTGAATTTGCTGATTTTTTTAGTGGCAGCTTCATGACACACTTGGAAAATGCAAACCCATGGTTTATGACTCATCCCGGATCTCCCATTTCCTTTCACCCCTTTTTTTTCCCACTTTACACCCCTTTTGCCCCCTTGTCTTCTCTTCCACCCACATCCCCCCCCCCCATGGATTTACATATTCATTCCTCCTTTCATACTCTTATCTTAAATCCTTTGTCTCATTTTCATCTCTAACCGCTCAGCCTCCATTAGTTCGTGAATCAAAACTCCCCTCATCTGTTTCCAACATCACTTGCCATCTTTTGCCCTGCTCCCACCGATCTCCCTCCCAACCTATTCAGTCTGAAGAAGGGTCCCAGCCCAAAACATCTCCGTCCATTCCATCCCAATGCTGCCAAAGCTATTGTGTTCCTCCAGCACTTTGTGGTTTGACTATGTGTACTAAAAAAACATGGTAATTTTAAACAATTAAGAACTGTTACATCTTCAAATGCAGGATTCTTTCCAATAGATTTCACTATAACCATCCCGATAGAGGCAATGTCATCTGATATGGATTTGAAAATAGCTTTGTGTTAGTGCCTTTGTTTCCCGAGGGCACATTGTGAAGAGGCTGCAGGTACACCCTGTACACAATGGCATTACTGATGATTTTCCCCATTGAGCACATGAAGGTACTCTGGTTTCATTAGTCAGAACATTAAAACAGCTCAAGTAAACACACATTTAAAAAATATTTTTAACCTTTTGGTAAATCAGGGCCAAGAAGTTTGGCCACATATCCAAAGTTACCACATCTGAAACTTCAAGTGGAAGCCTGGTTGGAATCATTTATTTTCAGAAAAAATCACCAGACATGATTGGTACTGAACATTTTAGTAGCAGAGTCAATTGATTCTAATAATTTGCAGAAGCTGATTTTCCCTGTAAATTGATGACAAACTATACATGGGATGGAAATTTAAATTTTCTACATCGACAAGTTAACTTAGTTGTTTGCACATTCTATCCTGGTAGTGACCAAAAGAAAAATAAATGTCAGATAACTTCCATGGATTTACAGGAACAATAAAACCAATATGACACTGCCTTTAACTTCGTACATAGATATTTATATCATCTAGTTTTAGTTCCAGACTTTCTAAAAATCACTTACAATGTGTTTCTCCACAGGGATTTGTGGCAGCTTAGCTGAATTGGGAAATGTCATTCCTGGAAACAGAATAATCAATTTTTGATTTATTTTGCTTGCTTAATGAGCAAGCAAAACAGATAAACAGAATCTTAAAAAAAACATTTACTGACTAAGCTGTCAGGAAAATTGACAAGTAATTGCCATGATTAATTATGCACTGCCCAACCTGTAAAATTGACATTGTTGACTGTTTTTGCTGCTAAGTCATTTTTTACACACATCTCAGTGTCGTAACTGCCTAAAATTCAGTTCGATTGATCCAGTCGTTTTTTAAGCGAATACACAAGAGCATTGTAACTGTGAGAGTTCGTTCTTCTACTTTGATCTTGCAAAAAAATAACCATTGTTCTACATCCTAAAGGCAAATATAGAAATCCTCCAGGGTGACATCAACACCAATTGTGTGGGAAGAGGCAAATGGCAATGATGGATTAGGGAAGACTATTTCTATCAGGGTTCTTCTATGGAAAAGATGCTTGGAGCATGAATGTGTCATCACCCGCTTTATTGCAGAATGTGATAGCTGCAACCCCCAGGTTTCAAGCAAGTTTAGGTTGTATGCATTGTAACCAAAACAAAGTTAATTGTAGATCACACTTGCTGAGGTAGGCTGTGGTTAATGTTGTTTTGCAGTGTTCATGAGTCTGATGCTTGCTGGGGAAGAAACAGTTCTTAGCATTAGGTTTAGGTTAATAGTTGTTGTGTGTACCGAGGTGCAGTGAAAAGCTCTCTTATGCATGTCATCCAATTGTTAATTCTGGCCAAAATTGGAGAGGCCAGGACACTAAAATTGAGTAAACGGCTTCTGGGCTGCTAGGCCATTTGGTCAATTTAAATGTGCTTTCTGCAGAAATAGGCAAGCTGCAGAATGGTGCCAGTTTGTCTAGAGCCTAGATAAGAGCTGCAGGAAGAGAATCGAAACATTCTGCAGATCCTAACAATTAGGTGCAAATTGCATGGATTGGATTGGATGAATGCAAACCAGACATACACATTGTACATATTGTTGGCACAGCTTTACTTTGCTAGATGTTGATTGGATTTAAGTGTTGAGCCATGTCTGGGTTCTTGCATATCTGGGCAAATGTTGCTATGTTTGCTTCCTTTCAGAAAGCTCCGTTTGAACGCATTGTATTAGTTACTGTATTATTTGGTTGGGGAAATGTCTATCATATACTGTGTTAATCGATATCTGTTATTGGACTTTTATAAAGACCACCCCCATGTGGTTCGGGCCCCTCAATGTTCGGGGACCTAATAAAAGGCCACTCACACGAGGTCCTGTGTCGATTCTTCTGGGAGAACGCGGTGATCTTCTGGAGTGTCTCTGCTTGAACGAGACTAAGAGGGGCTTGGCCAGGCAGATACAAGGATCGACCCGCGGTTGGTTAGGTATAGTAGTGGAAATTGTAATTGTGTTTTGTCAAAATAAAGATTAGTTGCGCATGTGCTTGACTCAGTGATTTTTGACTGAAACTAGACTGGGGGGAAGCTTAGAATGAGCTATTTACACAATCAGATCAGATCATTCTATACATAGATATAATCAAGTCAAACTCACGTAGGCCAAAGGGTCACAGAGACCATTGTGCAGATATATAGTTCCCAGCATTGTAATGCACTGGTTCCATTAGACAAAATCCAATGTCCGCAATGGGGTAGGGGCGAATTCAGCAGTACCCTAGCTTATGGATGGAGGAGTGTTCAGAGGCCTGAAAACAGATGGGAAGATGATGCTCCTGAGTCTGCTGCATATTGCTTGCTTGCTTTCAAGATATTATATATTTTGTCTGACAGGAGTGGGGAGAGGGAATGACCAGGGTGGGACTAGACTTTGATTATATTGACAGATTTTCTGATTCAGCATGAAGTGTAGAGAGTCAATAGTGGGAATCCTGGTCTGTGTGATGGGACTACGCTACATCGATAACTACTGCAATTTTCTTATGGTCTTACAGTGCTGAATCCCAAAGTAAACAATGATGCAACCAAATAGCATGTTTTCTATGGTCCACTGTAGAGGTTTGTAAAAGTCATTGGAGACATGCCAAATTTCCTCAGTCTCCTGAGGCATTGGTGAGTCTTCTTGGATGTCCCTTACGTGTGGTTATTTCACGGGAACAGATCATTTGGTAATATTTATACCAAGGAACTTGGCTCTCAAACATTTCCACTTCAACAACATTGATGGTGATTATAGCATGTACTCCACCATGCCTCCTAAACTTCGATAACTTGCTCCTTCATCTTGCTGACACTGTGAGGAAGACGTTGTTGTCCTGATATCATGCTACTAAGTTCTCTATTTCCTTCCTCTACTTTGTCTCATCATTGTTTGTGATCAGGCCCACCACAGTGGTGTCATCTGAGAACTTGTAGATGGAGTTTGAGCCAAATATGACCACACAGTCGTGAATGTATAGGGAGTATCGTAGTGGACTGAGAACACATCCAAGGAGAACACACCCTTGAAAGTTATTGCGGAGGACTGATTGCAGTCTGTGGGTCAGAAAGTCGAGGATGCAGTGGCAGGGTGGGTGGTGCTGACCCCTAGGTGCAGGAATTTGGGAGATGAGTTTGAATGGGATGGAAATTCAGCAAGTCATAAGGTCATAATGGGAGCTGAATTATGCCAATTTGGTCATCAAGTCTATCCACCATTCAATCAATGGCTGATCTATCTCTCCCTCCTAACCCCATTCTCATGCCTTCTCCCCATAACCCCTGACACCCACAGCAACAAGTCAACGGCATCTGTGGAGGCAAAACTGATGGTCAACATTTAGGGTTGAGATCCTGCGTATGACTGAGCGTATGAAGGAAGGATAGCCAATATAAAGAGCTGAGAGGTGAGGGGTGAGACAGGGGCAGGTAGGTGAAATGGTTGAGGCCTACGTGAATGTGGGTGATGATGGTCAGATGAGGGTGGAGAAGGGGAAGGTAGGAGCAGAGATCAAAAGGTGATATGTGGGACCAGATATGGAGGGATGATGGACAGATGGAATAAGATTGGGGTGGGGGGGAAAGAAGGGAGGAAAGATGGCCAAGGGAGAGGGAAAACAAGGTGATAGTTGTGCAAATGATGGGCAAGATGGGACCAGGTGGAGGAGGCTGATGAATCTAGATAATGGTGTGAGAACAGTAAAGGTGAAGAGAGAAAGAGACAAACATCTAGGGACGTCCAAAGCGAACACTAGTAGCCCACACCTCCATGCATTCATTCTTTATTTTTTCTTTCTGTAAAATATTTTTAAAAATTGATTAAAATAAACATTTCTATTTTTGCTACCTGCTAAAACATTTCAACTATTTGGCTTAATCAGCAAACTTGATTACATTAATTGTGGCGAGATGCCATATATCAGCAACTGAAGACATCTGGACAGCATGCACGAGAAAGTGGAAATGCACATTACACTACGCACCAAATCTGCTGATTGCATTGAGGTAATCTACAAAACATAAAGCATTTGCCAGTAATTGGACAGCAAGTCTGATCTGTATGAAGGAACAATAATTTAAGATGACGCTACACACACTCAAGAATTTATTGATGTACTAAATTTAAAATCCCGTGCACAGGAGGGTACGGTTAGCAACTGCATGTCCTCTAATCTTCCAGTAATATGATATTGAAATTCAGATTTTCCTCACGATTTCTGTTGCTGGTCCCCCACGGTGAATTTTAAGGGATGACAATTTCTGATCACAGATACTTAATCATGTCTATGATTTTCATAATGCCTCTCCATGGCAAGCAAAGTGCCTGTAAACCTACTCTTTCTCCCGTCACTCATAATGAATATTATAAATTACAACCAAAAATGTAGAAAGATACCAGAGGAGAAAGTAATAATTTAAATATCACAGCAGGCAAGCACACACTGAAGCAAAGCTGACCACAGTGGTTCATAGTGAGCTGGTTCCCTATTGCTCTGTCATTCTCCAATTCATTTCTTAGTTTTGCTTTAATCGGAAACAGTCCAGCCCAGAGGGGAAGTGAAATCCAAATTGCAGCAGCATCTGAGTCTGGAGACAGGAGAGAGGGTTGCTATTTAATTATCTCAGTGCTGGAAGGGCAGGGAAGAGATACAGCTGAATATGACAGATGAAAAGAACTTGTGCTCCAGGATATTCGGGCTGAATATTCATAATGCTATTTTAGTCAACCAAATAAAAATATTTGCAACATATTCACTCGCTAAAACTTACAAGAAAGCGGCATGGCTTGACAGAACAGCCTTTGAGAGTCAGGTTTTGGTGTGTGTGTTATGCATTTAAAAGGGTATTTCATAATGATTTCAGAGCTATTTTCCCTGCTCACTCTTTCACGTAGAAGATTATTTGAATAAGATGAGAGTTGTAAGAAGGCCGGTTTTTTGTTAGAATTACACGAGAAATTATACTGTAACTGGAGACCTTGGTCATCATTACTGCATTTGATAAAAAAATAAAATAGGTTCTGCTGTTGCTTGGACTGGATAATTCTGTGGGAAATGGTCCATTTCCACATTATGGGTTTCCTATTGGGGGAATTCTTTGCTGTTAATTGGAATACAGCACAAGAAATGCATGTAGTTAGAGCAAAGGAGTATGAGCCAGAATTTAAGGATGGTAAATATAATTGATTTTCTAGTTTCCTTAATGAATATATACGTTATATGGATATTGTTAAGAACTGAGTGAGCACCTCCACACAAGATTCGTTTAAAGAGGATATCATTGAACACCCTCGGAAAGTGTCTTTCCTCGATGGTGTATCCGGCCGTTGTTGTCCTGCTAGATGTAGTTTTTGTCATACCTCATAAAGTCCTAAGTCAAGCAACTTGGAAAACAGGCCCTTCGGCCCAACCACCTCACGCGGCCTGGCCAACATGTCCTAGCTCTGCTAGACCCACCTGCCTGCATTTGGCCCATATCCCTCAAAACCTGTCCTATCCATGGTACCTGTCTAATTGTTTCTTAAACGTTGTGATAGTCCCTGCCTCAACTACCTAAACTTTTCGTGTTTTTAACTACATACTACCTTTTGTGGATATCTTCAATTCTCAGTACTAAGGTAACTCCTCAAAAAGACACCCATAACACCAGTACCCAAGATTATAACACAGTAAACTGATGACACTCATATCTGTGGTGATGAAGTACTTTGAGAGGTTGGTTACGTTGCATTTCAACTCCTGAATTAGCAAGGAACTTGGGCCAACTACCACCATAACAATTCAACAATGGATGCAATCTCACTGTCTCTTCAATCTGCCCAGTAAGAGCAACGTATGTCAAATTGTTGTTCATCGACTGCAGCTTGGCATTCAACACAATCACCTCATCAAACTCAGGGAACTGGGTTCAACAGCTGCTGACAACCTTCTACAGATGCACCACAGAGAGCATCCTAACATATGGCATCTCTGTGTGGTATCTCAGAGCTGCACGAGGGCGGAGAGGAGAGCTCTTCTGTGGGTTGTCCACAGAGCGCAGAAGATAATTGGGACACAGCTACCAGCCTGGGAGGGCCATCTACTATACACGGTGCCCTCAGGAAGGCCGTCGGCATTCACAAAGACACCTCACACCCTTGTAATAGTCTGTTCCGAACTTCTACCTTCCGGCAGACGTTACAAGGCCTTCTACGCCCGCACCTCCAGACTTCAGCGTCATCCCCAGAGCTATAGCTTGCTCTGAGTGCCCCCCCCACCCCCCCCATGAAATGGGGATGGTCATGTCACACAGACCTATTTGCAACTTTATACTGTTTTATTGGGTTTTTAAATCTTGTTTCCCTGGGTGTCTAAATTTTTAGTTAATTAAGTTATTACATGGATGGAAGCTGCATTACCAAATCACGGTGTACCTCTTGTGCAATGACAATAAACATATATTATTATTATTATTTTATTATTATTTATTATTATTATTCTGCTCATCCCTGTGGAATTGGGGTTTTTACTTCCTCATCGACAGACCACAATTTGAATGAATTGGCAATAGCACTTCCATTTCGATAGCTATCAACGCAGAGCACTCAAAAATGTGCAGGAAGGAAACTGCAGATGCTGGTTTATACCCGAAGATAAGACACTGTTGGGAGTAACTCAGTGGATCAGGCAGCATCTTTGGAGAATTAAGGATGGGTGATGTTTTGGGGTTAGAACTCTTCTTCACACTGGAGACAGAACAGATTGTAAGACTTCAGACACAGGAGCACTTCAAGGCTATGTGCTCTCTACTCTCTCTATACGCATGACTATACCTTAGCCATACGCAGCTCCAATAGCATCTTTAAATTCACTGACAATACTAATGTTGTTGGACAATTAACGAGGGAGGGGACTGAAAATCTGATTGAATAATGGTAGAACAACAAACCTTATCTTATCCGATCCTGCTCCAGATGATCTATATCGGTGAGACCAAGCGGAGGCTTGGCGATCGTTTCGCCGAACAACTTCCGCTTGGTCCACAAAAACCAACCCGACCTCCCGGTGGCTCAGCACTTCAACTCTCCCTCCCATTTCCGTATCTGACCTCTCGGTCCTGGGCCTCCTCCACGGCCAGAGTGAGCAACACCGCAAGTTGGAGGAACAGCACCTCATATTCCGCTTGGGGTGTCTGCATCCTTTGGGCTTGAACTTTGAATTTTTTCATTTACCTGTTAACCCTTGCTGTCTCCTCCCCTTCCCACCTCTCCTCAGCTCTCGGGCCCTGGCATTCCTCTCTCTCTATCTCTCTCCCCCCATACTAGTTGCACTAGCTTCTCATTTTTCACACCACACAAACAGCTTACAATGGCTTGTTCCCTTTATCATAGATACTTTTTTTGCATATCTTTCATTCATTGTTCTGTATCTCTCCACATCACCGTCTATATCTCTCGTTTCCCCTGATCCCTGACCCATCTGAAGACGGGTCTCGACCCGAAACGTCGTCTATTTCCTTCGCTCCTTAGATGCTGCTGCACACCGCTGACTTTTCTCCAGCCTTTTGTGTAACCCCCAAACCTTCTCTCAACACTAGCAAGACCAAGGAGCTGATTGTTGACTTCAGGAAGTGAAAAAAAAAGGATCCATAAACTTGGCTTCATTAGTGAAGAGAGACAACCAGCTTCAAGTTTTTCTGGCTGTGGCACATCTCTAAAGATCAGTCCAAGGGCCTAGCACATCAATGCAATCACAAAGAAAGCTCATCAATCTCCTCACTTCCACAGCAGATTGAAGACATTGAATAGGACGTCAAATACTCTTGTGAACCTTTACAGGATGTACAGTCAAGCGCACACTGACTAATTGCAGTTAGTTCAGTAACTTGAATGCCCAGGAATGAAGGAGGCTTCAGAAAGTAGTAGACATTGCCCGTTCCATCACGCGTACCGACTTCATCGAAGGGATCCAAAGGATGTACTGTCTCAGAAAGGCAGCCAATATCATTATTAACCTGGCGTTAATCCTCTCATCTTGTTATTACCATCAGGAAGAAGGTACAGGACTCAGAAAACCATGTGCAACTTCCAGAATTCAAGAACAGCTTTTCCCAGGAAACCATCAAACTCTTGAATACTGGTGCAACACTAACAATAGCCCTACCACAGAAATTATGATCTAACATAATTTTTGGGTTGCTACTACATACTTGGGTTTTGCACTGTAATTTTCTGATTACCAAGTGTTACTGATTTGATTAATTATGTTATTGATTAATTGTATATTTATTTGTGTGCATTGTGTGTTAATGGGTCTGTAATGTTTATTTTTTACTGCAGTAATAAATACTCTTGTCTCTTTGAACACCAGTGGCTTCTGAAAGATGGAAGACAACCTGAATTCAGATGGCTAAAAATGTATCCCAATTGTTGAAAAAGTCTCCATAATTTGCCCATTTATTTTCATTTGTTAAGGATTTAAAATAAAAACTAAGAGACCTAAATTCTTCAGAAGAGATTGTGCATGGGATTCCACCAAAGCATTAGTGTGACAGACATGCAATTTTTAGGACCTTATCAGATTTCTCAGTGTGCACTGTGGAATGTTATTTTGTATATCCCTACAGCTGCAGGGAATTAAGCATTCACTGGGAGATAAGTCTTGCCAAGTGTTCAAGTCACACTGCATTCAAGATGGACCAGTGACTGTACCTGATAGTGAACTGTGATGGGCTGAATAGCCTCTCCATGGTCCTTAATATTTAGCATATTCCTTGTAGCTCCCATTTGTCTAACAGCAATAGGGGTGAACTTATACAAATAGATCAGGAAGGTATTTAGCCATCAAGTACAAGCCTCCTTTACAAATAATGCAATTGATCTGTGTATCCCCGCTGTGTGAAGTTTTAAAGCGTCGGCAATAGTGCTTGTCTTCCAATTGCCTTTCAAATGCGTTAAGTGATGCCCAAGCAAAAGTTAATGAAACCCATCGATCTGTCCAAGTTGTTGTGTAAGATTTCAAAAAAAGGCACTACAGAAGCCTACACTGATCTTAAGCCACTTTCAAATGGACATCATAAAGGTGCTGTATGCTTGTTGTATTTTACATGCCATCAACAATTGCAGTCACAGAGAAATTTCTACACTGTGGCCATGAAGAGCAGATTACTCATCAAGGTCACAGAAGAGTGGAAAGCTCCTATTGATCGGGAAAAGTCGTTTTCTGCAATTGGTAGCTTTGCACATCTGAAATATGAAATAAAAATAACTCCCAACTGGTAATAACAGTCAAAGTAAAAGAAAATTTAAGAGGGCATAGTGTACAAACTTAAATAAATCAACTACTTGAAAAATGTCTTGATCTTTTACATTTTTCTTCATGTGCTACTTCATCATGAGCGGAGTAATCCCTGGGATGGGATTCCTCAGTTATTGCCAGTAATAACAAGGCCACATTTATTGATCAAAAGGCATGGAAGAGCAAAATAATGTAGAAGCTGCAAATCTGAAATGAAAACAGAAAATATAGAAATTTGGTCTCTCTTGGTCACAATGTTGTTCTCTGCATTTCTGCATCTCTGCAATGCCAATGTTCAATTTCTAAAATGTATTTATTCTAATAAAAGCAATTATCATATAACTTTAACTCGGTTTCTCTTTCTAACATATGCTGCCTGATATGCTCAGTATTTCCCAGCAAATTTCTGTTTCTTTTCACATTTTATGTATCACTTTCACTATAAAAATAGCAAAGGCTTTTCATAGAGGAAACAAAAACTATACGCATGCCCAGATGTCTCACCAAAATGTTATCGACCTTTTGTCAAACTTCACTTTTCTAATCGTTTTTTGTTTTTCATAAGTGTTATGAGTTCTTCATTAGGATGGAGAGTGACATTGTTAATTCAGAAACACGGGTCCTGAACTTAAAGAAAGGTAACTTCGAGGGTATGAGACGTGAATTGGGCCAAGATCGACTGGCAATTGATTCTGAAGGGTTGACGGTGGATATGCAATGGAAGGCATTTAAAGACTGCATGGATGAACTACAACAATTTTTCATCCCAGTATGGCAAAAAGAATAAATCAGGGAAGGTGGCGCAATCCGTGGATAACGAGGGATATCAGGGATAGTATCAAAGAAAAAGATGAAGCATACAAATTAGCCAGAAAAAGCAGCCTACCAGAGGACTGGGAGAAATTCAGAGACCAACAGAGGAGGACAAAGGGCTTAATTAAGAAAGGGAAAATGGAGTATGAAAGAAAACTGCAGGAAACATAAAAAACTTTCTGCAAAAGTTTTTATCGATATGGTGAAGCGTAAAAGATTAGTTTAAAACAAATGTAGGTCCCTTGCAGTCACAAATGGGTTGAATTGATCATGGTGAACAAGGACATGGCAGACCAATTGAATAACTACTTTGGTTCTGTCTTCACTAAGGAAGACATAAATTAATTTGCCGGAAATAGCAGGGGATCGCGGGTCAAATTGAGATGGAGGAAATGATGTGAACTCCAGGTTAGCCGAAAGTGGTGTTAGGTAAATTGAATCGGATTAAAGGGCCGATAAATCCCCAGGGCCAGATAGGCCGCATCCCAGGGTACTTAAGGAAGTAGCCCCAGAAATAGCAGAATGCCTTAGTGATAATTTTTTTAAAACTCTTTAGGATTTTGGAGTAGTTTCCTGAGGATCGGAGGATAGCTATGTAACCCCACTTTTTAAAAAGGGAGGGAGAGAGAAAACGGGGAATTACAGATCAGTTTTAGGTCTAACATCGGTAGTGGGGAGGAAACTGCTAGAGTCAATTTATTAAAAGATGGGATAGCAGCGCATTTGGAAAGTGGTGAAATCATTGGACAAAGTCAGCATGGATTTACGAAGGGTAAATCATGTCTGACGAATCTTATTGAATTTTTTGAGGATGTAACTAGTAGAGTGGATTAAGGGAGAAGCAGAGGATGTGTTGTATCTGGACTTTCAGAAGGCTTTCGACAAGGTCCCACACAAGAGATTAGTAAACAAACTTAAAGCACACAGTATTGGTGGTTCAGTATTGATGTGGATTAGAGAACTGGCTGGCAGACAGGAAGCATAGAGTAGGAGTGAACGGGTCCTTTTCAGAATGGCAGACAGTGACTAGTGGGTGCCGCAAGGCTCAGTGCTGGGACCCCCCCCAGCTATTTACAATATACATTAATGATTTGGACGAGGGAATTAAATGCAACATCTCGAAGTTTGCGGATGACACGAAGTGGGGGACAGTGTTAGCTGTGAGAGGAGGATGCTAGGAGGCTGCAGGATGACTGGATAGACTGGGTGAGTGGGCAAATGCATGGCAGATGCAGTATAATGTGGATAAATGTGAGGTTATCCACTTTGGTGGCAAAAACAGGAAGCTAGACTATTATTTGAATGGTGACCGATTAGGAAAAGGGGAGATGCGGCGAGACCTGGGTGTCATGGTACACCAGTCATTGAAAGTAGGCACGCAGGTGCAGCAGGCTGTGAAGAAAGCGAATGGTATGTTGGCATTCATAGCAAAAGGATTTGAGTACAAGACGCAGGGAGGTTCTACTGCAGTTGTACAGGTCTTGGTGAGGCCACATCTGGAGTATTGCGTACAGTTTTGGTCTCCTAATCTGAGGAAAGACATTCTTGCCATAGAGGGAGTACAGAGAAGGATCACCAGACTGATTCCTGGGATGGCACGACTTGCATATGAAGAACTTGACTGGATAGGACTCCGCTTGTACTCGCTGGAATTTAGAAGATTGAGGGGTGATCTTCATAGAGACTTAACTAACATTCTTAAGGGGTTGGACAAGGCTAGATGCAGGAAGATTGTTCCCGATGTTGGGGAAGTCCAGGACAAGGGTCACAGTTTAAGGATAAGGGGGGAAATCTTTTAGGACCCGAGATGAGAAAATCGTTTTTCACACAGAGAGAGTGGTGAATCTGGGAAAAAAATAATATTTTCTCGCCACAGATGGTAGTTGAGGCCAGTTCTTTGGCCATATTTAAGAGGGAGTTGGATGTGGCCCTTGTGGCTGAAGGGATTCAGGGGGTATGGACGAGAAGGCAGGTACAGGATACTTTGGGATGATCAGCCTTGATCATATTGAATGGCAGTGCAGGTCGAAAGGCCGAATGGCCTGCTCCTGCACCTAATTTCTATGTTTCTAAGTTTCTATGTTATTTATTTTAGATTCAATGGATCCAACCATGCATCTGTAGTGTGGAGAATGAGTCACTTCAGGTCTGGAGAGGACTCTACTGCATTTGGAAGGAGTCGGCAGAGATCATCAAGTATTCCTCTCCTCTTAGGATTCCCTTTTCACTTACTTAGTTCATCAAGTTGTGAGTAATTTGAAGTCTAACTGGTAAATGTACATTTACTTAGCTGATAATAAGTGTCTGATCAAATATTTAGTGATTGTGATTTTCATCTAAAAATGGACAGTGAAAAGTTGAAACAAAACTAATTTCCATTTCAATAGAAAGCAAAGATATTAAGAAAATGACGTATCCAGGAGCACACCACATACAGTATTTGATAATTAAAGTATAGAACATAGAACAGTTCGACTCAAGGACATGCCCCATCGACCCACAATGTCTGTGCCGAAATTGATGCCAGGATAAACTAATCTCACCAATCTGCACATGATCTATTTCCATCCATTCCCTGCACATCACTGTGCCTATCTAAAAGCCCCTTAAACACAATATCATATCTGTCTCTACCATCACCCCTGGCAGCGTATACTAGACAGCCACTCTAAAGCCCCTGTCCCACTTAGGAAACCTGAACGGAAACCTCTGGAGACCGTGTGCCCCACCCAAGGTTTCCTTGAGGTTCCCAGAGGTTCCCTGTGAGGTTCCCAGAGGTTCCCGGGGGTTCCGGTCACTCTCCATGAGTCATCAGAGGTTCTGGTCAATTGCCTGGAAAGCTTCAACCGAAGCGTGAGCTGCATCTTCTGACCAAAGCCGACCGCGCACAAACACACACACAAACACATCGCGAAGGTGGGGGCCAGGAACAGCTTTCTGCATGTGAAGAGGAAAGTAAACAGCTGCCACAGAGCACGGTAAGTCATTTAGAGAGCGCGGGAGGGAGAGACGGACAGAGAAAGGGAGAGAGAAGGGGAGAGAGAAGGGGAGAGAGAAGGGAAGAGAGAAGGGAAAGAAGGGGAGAGAGAAGGGGAGAGAGTAGGGAAGAGAGAGAGGAAGAGAGTAGGGAAGAGTGAAGGGGAGAGAGAAGGGGAGAGAGAAGGGGAGAGAGAAGGGGAGAGAGGGGAGGGGAGAGAGAAAGGGGGTAGAGAGGGAAGGGGCAGAGAGAAGAGAGAAAGGGGAGAGAGAGAAGGGGGAGAGAGAAGGGGAGAGAGAAGGGGAGAGAGAAGGGGAGAGAGAAGGGGAGAGAGAAGGGGAGAGAGAGAGAAGGGGATGAGAGAAGGGAGGAGAGAAGGGGAGAGGAAAGGGAAGGGGAAGAGGGGAAGGGAAGAGAGAAGGGAAGAGAAAAGTGGAGAGAGAAGGAGTGGAGACAGTTTTAGGAAGTTTAATAAAGTTAGCGGGCATTTTACCTTCCGGTGGATCTTCGAGGTCCTGAAAACCAAATAAGATTTCTTTGCTGAAAACTCCAATGAGCCAATCAGAATGGCCGGTCAGTGAAGGCCTTCGACTGCCTGTAAGTAAAAATGCGACCCTACCACTGGCTTCGACAAAACAGCAACCTATTTTTAGTCACGGCCGTTTAAAAAAAATAATAATCGCAGGAACATAGCAGAAGCCGCGATTACGCGGAAACCACTTTCCACAATTAGGGAGGAGTGACGGAACCTCCAGGAACCTCCGGGAACCTCATGGAACCTTGGTCCCTTTTCTTTTTTTCCCCCCCCCATTTTCTCCTTGGGTGGGGCGCAAGGTCTCCAGAGGTTTCCGTTCAGGTTTCCTAAGTGGGAAGATCCGCCGGAAGGTAAAATGCCCACTAACGTTATTAAACTTATTAAAACTGTCCACTCTCCCCCCCCCGTTCTCTCCCTTATTACCCCTTCTGCCCCCTCTGCCCCCTTCTCTCTCCCTTCTCTCCTCCCTCCCGAGCTCTCTAAAGGACGCTCTTTACCATGCTCCTGTGGCAGCCGTTTTACTTTCTTCTTCAACACGCAGAAAGCGCTCCTCTGCTGTCCCTGGCCCCCACATTCGTGATGTGTTTGTGTGTGTGTGCGTGGTCGGCAGCAAAGATCCTGTAGGATCTTTGGTCAGTAGATGCAGCTTACGCTTCGGTCGAGGCTTTCCAGGCAAGTGACCAGAACCTCTGGTGACTCATGGAGAGTGACCGGAACCTCCAGGAACCTCCGGGAACTGCATGGAAACTTTCGGTGGGGCACAAAGTCTCCAGAGGTTTCTGTTCAGGTTTCCTAAGTGGGACAGGGGCATTAGTGGGACAGGGGCATAACTTACGCCCTGGAGTGGAGACAGTTTTTACTTTGATAAGTATAATAATGGGTTAGCGGTTTCTGGCATTTTACCTTCGTATGGATCTTCCCACTTAGGGAAACCTGAACGGAAACTCGGGAGACGATAAAGCTACCCAAGATTTCCATGAGGCTTCCCCGGAGGTTCCAGTCACTCTCCCTATTGGTGGAAAGTGGTTTCTGAGTATAGTCGCGGCTTCTTCTATGTTAAGTAAAGTAAAGTATATCCTTTATTTTACCAGACCTCTTTCGCGCGGTCTGAACGAAATTTCGATGCCTTGCAGTCATAGCTCATGAGATTTAATAAAATAACAAAACACACACAATAAACACAAATTAACATGCAGCACCACAAGGGTGAGAGGGTGTGAGTTCACACCCGGCACCTCCTCACTGTGATGGAAGGCAAAAGTTGTCTTAAGTCTTTGTCTCTTCCCTCCTTGCTCTCCCTCTGCGCTGAGGCGATCCAGGCTTCCGATGTTGTGACTACCGGGTGATGGTAAGTAAATCCCGCGGCTCTACGTGCTCCGCAAACGGGACCGGTTCAGGGTTCTCAAACTCCGCGAGGCCCGGGGTGGTCGAAGCTGCCGAAGCTGCCGCCCTCCAGTCCAGCGGACGAAGCTGTTGTCGCGGGAGCTCCGGAAAAACAGGTCACCAACCTGTGACCTGCGAGTTCCCGAAGATGTTGACTACTTGGCCCGCGCTGAACCTCCGAGTGGTCCGGGCCGCCGTCACCGCCGGGAAACCTCCTCAGCCCCCAGTCGGGCCATCGCGCCGCCGGGGACACAGCCTCAGCCCCGAGTATGTGTGGGTGCTACCGCCACCGGGGGACACAGCCTCAGCCCCGAGTCGAGCCGTCACCGCCGGGACACAGCATCTCAGCCCCGAGTCGGGCCATCACCTGCCGCGCCGGGACACAGCCTCAGCCCCGAGTCGGGCCTGTGATTATTCAAAAAAAAAACAAAAACCGGCCTTGACTAAAAATAGGTTTGCCGTTTTTGTCGAAGCCAGTGGAGTGGGGTCGCTAATTTACTTACAGCCAGTCGAAGGCCTTCACTGAGGTTGTCGGCCATTCTGATTGGCTCTGCAATTGGAGTTTTTCAGCAAAGATCCAACCTCGTTAGGATCTTTTTGGTTTTCAGGACCTAGAAGATTCCGCCGGAATTAAGTTTTTTTAAAAATGCCCGCTAACTTTATTAAACTTCTTAAAACTGCCTCCACTACTCCCCCTTCTTCTCTCCCCGTTCTCTCTCCCCTTCTCTCTCCCCTTTCTCACACTCCCTTTCTTTGTCCTTCTCTTCCTCCTTTCCGTGCTCTCTAAAGGACCTACCGTGCTTTGTGGCAGCCGTTTACTTTCCTCTTCATCGGGCTTCATCGTTCCCCACTGTCCTTGGCCCCCACCTTCGCAATGTGTTTGTGTGTGTGTGTGTGTGTGCGCGGTTGGCAGCAAAGATCCTGTAGGATCTTTGATCAGTAAATGCAGCTCAAGCTTCGGTCGATGCTTTCCAGGCAAGTGACCAGAACCTCTGGTGACTCATGGAGAGTGACCGGAACCTCCGGGAATTTCTGGGAACCTCACGGAAACCTTGGGTGGGGCATACGGTCTCCAGAGGTTTCCTTTAAACTTTGCCCTAATAACCTAACCTTAATGCATTATCATATATGAACCGTGCCAATGTCATTGGGAGAGTGCTAAAGTCACTAAAGTAAAATATGGCTTTGCAGTACATATTTCCTATCCATACAAATTACCAAATTGATTGTAATCTGCCTCAGGAAACAACCTACCTCTGGTAGTTACAATTCCAATCGGAAATATCTTCACCTAAGGTAGTGCACAGGTCCCAAGCCTACAGGAGTTCAGGGTGCAGTGCTGGCTGGTAGACTATGACCATTTTAACAAGCCCGATGACTTCAACTTCAAATACCCAAAGTCCCACAAGAGAGACAGCAACAGTTTAGTAGGAGACCTTGGTCTTGTAGATGTTTATTGTGAAGCCATCTGTTCTTCAGCTTTTTTGAACGACTCAATAAAGTCGTACAGTTCATGCTCCTTACATGCATATGCATTGTCAGGGGAGGCCGTGTATTGTTCTGTTGCTGTCTGCTGCATTATTATTATTGTGCAGTGAAGAAACGCAGTCTGTAATTTGGCAGTTGTTCTTCAGCCACTAGGAGGAGCGATTATAACCATGTGAGGAAACGTTGTTCCCCAGCAACGTCTGGGCCAAATCTTTGAAAAATACATGCTGAAGATTCTTCTATTCAAACTAACATTCCTATAAAATAACATATCAAAACAATGCAACACTGAGAACATTACAACTTGAATCACTGGCACAGAGGAATTTTACTTCAGAGTCACGTGAGTGATTCCGTGAAGAACCCCACCAGTTCGCATGCGCGTCAGTATGTCAGCCGCATTGGCGCAAGCACCAGACTTGGCAGGGCAGCGCTCCTGCGGCGGTAAGTTAAACTAGAAGGTACGTCTTTTTTACTTACAGGGGGGTTTTCGCAGCAGGGAGCCTCTCTTCACAAGAGGGCTTTCCTGCCAAGATTTCAGCCCGATGAGTGAGCCGGTTATTGCACTTTGAGGGAAACCCGGTCCGACCGCGGAAGCGGATAAACCGGCAAAAGATCGGGGTTGTGAGAATAAGCAGCCGCTGACAAGGCAATCAGTGGCTTCCAGCCTGCGGAGATGCGTGGAATGGAGAGTGGCAAGTAAGTAAGCCAGAGTCGCTGACAGTGCAGTCAGTGGCTCACAGACGTTGGTCCCCAGGCAGAGAGTAAAATTGGTGGAGAAAGGACTCGTTCAGCCCTATTGGACTTGGGTGAGTCACGCTGCAAGGGTTTTTCTCTAATAATAAAGTTTGCATGTATGCATGTGTTTTTTAAAGTCAAAAGTTAAAGTCAAAGTCAAAAGTCAAAAGAGTTTATTGTCATGTGTCCCTGACAATGAAATTCTTTCTTTGCTTAGCGCAAGTTGCTGTGAAGGGTTAAAATTGCTTTAACCCTTCACATGTGAAGCTCTGCACAAAAAAATTTGATTTAGTGAGCCTACACTGTAATAGCGCGGGCCTATGGGACAGGCTGCGCCAGGAGCGCCTGGGATAGGGCTGCTTCATGTGTAATAGCGCGGGCCTATGGGACAGGCCATGCCAGCAGCACTGGACAGGGCTGTTTCATATGTGACATTGCGGCCTACGGGAGAGCCATGCCAGCAGCGCCTGGGACAGGGCTGTTTCATGTCAAAAAGTGCCGGCCTCTATGAGAGGCGGCGTCGGCAACGCTTGTGGGGTCAGGTTGTTAAGGTTAACGACATAAGTCTGCTAGGCCCACGAATAGTATTTTTTTTTTTTATAATTTTGTTTCTTCGGGGGGAAGATTCCCCTCCGGGGCTGGATAGCAAAATAATAGGCCCACGGAGTCGGGGATGATTCCTCACTGGGGCTGGATAGTGCGTTTGAACGACTATCCCAAATGCAGCAACTATTGCATACACTGCTACAGCAGGGCACACGCCAGCAGGGGGAGTGTCAGTGCCACCCTGAATAAAAAGGTTCCAGCAGCGTCTAGTAGAGAACTGCTTGATAGCACCCTCATGGATGATGAGGCACATGCCATGGGTCATCTTAGCTCTGACCCCGACTCTGATGGTAAGGTGGAGCCAGATGTTCCACCTCTGCAGGCTGCACCAGCAGTACCATTTGGCAGAGCTGCTTCAGGTCTCCCTCTAGGAGGCAGGGACCAAGACGGGTCAGTATCCTGCTGACGCTGTGTCTCAGGGTATGGCCATGGAGCCTACCCCAAGGGATGAAGGGCACCCGCGTCAAAGAGGTACCTTTTCTGGACAACCAAAGTTGCCACATTCCAGCAGAATGTTCTGTTCGGGTATAGGTCAATGGGTTCATATCAGCATAGGTATCCTGCGGCCTGTGGCAGCGCCTGTTTAGGGACTGCCTAACGAATCGCCCTCTCTGAGGAGGGGGTGCAAAAGGTCAAGATTATAATGACTCCATGCTCTAAAGAGGTCGATGGAACATACTGGAGCACATATGTGCCGGCAGCAGTGAACAGCGCCTACAGGGGATGTAAGAGCAGCCGCTGAATCTGTTATTCAGGTAGGCCTAAATCAACAGGGGAGAAAACCTGGCAGGACGAATCAATTAGGCCAATGGCGGGCAAGGTTTATCATTTCAGAACGCACCCCCAGGCGCTCATCGGCAGTAGGCGGTTCATGAAAGCTGGGCAGCATGACAGTGGGCAGAAATTCCATGCCTTACCAACCCCTACTCAGCAAAGTGGGTCTGGCACTTCCAAAACATGGTAAGTGCACACTCACAAGTTTTGTAAATATTTACACTGTGTTTGTAAATAAACACACAATGGATCAAAAAAACATTGCTTGGGAGAGGCACAATGCTAGCATTCAAGCACGTTTGGAGGGTTGTCTTTGAAGATAAGGTTCGGAAAATTCGGGCCAGAGCTTTCATGCAAAGCACCATGGAATAAGGCAGGGAAGTGGCCCTTTTTTTTTGTTTATTATGAAAAATGGAGTGTCGCATATGAACTTTCCGATTATGAAAAACTTTCATTTCCTGACTAAACAACAGATTCATATAGGGTCTCAAAGATCCAAATTCTATGCAGTTTCCCCATTACAGAGGTTATCAAATGACACCTATAATGTACTAATACAGTAAAAACATTGTGATAGGAAAAGCTGATTGGTTGTCATTTGGAATTTACCTTTAACTATTAATTAGTCTATGCCTCCGCCCTAAGGGCAAGAGATGTATTTTTAATATCAACCTGGTTTTATAAAACTGACTTCTATTCTCAAGATAATTGGCAATAAGTAGCTGTGTTTCAGTGTGCACAATTCATGCAAAAGTAACGACCTCTCAAAGGACATTGGATCATTGTTTAACAACTTCAAAACCACGGAAGCACCTCAGTCACTATGATGAAACAAACAGTATTCAACATTAGCTCCATGTAGTTTGGGTTGTCAAATTCAATTATTATAAACTGATGCAAGAGCTCTAAGGTGAGAATTCCGAATACCATCCTTAGTTTGGAGGAGTAGTGGAAAATTCATGAGTTTACCAATTCCTTCAGTTGTTGGTACAACTAAATATATACACTAATTTGCACCCCATAGGTAAAGGCTACTGAGCGAATATACATAATCTAACATGTATTCAACTAGTTGCTACACTATGGTGGGTGGGGGGGGGGGGGGGGGCCCCCATATGCTAATCATATGGCAATCAAGTAAAAAGAAAAGTAATCATGTAATAATTTTCCTAATCTCCTTGCCACTGCGTATCATCCAGTTTCAGATCGATGACAACACAGAATAGGTATTGGATCTCAAAAGTATTATGAAAGTTTGGTCAATGGTACATCGAATATTGACATGTTGGTTTTCAAGTTTATTCACTGTTTGCAAAAAATATGTGGCAGAATAATGCGGAGTAAAAACATCTCGCTACAAAAAGGAGGAATGTTTTCTTTTATGTCTTCCTCCAATTTTTGCCTCATTGTCTTAAAACAGTCAGCAAGACCCTCACTATAGGTTTTCGTACAGTCTGACTGGCTTTAAGCAGCCATGTTGCCTGCCATTCCTGCA
>CM069135.1:65700584-66138084 GCA_035221665.1 Okamejei kenojei
TGGTGTTGTTAGTTGGAATGGATGTGATTTGTGGGTGTAATTTTAGTGTATGGAAAGATTTATTAGGTGTTGTGTGTTTGTGGTGGTAGATTTTGTTTATGGTTGTTGGTGGTGATTGGTGGGAGGGGGATGTTTTAGGGGGATATGTTGATGGGGGAGTGAGTGTGGGGAAGGTTGATATATGTTGGGTATGGGGGGGAGATAGGGTTTATATTGGTTGTTAGGTCGAGTTAACAAGCACTTAATAAATTTAGAAACATATGGGTGGATCAGTCTTAAGTTTTCGGTGGCCGAGGCTGCAGACAAGTTGCCCTGTACTCCACTACGTTTGTGACTGGCAATAGAACCACTAGCAAAATAGTGCGATTGCATCGTAAAATATACGGGTATGAAACTAAAGTAACTGAAAATAAAATCTCTTTATACCAGAATGATGTATTACATTTATATCACAAAGCCGGAAATTAGTATTCCTAACATATTAATTTAATAACTCAATTTGAATCGTTTTCAGGATATAGAAAGAATTGAATAAAAGTGAACTTATCCAATAAATGGGAAATAGCTTACATATAATGACAACAAATCCTTTAAGATTCAAAAGAAAAAACCATATCTGAATTTATGTAACAAAAAGATAGGATTCTTTATTTAAATTTAATTTCCCACTCCTTATTTGAATAAACACTTTCAGAAATATCCAATATTGGAAAACATGACCTATTTTCAATGCTAGTTAAGATTAAGGCAATAAAAATGAATTTTTCTTCCACAATTATTATACTTGTTTCAAAGATCCCGATATATCTTATCTTCCTAAAATTTTTTTTTAAGAAAGTACCCTATAGTTACCAATTTTGATTTGGGATTATAAGAACCCATAGAAATAATTTAAAAGCATCTATGTAATTCAAAAATGAATGGAGGTTGCATTGCCTAATTATTATGTTTTTATTATTGGGCATTTAATATAAAAAATATGATTTTCTGTTGAAGAACTAGAATAAACAACCAAATTGGTTAAAAATGGAAAAGGAAGACTTTCACCTTTCGAAATTAGCACGTATTATTTGCTAACACTATAATACATAAGAAAATTTAATAGAGGAAACCCATAATAGAAGTGGTATACGTATTTGGAAACAATTTAAAAAAACATTAAAATTACAGAATACACCACTAGCTCTTCCAATTGTAAACAATACTACTTTTAAACCTTCATTGATGGATAAAGGTTTTTTAAATGGAATAAATGTCAACAATTAGAAGCTAATCTAACTCATTCATTCACAAAATGTACAAAAATTACTAATTTTTGGACAGAAATTTTTAAGATAATCTCGAATGTAGTGAATGCAAATTAATTCCAGACTCAAAATTAATTATATTGGAAATATAGAACGGAAGCAATACTAACATCACAACAAATAATTTTATTGGTTATAGTTTAATAATTGGTAAAAAATTAATACTAAGATTTGGCAAGTCCCATATCCCCCACAATCAAAAAATGCGATTACAGAACTTCGGAGACACTTCACATGGAACGATTAGACTTGTCCTAATGGACAGGTTAGATCATTTCAAGGAATAATGGTCTCATTTATTTGAATATTAAAGGGTTTAAGTGGTCCAGGCGGTGTGAGCCGTGACTGAAACCTGAATGAAGGCTAGATGAGATATATACAATAGATCATGAATATATATCCAATGAAGAATGATTCTTCTTTATATCCACTCCATTTTATTTATCTCTTTCTTATTCTTTTTCTTTTTATTACCTATCTTTAATTTCCTACTGTGATAAAAAATAAAAATATAGGTATAAATAAGATTGAATGTAAATATAAACATATTAAGAATGTATGGTATAATAAGATTTTCTTTTTTTTGATTTTATATTATATCTTCCATAATAAGTAATTCTAATAAAAAAATTTACAAAAAAAAAGGTTTGGCCATTGAAGTGGACTTAGAAAAAAAGCTTGTTCTTCCCCCAGACAGACAATGTGGGCTACAGCACTCCGGCCAGACATGGCCCTGTGGTCCACAACCAAGCCAAGTTGGCATACTTGTGGAATTGACAGCCATGGCCGGAATGGTTTGAAGAAGCTTATGAGCGGAAAAAGACCAAGTTACTCTGAACTGGCAACTGAAGCTTCTCAGAATGGCTGTAGACCAGATTTACCCTGTCGAAAGTTGGGATGCAGGATTGTTGTACATCAATAACCAGGCTATAAAAGAAAATGGTGTAGGGTTGGCTCCCTCCAACAAGCATCAAATCATTTATCAAATTCTGGCAAAAAAAAAGCAGCACTGAATTTAGATCAAAAGGTGAACACCAATTGGGCTGCAAAATGAAGACAGGAGATGAAATTGATGGGGGGGGGGGGGGGGTGGAGGGGGGGTAACTGGACCCAGGTATCACCGTTGAGAGCCCTCTGGGGAATTTGTGGACCTTATCAAGAAACGTCAAAGTAGGGAGGGTGTGCCACCTATTGACCCCGATGACCTCTCTATCTCCTTCACCTCAGCCAATATCCCACTACAAATAGCAAAAGTGCCCGACTTATTAGCAGGATGAAACATCGTCCTATTAGCTTCTACTTACTGCACATCGTTGTATTCAAAAGCACTTTGTTTCTTATGTAGTTGTAATTGTGGCACAAGGGAGGCACAACATTTAGCACAACGGAAAGAATAATGATTTTTTGATCAGTATTGAACCAGATAACCCTTTGCTCAAAGGTGTTATGGAAACGTTGCTCCCACGTTTTCAATACTATATTAAAAGTAAACAATTTCTTTACGTTTAAAATGTGGGTTTTCATTTCTACAGCATGTGACTTTAGGGGCAAGCGCCCTAGCCATTAAGCACATTGAGAGATTTAGTTTTTTCTCAGGACTGTTTTTACACAAAGGATGTGAAAGAGTGTCACTGATCCTTTTGAAGACTATCCTTTGAACTGTAATAGTCCCTACAATACTCTGCTACAGTCAACTCTTTCAACACATTTGCTGTAATCTTACGCGTTAGCAATGATAATGTGAAATTGAATATATTAAATCATAATTATTTTTGTTTTAAGAAAGAACTGCAGATCGGAACAATCGAAGTAGAACAAAAATGCTAGGTGAAACTCAGCGTGAAGAAGCATCTATGGAGAGAAGGAATAACGAACGTTTCCGTGTCGAGGGGGAGGAGGGCCCATCCTCTCAGACATGATTTTGGGGGGGGGGGGGGGGGGGGGGGGGGGGGGGGGGGGGGGGGGTTGGGGGGGGGGGGGGGGGGGGGGGCGTAAAACGAAAGAAGTAGGGCGGAGAACCAGTAGGACCTTGGAGAACTGTGGGGGGGGGTGTTTACCAAACATTTCTGTGTGGTGGGGCGGTCCCCCCCCCCAACCCGTCCCCCCCCCCCCCCCCCTCGTCCCCCCCCCCCCCCCCCCCCCTCGTGTCCCCACACCCCTCCCCCCACCCCCCCCCCACCCCCCCCCCCCCACCCCCCCGCCCCCCCCCTCCCCCCCCCCCCCAACCCACCCCCCCCCCCCGACCCCCCAGCCCCCCCCCCCCCCACCCACCCCCAACCCCCCCCCCACATCCCCCTCCTCCCCCACCCCCCGCCCCCCCCCACCCCCCCCCCTCCCCCCCCACCCCCCCCCCCCCAGCCCCCCCCCCCCCCCCCCTCACCCCCCCCCATCCCCCCCCCCCCCCCCCCCCACCCCCCCCCCCCCACCCCCTACCCCCCCCCCCCCTCCCCCCCCCCCCCCCCTCCCCCCACCCCCTCCCCCCTGCCCCACCTCCCCCTCCCTCCCAACCCCCCCCCCCCCCGCCGTCCCCCCTAGCCCACCCCTCCCCCCCCCGTCTCCCCCCCCCCCCTCCCCCCCTCCCCCCCCCATCGCACTCCCCCTCCCCCCCCATTCCCCCCCCCCCCCCCCCCCCCCCACCCCTGCCCCCCACCCCCCCCCCCTCCCCCCCCCCCCCCCCCCCCCCCCCCATGAAGAGCGGAGTGTCCCCTCCTGCCTTGCAATTGCATTGTGACACCACTCGGGTTTTTTTTTGCTGAGTCAGTGAGTTTGGGCTGTTTTTTTAAATTTGAAGGATCAATAACTTCGGGAATATAGGTGGAAATGTGACGGGATATCGCTTCCACGGGGAAAAAAGTGAGTAGAGTGTGTGAAAATGGAACGGCTGTGGGCTTAGCGTTTGGAAGAAAATAGGAATTAACCAGATTGTGCCCAGATGACACACACATACATACACACAAATTAAGAAAAGAGTTTTAGTAATATAGATCTATAAACTATCAGTTCTCCCCGCAACCTCCGACAATCCAGAGAAAACAATTCTTGTCTATCAACCTCCCTGTAGCTAATACCTCCTGATCCAGGCATCCATTTGGTAAACATCCTCTGCATCCTTTCCAAAGTCTCAACATCCTTCCTGTAACGGGATGATCAGAACTGCCTGCAATACTCCAAATGAGGCCCAACCAAATTCCTATAATACTGCATCATGACATTCTGACTCATATACTCAATGCCTCAACCAATGAAGGCAAACATACCTTCATAAACACTCTATCTACTTATGTTGCCTCTTTCAGAGAGATATGAAGTTGAGCAGTTTTGGGCCCCATATCTGTATGGCTCTGGAGAGGGCCCAGAGGAGGTTTACAAGAATGATCCCTGGGATGATTCGGTTAATGTATGATGAGCGTTTGAAGGCACTTGCTGGAGTTTAGAAGGAGAACGGTGGATCTAATTGAAACTTACCAAATAGTAATAGGCCTGGATAGAATGGATGTGGAGACTACGGTTCCACGAGTGGGAGAAGCAAAGGCATAGCCTCCGAATAGGACGTACCTTCAGAAAGGAGATGAGGAAGAATTTTTTTAGTCAGAGGTTAGTGAATGTGAATATGGAATTTATTGCCATGGATGACCAAGTCATTGTGTATATTTAAGGCAGAGATTGACAGATACTTGATTAATAAGAGTCATGTGTTATGGGGAGAAGGCTGGAGAATGGGGTGAGAGGGAAAGGTAGATCGAATGATTGAATAGCGGAGTAAACTCAATGGGCTGGATGGCCTACTTCCGCGCCAATGATTTATGAACATGGCTAAAAGCTGAGTCAAATAAATATGTTTTAAGTAGTCCCCACTCCCATATGTTCTGCAGTATGAAGGAGGGTCCAGGTCCGAAACATCTCCTGTCCATTCTTTCCACAGATACTGCCTGACCCATTGAATTCCTCAATGGGTGGTATCAAGACAACATTAATTTGTCTTATGTACCTTCTATATCTCCCGTCTCCCTTTCCACTGACTCTCAGTCTGAAGTAGCTTGACCCGAAAAGTCACCTATTCCTTTTCTCCAGAGATGGTGCCTGACCCGCTGAGTTACTCTAGATTTTTGTGTCACCTCTCTCTCACTCTCAGCAAGGCAAAGCAGATAGTGATCGACTTCAGGAAGTGAACTGGAATACATTCCAGTATGTATTTATGGCGCCGAAGTAAGGATGGTTGAAAACTTTCAATTCCTAGGAGTAATTATCACCAGCAATTTGTCGTGGACCACCCATATCGAAGCAATGGCCAAGGAAGCACAACAACACTTCTACTTCCTTAAAAGGCTTAGGAATTTTGGCATGTCCCCAACAACTCTCACCACCTTCTACAGATGTGCCGTAGAAAGCAGTTTATTGGGATGCATCATAGCATGGTTTGGGAACAGCTCCATCCAAGACCGCAAGAAATTGCCGAGAATTGTGGTTGCACCCCAGACTATCACACAAATCAACCTTCCTTCCATTGATTCCATTTACAACACGCTGCCTCGGCAAGGCCACCAGCATAATCAAGGACGAGTCTCACCCCCTCTTCTCCCCTCGCCCATCAGGCAAGAGGTACAAAAATGTGAAAACGCACACCTCCAGATGCAGAAACTACCCAACTGTTATCAGGCAACTGAACTATCCTATCAACAACTGGAGAGCAGTCCTGAGCTACTATCTTCTTCACTGGAGACCCGCGGACTATCTTTACTCATACTTTATCTGGCACTAAATGTTATTCCCATGTGGAAGGCGTGATTGTAATTATGTAATCTTTCAGCTGACTGGTTAGCACACAACAAAAGCTTTTCATTGTACCTCGGAGCATATGACAATAAACTAAACTAAAGTTAAACACTTAAAGTAAAGATTGCAGCATCTACAGTTCGTTGTTAAAGAAGGAACTGCAGATGCTGGAGAATCGAGGGTACACAAAAGGCTGGAGAAACTCAGCGGGTGCAGCAGCATCTAAGGAGCGAAGGAGATAGGCGACGTTTCGGGTCGAGACCCTTCTTCAAACTCATACTCATACTTCACCATCTACAGTTCCTTGTGTTTCCATGTTTAAAGGACTGCTTAGAGGAGATTAAAGAGGTGTGAAATGTTAGAACATTAAATGCAGAACATTAAGGCTAGATGGCTAAAGGGATGGTCACTAATGATGAGATAAAGGATGTTGTGGATACATAACATTAATCAACATGGAGTTTCTATGTAGGAGGATGGAGTGGACATGGAGTGAGTACTTTAACAGAAAAAAACTTAAGTATGGATGAATTGAAGTCAATGTAGCTCAGCAATCAGAAGGATATTGGCTGAATGGTACTTGGAGTGAGTTAGGATGTGGACAGCAGAGTTTTAGAAGATCTCTGGTTTTGACAGAGTGGGAAATGGTAGGTCAGGAGAGTAACAAAACTTCAATTCACGGTGTCTTTTGTGTAAGGTTATTAAGCCACTTAACAGGAGTGTCTCCAGAAAAAAAGAATTGTCAGTCAGTCACATGCCAGAACAGACAGGCAAAAAGCTTGGATTGTCATCAAGAGCCAGACTCAAAAAGAGGAAGATGGGGGTGGGGGCTGCAGATAACATTTGGAGAAGCTATTGCAGCAGCTGTTGGTGATGGTAAAAACCAAGCGAGGCTCCCACTGTCAGCAGCATTGGTGGCAGTGAACAATACCACAAATGATTATAAATGGAAAGCAGTATCCCTCATGGAGCAGAGATTCTGGAGGAGGATCCAATATATAATTACAGAGCAATCAAACCAAGAATGAGGCATACTGCTTTCCATTTATAATCGTAGGGAATATAATTTGTGGTTTTGTTCGGGGGCCACCAATGGTGCATATTGGATTGTTAACTGTTGGAGAATATTCAGGCCAACCGACTGGAGCAGTCCAAATGTTTTGATTTTTATGGCAGAATCTCACATAGGTAATTAGGTGGTGCTTGGGTATGTTCTCCAATCATTCCCACAATCTGGTCGGCAGCTCTGAAAGTCATGTACTATAAACCGCAAAGCTGTTACTCCCTGAAGCAGTATATCATTCTTTCTGCACACGTTGAATTTGCTATGTCTATATCGAAGCAGAATATTTAATGCGAAAAAAAAGACAGAAATTGCCGGAGTAACCCATCGGGTCAGACAAGATCCCTGGAGGAGATGCCTGACCCGCTGAGTTACTGAACATGTTGTGTCTCTTGTTTGTAAACCGGCATCTATATATTTTCGCAAGTATGTTAGAATGGATAAATGAGTAATCGGACGTGCATTTGGAAATCACTTTACAGTTCCACGATTGTTTTATGTTACGCAGTTATCAGAACCTTTAATAAAACCTAAACGTTTTTTTAATATACAATCAACGATCAATAATTTAAGGAGAAACTGTGAATTTTTCTGTTAACGCTGTAAGATATTGAAATATGATAAATGTGGTAAAAGAATAAGCTGAAAACGAAATTAATTCATTTTAGAGTGGAAATAGATTGGTAAAATTGCTCATCCAAATCATCCAAATGCAATGTAGAGAATTAAGAAATTGAATGCAGTAAGGTTATGCAGCTGTTTGTTCGGAATAGGTGTGAAGGGAGGGACGTTAGGACCTGGCGGCAAGACGCTGTCTCAGGTGGGAGCCTGTCAATTTTACCCGAAGTCACTGAGTTGCGCTGCTCGTCCTTCACTTTCCCTAAACGCTCCCTGCAGCTAACAGCGATCTGTTTTCCAGCAATGGGACGAGCTGGCACCACAATGAAACATTAGCCTCGAAATGTGACTTTCCGGAACGAATAATCGAGGAAGGGAAGGAGCTTAAGTTTGGAGAACAAATCCCAAATGTTCCAAGGATGTTTCACTCAGATAGGCGTTGCTTACGTTTGGATGTGATTTTGGTTAGCGTGATGGGGCTGATTTGGATGAGCAGTTTTGCCAAAACTTCTTCGGACTTTTCCGGTAGGTGATGGTGTGAGTTTCATGTATTGCGAAAAAAAATCCAAAATAATATTCTTTTCACCTACACGGAAGATGTGAGTCGAGTATTTTTTGTTGTTGTGTTTTTAAACAAGAAGATGGTTTAACATAGTCCGAAAGCTAAGCTTGCAACTCGAAATGAAAATTCAATGCTTCCACCCTTTAAACATTAAGATGCGTTGTTTAAAAACACTCGTTCTTGGTAAATGTATAGTTTTAATATTGGATATCATACATTGGCACATAATCCAACTATACCGATTATATTTTATTCACGATTACGTTGCGTTATTCGCAATTGCGTTGCCTAGATATACATATTCACCCGGAGAAACAGTGAAAGGGGTTAAAGCTACACTTCTTTAAACAACACCCTAATTGATATCAGCACCAACTCTTAAGGGAAGATTGAAATGTAATTCAGCCGCGTTTGTTCAGAATGAGAAAGTTGCTAAAAGCCAAACTGTGTAGGATTTTTTCTTGTAACGTTATTTCTGGGATCGTGGAATATATAATGTAAAATGCAGATTCTTTATTTATGTTATCCGGTTAGTCCCCTTTCTGTTATGACACGATGGTAAACTAACTCCCACTCGTCCATGGCGGGTAATGCAATTACAAAACGGGTTTTTAGAATCCTTGGTAAAGCGTTTATTGGGTCGCCTAAAGTCATAACCGCGAACAACTTGAAACGTTCGTGTGTTTGGAATGAGCGTTGTTCGTTTATGCCAAAGGTAACGAAGGAGGATTATTCCCTCCTCCGAAATCACGCGCTAACCTCACAACGGGCAAACTTCCTCCAAAGCCTTGCATGTTCAATCAATAATAATTACATCCCGGCGTCGAGTTCCTCTTCTATTCCTCCTCCCACTGCGCGGCAATTGATCGTGAATTTCGTACAGCGAAAAAAAAAGTTTTGATGTAGGATTACAGCAGGACATTAGTCAGGTTTGCTATTAATTCCCTTTCATGCCTTTGTGGGTCTTTTGGGGTGTTGTGCACAGCGGTGGTCAATGCATTTGTTAAATTAAGAGCAATGTAAACCATCCATTGTCACCTATCTGCTAATTGGTTTTGTATGTTTATTCGAGTTGACCACTTTAGTTGTGCGCGAGTCCACAGCCCAAATCGCCGTTGCCTTTAATCAGACCCTAATCAAGACGATTTGTTTGACAAGCTCCCTTTCGGATGATTAGCGAGGTTTTACATGGTCTTAAAATTGACATACATTTTGCGGGGAGAATGCAAGTTGCTCATTCATCTTCTTGGTTAGTAGCCAACGGGAAATGTGATGTCAGTGTTCAATGTAAATAAGGCATACCGTTGCCAGACAATGAATTATCAGGAGCCCAGCAGAAACTATCGTTTAACTACAGGAGTGTGAATTTGAATCCCACTGTAAACGAAAGCCTTGTACTTCCAATGGCAGTGAGAATCCATTTGAATCAGAGTAGTCCAGCCAGAGATTTAATGATACTTGCAGTAGAAAGCAGCTACAGTATTTGGTGCAGTAGGGGGTGATGCTGTTCTGAAATTGAAGGTTAAAGTGCGTTTTGTATAAAGTGCTCGCCAGTTGTGATTCTTCATGTGGTTTGCCTTGTATCTAGATACTGAAGAGACTGCAAATCCTGAAATACAGAGTAAACACTCTGCCCTAGGAACTCTGCTGATCAGATAGCATCTGCAGAGAGACATGGACAGTGATCATTTTGGGTTGAGAACCTTCATCTGGACTGAAGGAGTAGAGAGGGAGCACACTTCCCGTCTCCACCTGACTCCATTTGCCAATCATCACCTCCTCACACGGATCCATTTAACTACCCCCATCCCTTTTTACACGGCCTATCTCCCCTCAATTATTTCAGTCCAGATGAAGGTTCTCCACTTGATTGTCCATTCACAGACTCACAGAAACTGCCTGGCCCACTTAATTCCACCAGCAGTTTGTTTTGTGACTTGCATCTGACATCTTGCATCTGGGTGCCCAGAGAATGGACTAGACTCTTCCACTAGTAAGATTGATAGATACTTTAATTTTTAAACATGAATGAAAATGAAGAAGATGGGCCTTGTGTAGAAATTCTTAATGGATGGGGCTGTAGGCATTTGGCTGACTGATCTATCCCTGCCTCTAATTTTGATGTGCTTATGAGCCCGTAAACTTAATGAATCAATTAAAAAAAAATGTAATTGTTGTATTGGGCAAATTTAAATGTTTGTATTTAATTACCTGTATGCTATGAATATTTAACATGAGAGCATGGATATGTCAAATACATTTGAGGTTGGTGGAATGTAATTATAATCACATGATGAAGAACTGGCAAGTATATTCAGCAGATTACACCAGAAAGAATTAAACTGAAAATAGTAAATATTATAAAAATATGAGTGATTGTTTTCATGGCCAACTTGATTACTGTCACTAATTTGTAGATCCCTGATAAGACATAAACTTGCCAGCTACTTCAAAGGATGTGGGATATTGACTTCCAAATTTGTCTTCTAGGCTTGGGTTTTACAAGTTTAATTTTAATTCATCTTTTTATTGTGAAGTTAGAAGTCAATGGCATGGATATTATGGTCAGCGGTTAAAAGACAATGGCCACACTTTGTATCTGGAGGGCTAGAAAATAAAGCGGTAATGTTTTCCTGTAACAAAATAGTTCCAGTTCCAAGAATTGAATAGTCTATCTCCTTCGCTCCATAGATGCTGCTGCACCCGCTGAGTTTCTCCAGCATTTTGTGTACCCCCAGCCTATTCTCTTTCCTATGTTCAGTTTCATATTGATGAAACGCCTTCTCAATTCGGCCATTAAGTAGAAACGGTTTACATTCTCTGAAATTTAGAAGAAAGAGCTGATTAAACAAACATCTAAAATTCTTAGTGGGTTGACTGGGTAGAAGCTGAGAGGCTGTTTTTACTGGTTAGAATCTAGAACTATAGGAGAGCGATTAATTAATTGGTCAATGCTCCTGCATAATTGACTGTACTTGTTCGTTCTGCAAATTAATAAACATTTTAAAATAATTTACTGTTTCCTCACTGTGAGCAATCCAATATCTGCTTCTTAGTTTTGTAACCATTTTTATGAAAAAAAACATTAATAGAAGCAAGTAAGACAAATCACATACCATAGGAAAAGCAAACCATTTGCCCCCATTAGTCTTCTCCATCAGTCAACAAATCATGGCTTCTTCTTTTTTCGTGTGGCGTGCACAGCCTAAAGTTGTTGGACAACTTGTTCTATTTGATCTTCCATTTGTGCACGTCGAGTTGATTGTATTAGTCGAAACAGGGTGGACCAAGTGATGGTTGCAATCTTCCACCCCAAATCATGGCTGATCTTCCGCCTCAAATATCATGTCCTGCGATTTCTTTAATATCAATCTCCGCTTTGAAAGCAATTAATGACAGAGTCTCCGCAGGCCTCGGGAGTAGAAGATTGCAAAACGTTACCGCCATCCGAGTGAAATAGATTTTCCCTAATTTCACTACTAAAAGCTTGTCCCTTACCTTGAGGTGTTGTGCTCTGGTTCCTAACTCCTTATCTAGGGGAAAGACCCTTCCGTCATCTACTGTGTAAAGTTTGGAATGTTATACATTTCAATGAAGTCAGCTCACATTCTTCTGAACTCCTAGTGAATAAAGCCTAAGCTGTGCACTGTCCCTTTGTATGATGGACCACCCATCCCAGGAACCAGTCTAATGAATCTTTGGTGTACTCCCTTGATATTAAGTATATACAGCATTTCTTTAAGTAACAAGAACAAAATCATGCAGGATATTTGTGCTGCAATCTCACTAATGATCTATATAATTGTAGTAAGACAGTTTTACACTAGCTCTCAACCCTTTGTGCATTAAAAAGGCTATTGTTTTATGTGTCTCCCTAATTGCCTGCTTCCCCATACAATGTAAGCTTTTAGAGACCTGCATAAGAACACTTGGATCTCCTTGAACATCAATGTTTTTAAGTTGCTAATTTTAAAAAACAGCATTTTGTTTCCTCTATTAATGTGGATCATTTCACTTTTTTCCACATAGTGTTCAGTCTGCCATGTTGTCTAATGTTAGCTTGTATAGCTTGTATAGTTTCCCTTGAAGCGAGACATGCTTCATAACCCGAAATTATCGGGCCCACAGGCGTATTTTTCTCTTCTTCGGAGGACCTCCACCATCCAGAATCTCCAAACAAGTGCACAGTGAGCATGGCAAAACCACAACCAGCCGTAGCTCAAATCCCCCATTTATACTAATTGCACCTTTTATTCTCCACTTGCACCTTTTGTTCTCCATTAATATTATATTCCCATCAATTCTATTATACTTAACTACACGTTAGGCATAGGTTACTGTGGCTAATTAATATACCAACTGAAGAAAACCCATGTAAGTCAAATGAAGACTGCAAACTCCACACAGATAATGCCGCTGATCAGGATAGAACCTGGGTTTCTGGAACTGTGAAGAAGCCGCTGTAATACATTATCTGCCTAGAGGGATTGCTAATGTAATTCCCTCTATGCAGTTATTATCTTGCTGAAGTCCTTAATTCCAATTATATATTTATCAATATCTTGCAATCTACGTGGGTACCATTTTCCACTCCAGTGCCCAAGTTCATTTATTATTTTGGCTCTAGACTTTCTGAATCCATTCTGTTCTGGATTTTTTGTTTTGTTTTGAGCTCAGGTGCAAATGGCAGGTGTGATACAGATATTTATATTTCACCAATTTGCTGGAATGAAAAAATGTTCTTCGACTCTTGGAGCACAGTAATGTTCTTCATTGTACAGTAATTATTTAAAAGCAATGTTTATTGTAAAGCAATTTAACTTTATTCCATGAACAATTCTGAAATGTTACACAAACAAATTAAACTCTGCAAACCTTTTGGGACAAGTAATGCAGCGGAAGAGTCCAGCAGTAGATTGGTACAAAGATAGTTTAGTTTATGAAATATGAAAACAAGAAGAAAAGAGGTTTATTTGCAAATTCCATTGATATTATCTATATCAGGAAACTGTGCATGCTCAAGAAGATGGAACAGAGCGGCTGTTACTGCAACTTATTTCTGTTCTGAGATGCAGAAAACGCAGGAGGTGACATTCTTGAATTAAAATAGAAGGCTGGCTGTTTTTTGCAGAAACAGCGATCTGTCGGGGAAATCAGATTCTCACAACCACAAATTAAAAAACACAGCATTCTGATACAAAATGTACTTTTGTGTTTTATTGTTCCTGGGGAGATTCTGTCCTTGGAATTAAATATTCAGCGTATTGTTACATTCTGAATATCTTTTACGTCAGCTGTCATTGCCCACTTTGAAGTTCTGCTTGTATTTCAGTAACAGACAAAACTATATTTTGAGGTTAGTCCTTTGTTCATTGTACATTATTTTCACTGGTCTGCTATGAAATTTGTATTTATGTTTTGTAGGTAATCTGAAAGTATAAGTGGCTCTGCTCTTAGGAGGAAAAGCAGTGGCGGATATTGTTAAGTCGACCAGATTAGGTTTTTATTGAATTGTAGTCAGTTGTGATTGTGGTCAGTGAGTGCAGACTGAAACAAAATTCATTTGGTAAGAAAGAAGGTTTGATAACTGTTTGAATAGATCTATGGGGAAAATGCTGAACAAAGTTTGGACTGTAAACTGGCTCTTTTTTGACTTTTTATATCCCATTACTTATACTAGTTTATATCCAAATGGCAGGTATACTGAATCCGTTGCTGTTCCTAAAGTGAATCTTAAATTGCCTATGAAGATGGGTAGTATCGGATGTATTATGGTTACCATTCAACAGAAGAGCAAAGTAGATGACAGTAATTTAACAGCACCTGGGTTCTGAAGCAGTGTTTCCCCACCCAGTTTGAACATTTATTCATAATGATAACTTTTTACATTGTAATGACAACTCTGTAAAGTATAATTTTTGTTGGGGCTGGTTTAAAATAAATACCGAACTGCTTCAAGCTATTAAGGGAACGTGACACTCAAAGGTTAGCAATAATTATAGGCCAGGGTTGGTTCTGTTGAAAAGTAAGTGCCTGGAAATGGTATAGCTCATCAACTTGCCCATTTGCTTGGGTATTTATTCAGCTATTTGTCTCGCTCCAGTTTGGGCGAGGTTCAAATCGGACAGGTTGACCTTGCTTAACCCCAGCTCAGTTTTGTCATGTTTCATGTACTGAAGAACGTGTCATTAGTGAAGACATGGAGGAATTATCTCCAAGTTGCGCTGATAATGATGATATGGTGCTTGACCCTAGTGGGTTGCTTTTGTCATTGTTTATTCCGTACAGAGTGGTCCCCTGACTCTCCATTGAATGTCACCTCCTCCCACCTCACCTTTAAATGCAATAGGGTTTGCTTAGCCCTCCTTCTCTTCTCGTTCTGTTCTTAGAAAGGATATGAATGAAAACCTACGTAGAAAGGGGGCTCTTAACTGGATGCAGCTGTACTTTTGAATCAGTGACAGTGAATGGGTTTAGATAAGAGCCTTTCCCACTGATTCACAATCTGGTGGGAACTGACTGCAAATGATTAGTCACCTCATGGGATGTTATATTTGAGGAGAAAAATAATTTTCATCCAATGCTTTCAGAGCAGATTTCATTAATTTTATTCCCTTGTACTTTGTAAAGTTGGAGGAATCCAAGCAGTCATTCAATTAAGTTAACTAGGGGAATGATAACTAGTCATGACTTCCAAATTAACTCTGTTCCTCTACCTACACCCACCCTCCCCCACGAACTGATTTTTAAGTTCATCCATCACCATCACTATTGAAGAAATGCCTCATATTTTTGGCAGTGAGAGAATGTTGTGAGGAAAACACAACAAAAGTAACAAGTATTGTAATTGGTGTAAGGCTTGAAAGTACTTGCGTGTATTTTTTTTAAAACTTTGATTTAAACATAGGCATCTTTAAATGCTTTTATATTTTCTAATGGCTCAATACTTTATAAAACTAAAATCTAGTGATGATTTATTTGTCAGGTCAGAATTTACTGTGAACCAGTCCACTGAGATAATAAATAACCTGAAATTAGCATCGCAGCTTGATATGAAGGCCATGTTTTGAAGGTTTTTGCTTGATAGTTTCAGTTAATAAGAGAAATGGGGAAGAAAAAGGCCTCCTAAAGCCTAATAAATGCAAATAATTCATGTCCTTGTTGACTTTGAGTTTATCCAGAGAGATACAACGTGATCAAAGAGATACCTCAACTTACTCAGGATGGGAAATAATTTTGCTTTTGAATGTTATTTTTCAACATCTATTTAAAAATGATTTTTTTTTAAAAAGTAAAAATAAGTTTATTTTCTCTGGGTAGCAGCAGACCAAAATCTGGTTGCTACTTTGACCTCGTTTACTGCCAAACCTGAACCTGACTTATCATCCAAGTTTATACCTGTGCAATGTTATTTTCACAAAGGTACAAATGGCATTTAGCACTAGAACATCTTCATATAAAGCTGCCAACAATTTCAGGAAATTGGAACACAAAATATTGAAAATAAATTGGCAAGTAAAAACATTGGACCCGTTCCCATATTTCCACTGACTGCCCCTGCCCACCCACATTTGCTTTTTTTGGGTGTGGAAGTTTGGACAAGCTAATTCTCTGCACACAACATGTATCCAGAGAGGCAGCAAGCTCTGTGTGTCAAATAAGGCCTCAGGCAATGGATCCTCCTGACATCTCATGAGTCAACAAAGTTTTTTTTCGTATTTAAATGTCTCTGATCATTGATGACATTTACATTGATTTGGGTAGACTTAAGTTATTTTTAAAAAGTGAACATTATTACGGAAGTATTAAAGAACTATTAATCTAAAACACCAGCTATTAATTTGCATTTGTAAAACAATAAATAACCCAACAATATAATTCCTTAAAAGATACTAAATGCTGGAGTAACTCAGTAACTCAGGCAGCATCTCTGGAGGACATGGACTGATGATGTTTCGGGTTCTTCGTCAGACTGATTGGATGGAGGGGGGGGGGGGGGGGGGGGGGGGGGGGGGGGTGGAGAGGAAGGAAGTTATAAGAGGAGGGTCAGGCAGCCTGACAGGTAATAAGTTGATGCAGATGAGGGGGCTTTTTGACACGCAGATGGTTGGACCAAAGTCCAGAGATGAAAAGACAGAAGGTATGAGACAAAGAGATTGAAGAGTTGCCAATTGTGAAGCAGGGGGATGGAATGAAGGTGGGAGGGGGAGAGGAATAAGTGCAGGTCCAGATGAGGCACAGGAGGGGGAGGGGGCAGTTTTCATGTGGACGCACTCTGCCTAGGACGAGGCCCAGGATGGGAAGGTTGATATGGGAAGATTAGTTCAAATGGTCAGCAACAGGGAGATCCAGTAGGCACCGGCGAACTGAGTGCAAGTGCTCGATGAAATGGTTGCCAAGTCTACGCTCAGTCTTATTGAACAGGAGGCTGCATCGGGAACACTGGATACAGCAGATGAGGTTAGAGGAGGTATCTGTGAACTTCTGTCTTACCTGGAAGGAATGCTGGGGTCCTGAGATTGAGGTGAGGGAGGTGGGAAAGGTAAATCCTTAAATAGCTTAGTTCAATTTACTGAGATAGCTTGTAAACTGATGTGGGATTATTTTTAGGATGACTCCACCTTGTGTTTTTCACAGGACTGTGAACCAAAGTATGTACTGAACTAGATAAACAAATTACTGGATGTCAATGCGATGGGCTAATTAAAAAATAGTTCTACCAGAATCTCTGATGTACCTCCTGAGTAGTGTAAATGATGAATTTTGCATTCATTGTTTTTTTTTTGTACTTAGAGTTATTTCCCCCTCCCATCTGTATGGTGTTTAATGAAGTTTGTGTACACAAACTAGTATTGTTCTAGTGAATAAATGGTAAATGTGAATCGTGTTTAGCTTAGTTTATTGTTACGGTGTGATTATGATTGGGAATTCACTTTCAGTTAAGGTGGTGAGAAGGGAGAAAATTAGGGCTTTCAAAAGGGAATTGGATAGGCACTCAGGGGAGAGTAATTTGCAGGGCTATGGGTAAAGACCAAGGAAATGGGAATGACAGGGTTGCTATACAAAGAGTTAACGCATACTTGATGGGCCAAATGGTTATCCTTCTCTGATGTAACTATGACATGATTTTCTAATTGTCTAATATAAGTAAAATATTACCAAGATATAGTTTGCAATCATCACTGGTAATCTGAAATGCTCTGTTTTAAGATATATGGACCTGATCATACTTTTCACCATTATCGTCATTTCTGAACAGCCTGTTTCCATGCTATATGACTGAAGTAAAGTTGGAAAATTAAAGATAGATTCTCAAATAATTGGATGTTAGCTAGCTTATGTTTTGGGGGGTGGACATCTCGGCTCCAGGCCAATGCTATGGTCAATTCTTTGGGCAGTATTCTTGGCCAAACCAACAGTTTCATCATTGACCTTCCCTTTATGATGAGGTCAAAAGTGGAGAGGTTTGCTGGTGATTGTTTGGTTCCATTTGCAAGTCCTCAGATAATTATAGCTTTGTGCAGAAGACCTGATGGCATTGGGGCATGTGCTGATGTATGGTATGAATGCTGCTTGCCACATTAAGTGCCAAATAATGTTTTTTTTTCACCACTGTGAGTATTTAATCACTTCCTTTTGATATTCAAGGATATTTCCTATCCCAAATTCCCTGCCGTTTGCCTTCTATTGATCATATTTGATTGGTAACTGTACAAACCATACATTAGTTTCAAGAGCTGGCCAGAGAATTGAAGACGAGTCTCAACCCAAAACATCACCCATGCCTTCTATCCAGAGATGCTGCCTTCCCGCTGAGTTACTCCAGCATCTTGTGTCTATCTTCAGAGAATTGACTCATCTCTTTGCACAAAACTTTCCTACTATCCATAAAGCAGAAGTCCATAATGTGTTACAGTACTCTAGATTCAACTGGATGAGGTCAGTTTCAACTGCTCCAGGATGGAAAAGCCTGTTTGACTGGTATCTCATCCCAGATCCTTGACATTCACTTTCTTCACTTCTGGTACACAATATCTGGCATATGCCCCATCTACAAATGCACTACAACAACTTACCATGGCTTCTTTAACAGGACTTCTGCCACCTACATGTACAAAGACAACTGGTGCGAGGGAATATTATCACTATCCAAATTACAGACCACTCTGATCTGGGGGTACATTGCTATTCCTTCATCATGGCTGGGTCAACACTTTGATCCTGCCCTTTGGTGTGATTTCAGCAGATTATGAAAACTGCTCGTCATTATCTTATCAAGTCAATTGGGGAAGTATAAAGTATAGAAGGTTACAGAACTAATACAGGTAGATGGCAAAAACGTCATATGATGAACTGATCTAGTTAAATTGTTTGCCATGTAATAATTCTGATTTTTATTTTATATTAAATTGAAGTGTTTGTTTCTGTGGTCTGAGTTATTTGAGTGCCATCCGTGATGGCTTACAACAAACAGAAGGGATGAAAATCCTGTAAAATGCATGAAGTATGGAACCTGATCCAAGAGAAATCTTTGGAGAGGAGAAGCAAGCTTTGGAACGAGAATTAGGGAAGATGGGCAGTGATCTCCTGCTGGAAGAGCCCGAGCTTTTACATCTCTAAACGCCAGGGGTGGGTTCGGATAGTATAGATGTTGCAGTGCTCAATACATTGTAATATATTGGGCATGATACAATATCATCAACATGCGTGAATTGTTTGAATAGAAATTGGATTAAAAGGATGCAACTTATATGCTTCATAAATTACTCAAAATGATGGAATGAAAATGATGGAAAATTAGCATGATTTAAAATGTTTTGGAGTATCATGATCATGTTTTATTTTGAAAGAAACGTCCTCTGAAATGTTTATGTAACAAGGCAGTGCTAACTGCCTTCAGTCTGCCGCCACTGTTTGCAGGAAATTGGTGCAGCCAGCAGCCATGCGATGGCTGTCATTGAGGGATCTTTTAATAAAAATGTCGACCTACTTGCCTTGAGTCACCTCGTGAATGACTTGACAGCTAACCATCTAGAAAGTGGGTAGCATCTGCAAAATGCAAATGTTATGTTTTATTTTTCATAAAGGCATCCAAATCATTTTAATGAGTTTCCAAAACAAGAATGTACCAATTGTAATGTTTTTTTTGTTTGTTATTTCATATTTTGGCAGTAGTGCTGTTCTCACCACTTATATAGCACATCCAAAATGCCTGAAGTCTAATTTGTGGGCACAGGTGTGTTCTGCCAGTCTAGTACTCGTGTGGGGAGTGATCCCTTTGCGTAGAAATTCAATCTAAGGAATGAAAGTGTAAAGATAATGATGCCTTTGCAATGCAAAGATGGTGGAAGACTTTTGAAGCATGTGATTATCATAAAAATGCGCAAAACACTGAGTCCCAGCACAAGTATTGGCACAGCCTTGTATTCCCGTTATACAGAATTGCATTTAGAAGTCATTTCTTCATGGAAATCTCAGCTGCTTCCCCAAAATGAGGATGAGAGAAATCTATTGCTGCTCAAATCATAAGTGAGTATTTGAGTTGCCTGGCAGTGTTATCTGTGTAAATGATGCGAATCACAGGACCTCACAACAACGAAGATACGGTATATTAAGGGAAGAGTATTATCCTTAATGAAGAGTTGACATCTGGAAATGCATGTGGATTGATGTGTTTGCTTTGATTGAAAGATATAGCTTGGAAACAGGCCCTTTGACATCGATCACCCGTTCACACTCGTTCTATGTTATTTCACTTTCTTATCCACCCCCTACATACAATTTATACAGGCCAATTAACCTACAAATCCGCATGTCTTTGGGATGTAGGCGGAAACCGAAGTATACGAAGAAGCCAACACGGTCACAGAGAAAACATGTAAACTCCTCTCAGACAGCACCAGAGGCCAGGATTGAATCTGGGTCTCTGGTGTTGTGAGACAGCAGCTCTGCCAGCTGCGCCATTGTGCCACCCTATGTATTTGCTACCGTCTTGAACTTATTCAGTTATTGCTCTTGCTCTGATACCAATGTTACTTCTGAACTCCTGCCTCTACACACCTCCTGTGGGAAACCAATCAGCCCTTTCTACATAACTTTCAGATCATTCAGTGGTGTAGGACTGTCTTGACTTCTACACTTTAGAGGAATAGAGCTTTTCAGGTGTTAAAACAGTTTGTTTTAAAACTCAGCTTGATACTATAATTGGAATAATTTGATCAGTGCCATCAGGATTTAATTTTTGATTTTCTTTTGAGTGTGTGCACATTTGTTGCCAACCGCAAGCTTCTGCTTCAGTTGGGTGAATTGGTCAGAAGAATCAAGCTTTGGAAATAATTTGTCGACACAAGGTACTGCAGACAAAAATACAAAAAAGAGAAACTGTTGGATTAACTCTATGGGTCAGGCAGCATATCTGGAGAACATGGATAGGCGATGTTTAGGTTCTGGAGGGGGAGGGGACTGGAAGAGAGGAGGGAGAGGGATTAGGTAGATGCAGGTAAGGGGCGGCTTATTGGCAGATGGTTGGGCAAAGATGAGAAATGAAAAGACAAATGTGAGTTAAGATGAGGCTAAAAGAGCTGTGGGGGGGGGGGGGGGGGAAGAGACAAATGGCTGCACATCCAATTGAGGCACAAGGAATAGAGATTGAAAAAAAGAAGGATGGAAAAGAAAGGGAGGCAGTCATTGGAGGTTAGTTACCAAAAATGGAAGAATTCCATGTTTATTCCATTGGGTTGTAAGGTAATCAAACGTAATATGCCTAAGCAGAAACGGAAAGGTCAGTATGGGAAGGGAAGGTGAAATGGTTAGAACTGGAAGATCCAGCAGGCCTTCCATGACTATATGATCCACAGCAATCCTTCCAGGTAAGTCTGAGGCTGGCATGCGTTTCCTCTACTGCATTTGGTGCTCCCGAAGTGTCCTCCTTTACATTGGCGAGACCAATCGGAGATGAGGCTACTGTTTCACCAAACACTTGCGCTTGACTCGCCAAGGCCTACTTGAACTTCCTTCCCATTCCCATACTGCACTTTCTGTCCTAGGCCTCCTTCATTGCCAGAGTAAGGCCACACACAAACTGAAGGACGAGATCCTCATATCCTGACTGGGTAGCTTACATCCCAACTGTATGATTAGTGAATTCTCCAATATTAGGTAACTGATCTACAAACATCCCTTCCTTTCTCCTCCCTCCCCCCCCCATATTCCCTGAACCCCACCTAGATGAGTACCAATTTTCCCTCTACCCTCTATATCAGTATTTCTTCCTCTTGCTTCACATTTCGATATTTATATCTTTATCTCATACTTTTTGTCTTTTCAACTGATGTTTGTCCAATCATAGGCACAGAATTCTGGAGTAACTCAGCAGGACAGGCAGCATCTCTGGAGAGAAGGAATGTGTGACATTTCGATCCTTTCCCCAGAGATGCTGCCTGTCCCGCTGAGTTACTCCAGTATTTTGTGTCTATCTTCGGTTTTTAACAGCATATAAACATAGAAAATAGGTACAGGAATAGGCCATTCAGTCTTTTGGGCCAGCACCGCCATTGAATGTGATCATGGCAAATCATCCACAATCAGTATCCCGTTCCTGCCTTCTCACCATATCCCTAGATTCTGCTAGCTCTGAGAGCTCTATCCAAATCTCTTTTGAATGCTTCATCTCATTTTTTCCTCATATCAGTTCTAAATGGCCTACCCGTTATTCTTAAACTGTGGCCACTGGTTCTGGACACCCCCAACATTGGGAACATGTTTCCTGCATTTAGCTTGTCCAATCCCTTAATAATTTTATATGTTTCTATAAGATCCCTTCTCATCCTTCTAAATTCCAGTGAATACAAGCCCAGCCATTCCATTCTTTCATCATGTGTCAGTCCCGCCATCCAGGAAATTAACCTCTTGAACCTACGCTGGACTCCCTCAATAGCAAGAATATCCTTCCTCAAATTAGGAGACCAAAACTGCACACAATTCTCCAGATGTGGTCTCACCAGGGCCCTGCACAACTGCAGAAGGACCGCTTGGCTCCTATACTCAAATCCTCTCGTTATGGAGGCCAACATGCTATTAGCTTTCTTCACTGCCTGCTGCACCTGCATGCTTACTTTCAGTGACTGATGTACAAGGACATCCAGGCCTTGTTGCACTTCACCTTTTTATAATCTGACACCATTCAGATAATAATCTGCCTCCTTGTTCTTGCCACCAAAGTGGATAACCTCATATTTATCCACATTATACTGCATCTGCCATGCATCTGCCCTCTCACCCAACCTATCCAAGTCACCCTGCATCCTCATGGCATCCTCTTCCCAGTTCGTACTGCCACCCAGCTTTCTATCATCTGCAAATTTGCAAATGTTACTTTCAATTCCTTTATCTAAATCATTAATATATATTGTAAATAGCTGCAGTCCCAGCACCGAGCCTTGCGGCACCCCACTAGTCACTGCCTGCCATTCTGAAAGGGAGCCTTTAATTCGTACTCTTTGTTTCCTGTCTGCCAACCAATTTTCTATCCATGTCACTACCCTACCCCCAATACCATGTGCTCTAATTTGCCCACTAATCTCCTGTGTGGGACCTTATCGAAGGCTTTCTGAAAGTCCAGATAGACTGCACCCACTGGCTCTCCCTTATCCATTTTACTTGTCACATCCTCAAAAAATTCCAGAAGATTAGTCAAGCAAGATTTCCTCTTCATAAATCCACGCTGACTTGGACTGATCCTGTTACTGCTATCCAAATGCCGGTACACCAGGGCGTCGGGGAGATGGCCTTCCCGGAGATGTGATTATTTTTCGGATCATATTCTCCGGGCTCTGCGGCCTACGATCGATGGAGCTGGAAGCCTCCTCTGACCGTCGTGAGCCCCACCGCGGGGCGCGGATTTAACATCGGAGCTGATCCCTTGCCTGGGACCGCGACCGCCGCGGACTTTACCATCAAGAGCTCTCAGTCTTCGGGAGAGGCTGAGTTGGGAGCTCCAATGTCGCGGAAAGTTCGACCAGCCCCGAAGCGAGGTTCGATCCCCCAGTGTGGGTGAGCTGACATCCCACCCCCCCCCCCCCCCCCCCCCCCGATGCGGGAGTGGATCGTCTCGACGCAGAGGGCCCGAAATGCCGCCGGCTTGAGGCCCACGACTGAGGAAGAACAAAGGGAAAGGATTTGAACTTTTTTTCGCCTTCCATCACAGTGAGGAATGTGTAGGAGTCACTGTGGTGGATGATTATGTTAAAATGTGTCTGAGTGATCTGTTGCTTTTTATTTGTATTACTGACCAGGCCAATGAAATTCCTGGTATGTTGCAAAACATACTTGCCGAATAAAGTGTGATTCTGGTTCTGATCCTGTTAATAATTGACTTCAGCATCTTCCCCACCACCATGTCAGGCTAACTGGTCTATAATTCCCTGTCTTCTTTCCCTCCTTTCTTAAAAAGTGGGATAATATTAGTTATCCTCCAATCCACAGGAACTGATCCAGAATCTATGGAACATTGGAAAATGATTACCAATGCATCCACAATTTCTAGAGCCACCTCCTTGAGTGCCCTGGGATGCAGACCATTAAGCCCTGGGGATTTATCAGTCTTCAGTCCCATTAGTCTACCCAACACCATTTCCTGACTAATGTGAATTTCCTTCAGTTCCTCCATCACCTTGGATCCTCTGTCCATCTAGTATTTCTGGGAGATTGTTTGTGTCTTCCTTAGTGAAGACAGAACCAAAGTGACTGTTCAACTCATCTGCCATTTCCTTGTTCCCCATAATAAATTCACCTGTTTCTGTCTTCAAGGGCCGCACATTTGTCTTAATTGCAGTTTCTCTCTATACGTTAGTCCAATCATATTTCCATTTAAAATCAAACTCTCACCTGTATCCAACAACCACTTACCAGGCTTTGTCCCATCTCCACCTCTCTTCCGGCATCTCCTCCCACTACAATGTTCCAAGAAGGGTCCAGACCTAAAACGTCACGTATGCCTGTTCTTCTGAGATGCTGCCTTACCTGGTCAGTTACCTCAGCACTTTGTGTCTTTTACAGAAAATAATTACACATTCTTTATAACATCAAGGATTTAGGTGGTTTTTACCTAAAATAGGATGTATGCCTTTAGGTGTTTCTCTGAATATTTGGGTTGTAAGCTATCTTATTGACATAGGAGAAAATAATGGATGCCACTTTCATTCCAACATTAATACTAATGAGGAGTGGACAAAGCATAGAATTAAACCACAGCAGTAAGTTACAGGAACACACAAGCTACAAAACAAAAATTGCCCATTCAGCCCAACCAGTCCCATGTGAACATTACCTTTTCAACTCTCCTTTCTTCTATGCATTCAATGGATTAGATTGTAATGAGCAAGGATGTGGGTGAATATAAGGATTTGACATTTTCAGTGATTTAAATTAAATTGTGGTATTGTTACATTGTATTAATCTAATTTACAACACTCGATGACCCTTCGTGTAATTGATTACATTGACACGATGTCAATGTGATTAATAGAAATGTGCAGCAAGGACGAGCTAGCATCAATGCCGGGGTTTAGATTGCTGGATTTTTATTTCTCTTCAAGGCGTGGTGTTTGTGCTGTGGATGGAATACGTTATACTTTGGCAATTCAGTCAGCAACAAATTGTGCCAGATCATGTATTATGTTGCCTAGGATGTGATGAAAGCAAAGGTTTGTTTTGTGTGCCCCGAGGTATGTTTTGATTCTCCAATTCAAAAGACAGTTTTTTTTTTTTTGATCCTTAATACATAATCTTAGTTAAGAACACTAAATGCATTTGTTGTGGATCATTTTAAGGTGACCATGTGTCAAAAATTAGGAATGGTAATTATTCACGTGAAAATTGAGGAAAATTGCTTTGGGGGAAGTTGATGTTATATGTGAACAGTACAAACATATCTCTGCTGCCTGAGTACGAGCTTGATTTTTGAAAGTGAAAGTGTACAAGGCTCAGTCACAAATAGCACTTAATAACGCATGCAATGGTGTTTGTAATAGAAAGGCCAAAATAAAGTATATGGCCTTTTACCACTCTTATTGGCAGGTCAACTTGATTGAGATAGATCGGTTTCAAACTGAGGATTGTCTTTTTCATTAGCATCAGAATAAACTTGCACAGTATCCTTAGATTTAAATACAAGTCCTCCATTTGAATTTGTCAGGGTAAATTAACACTGAGTTAATTGTGCATGCTGGAATGCCACAGAGATCTTCCAAAGGCAAAGAATTGTTTTAAATGACCTTAATTGACAGCTTGAAAAAAAACAGGCTGCCATGCACTGAAATCAACACTTTTTCTTTCAATGGCATTCTTTCCTTTAGCCTTGCAATATCCACATACCTGGGGTTTGATGAGTGAAATCAGATCAGACATTCATTTGTGTAGCAAACAAAACAGATTGATTACTTATAATCATTTTGATAGTAAAATTTTGTTCGGAAAAACACATTTGCCATTTGTCTACAATGTTGGGTAAATAAAAATCACCATTCAATTCAATCTAGGTTGAAGCAAAGAAACAATGCCTCATTAGTGACCGGTGACCAACTGGATGACTGGCTTTTGTATGTAACTAGTGAAGTAATCATTAATTTACAGACTACCATGAAAGGATTCAGCTTCTATCCAACCTGCCTCCTCTACCCTGCCCCCTCATCCCAACCACCAATTTTCCTGACCTTCCTTGTCGTTGCTTTTGGGGTCAGATGAAAAAGAAAAAAAAATCCATAAGGATCTGCTTTCTACATTTCTAACCAAACAGTAAATGGGAAATTGTATACTCCAAAGGTGCTAACAAATAATTTAGACACAGCTGAACAGGCAGAGCCTCCTAGACATATAAACAAATCTCAAAGGTCAAAATGTAGCATGAAATTTGAGGGAACTGAGGATGAAGCTGCTTTGTGGAATCGTTTGTGTGAGGACGCTCACTCAATCGGCATTCAGGAAAGGCTGAATTAAAGTATTGCCAGGCTTTTAATGCATCTTTGATTATTTGCTTGAGCGTAATGGCATGATTAACAAACGCCATGAGAGTGACACAAATTAATGCCTGGCCATTTGCCAAAGCCAGGAATAGTTTTCTATACTTTAAATACTAATGACAGATCAGAAATTTTCATGCAGCAAATACAATGAGCAATAATTTTATCCTGCGGAAGCAGAGGCAGTTTGACATTATGATGGATGGATGTTTTCCCATTACTTGCTGAGACTTGTGAAGTAGCTTGCGTGATCCTTTACAGCTTTTTAGTTATCAGTGGTATATCATTTCAGTGGGTGGGAAGAACATTAATTTTCATAGAATTAACCACAAGAGACGCCAATACAATTAAAAGTTTAAAAACTGAGGGATTAGGTGGAGCACGGGATTAGCTAACATTTTACCTGAGGTCTGGATTTATATCCAACTCGGCGTGATGCACATAAATAAAATGAGTTTGACACCGTCAGTTTCTATAGGGCATGCGGCCACAATGTCTATAATTCTCTCCTAACAGAACATTTAGTCAGCATTGATACACTTTGTCCAAAAAGGACAAGGATTTGGGAATGTGACACTGTTTCTTGTGTTTAAAACAGTGACAGTTGGATGCCAGTAAATTTGGAAATTAGGAAGATATTTGTTGAAGCCATTGCAGCAGTCATGAGTTCTTAATCTTTAAACAAAATCCATCTTTAGCTATCTCATGGGATGTTTGTTTACTTTTGCTGCAGAGGTCTGCAGCAACTATTGCGTGTTCTTCGAGAGATTTTTGGAGAGGGAATGTGGTGAGGGAGAGTAATAGACAATTCCTCCATCACAGAAGCTTGAGAGAAAGGAACTGAAGTTCGGGCGGTCCACTAGAGATTGGAGGAATTGTGTTGAAATTACCACAAAGAAATGTGTTATTTGTTCCAATCATCAGTTTATTGTCCCACTTACAATAATCCTAATGTCAAGTGACTATCTTCTCCCTCCAGTATCCCTTTATTCCACTGCTCTTTAACTGCCAATCTGTAGATTACTTTTACCACCCATTTCCTTTCCATTGAATGAATGAATGAACAAATAATGTATACTTTGTCATGCTAGATATTGAGAAGATAGACATATCTGTGGAGAAAAGGAATAGGTGACGTTTCGGGTCGGGCCCCTTCAGACTGAGAAGGAGTCTATGTTGTCAAGCTGGAAAGGGTACAGAGTAGATTTACGAGGATGTTGCTGGGACTAGAGGGTCTGAGCTATAGGGAGAGGTTGAGTAGATTGAGACTCTATTCCCTGGAGCGCAGGAGGATGAAGAATGAACGTATAGAGGTGTATAAAATCATGAGGAATAGATTGGGTAATTGCACGGAGTCTCTTGCCCAGAGTGGGTGAATCGAGGAGCAGAGGACACAGGTTTAAGGTGGAGGGGAAAAGATTTAGTAGGAATCTGAGGGGTACATTTTTCACACAAAGGGTGGTGGGTGTATGGAACAAGCTGCCAGAGGAGGTAGCTGAGGCTGGGACAATCCCAACGTTTAAGAAACAGACAGGTGCATGGATAGTGTTAAAGAAGGAACTGCAGATGCTGGAGAATCGAGGGTACACAAAAGGCTGGAGAAACTCAGCGGGTGTAGCAGCATCTAAGGAGCGAAGGAGATAGGCGCCATTTTGGGTCGAGACCCTTCTTCAGACTGGTCAGGGATCAGGGAAACGAGAGATATAGACGGTGATGTGGAGAGATAAAGAACAATGAATGAAAGATATGCAAAAAAAGTATCGATGATAAAGGGAGCAAGCCATTGTAAGCTGTTTGTGGTGTGAAAATGAGAAGCTAGTGCGACTGGGGTGGGGGAGAGAGATAGAGAGAGAGAGAGAGAGAGAGAGAGGGAATGCCAGGGGCTGAGGGAGAGGTGGGAAGGGGAGGAGACAGCAAGGGTTAACAGAATTGAGAAAATTCAATGTTCAAGCCCAGAGGATGCAGACTCCCCAAGCGGAATATGAGGTGCTGTTCCTCCAACTTGCGGTGTTGCTCACTCTGGCCGTCGAGGAGGCCCAAGACCGAGAGGTCGGATATGGAATGGGAGGGGGAGTTGAAGTGCTGAGCCACCGGGAGGATGGCTTTGGTTATTGCGGACCGAGCGGAGGTGTTCGGCGAAACGATCGCCAAGCCTCCGCTTGGTCTCACCGATATAGATCATCTGGCATCTGGAGCAGCGGATGCAGTAGATGAGGTTGGAGGAGGTGCAGGTGAACCTCTGTCGGACCTGGAAGAACTGCTTGGGTCCCTGAAAGGAGTGGAGGGGGGAGGTGAAGGGATAAGTGTAGCATTTCTTGCAGTTGCAAGGGAAAGTGCCCGGGGAAGGGGTAGAGCGGGAGGGAAGGGAAGAATTGACAAGGGAGTTGCGGAGGGAGCGGTCTTTGCGGAAGGCAGACGGGGGGAGATGGGAAGATGTGGCGAGTGGAGGGGTACACCAGATGCAGCGTAGACGGAGGAATTGGGAATAGGGGATGGAGTCCTTACAGGAAGCAGGGTGGGAGGAAGAGTAGTCCAGGTAGCTGTGGGAGTCAGTTGGTTTGTAGTGGATGTCGGTCAGGAGTGTATCACCTGCAATAGAGATGGTGAGGTCAAGGAATGGTAGGGAAATGTCGGAAATGGTCCAAGTGTATTTGAGTGCCGGATGGAAGTTGGTGGTGAAATGGATGAAGTCAGTCAGTTGTGTGTGGGTGCAGGAGGTGACACCAAAGTAGTCCTGTGTAACGGAGGTAGAGGTTGGGGATGGGGCCCTGGTACGCCGAGAACAAGGATTATTTGATGTACCCGACAAAGAGGCAAGCGTAGCTGGGGCCCATGCGTGTGCCCATAGCTGTGGCGAGTGGAGGGGTCACGCAGGGCGAAACTGGCGGAGGACTATGTGTATTTGTCGGCTGGTGGGGTGAAAGGTGAAGACCAGGGGGACTCTGCCCTGTTTGCGAGTGGGGGAATGGGGAGAGAGGGCAGTGTTGCAGGGTATGGAGGAGACCCTGGTGCGAGCCTCATCTATAGTGGGAGAGGGGAATCCCCATTCTCTGAAGAATGAGGCCATTTGTGATGGATTTGTGCATGGATAGAACAGGTTTGGAGGGATATGGACCAAACGCAGGCAGGTGGGACTGTTGTTGCTGGGACATATTGGCAGGTGTGGGCAAGTTGGGCTGTTTCCACACTGACTAAAGACCTCGACCTGAAACGTCACCCATCCTTTTTCTCTGGACGTGCTGCTGATGTGTCCACCTTTGGTATGAACCGTCATCTGCAGTTCCTTTCTACACATTGTAAATTAACAGCCTCCTGCCCCACCTGAGGAAGAATCAGCGGTTCTGACATTTGGCTCATTAGTTTCCTCCTTGGACCTGAGAATGCTGTTTAAGAAGCTGCAAAGGGTGTTTCTGGCTGAAGCAAGGTTGTGTGAAAATCAAGCAATATTATGGTGGTGGAGAAATGTGATGGTGATGGATTGGATGTAGAACTAAATTTCGGTAAAGAATTGCCCTGGATATTTGAATTTGGACTCTGGTTTATGTTAAATGGGCAGGTTATGAAGCTTTCATGGAAAGGTAATTGTAAGGTGTGAACATTTGTTTGTAGGAAGTCAATTTGTTTTGGTCTTGTTCATGTTGAACTGTAGAAAGTTCTGAGTACTTTTGTCCAAAACAACATGAAATGATCTTAACAAACAGAAATTATGATGTTGTTCCTTATTTCTATGAATGCCTGTGGTGTGTAAATGTAAATTTGTTTCTGCTGATTTGATTGGCCAATTCATTTTGTTGCATTGATTATCTCCATGGTTCTGCTTGTTACAACATTTTTTATCCTATATTTTTCATGATAATCTACAAAAGAATTGTGCTTTGCTCAAGATCAAACATGCAGGAAATTGCATGTTGAGTAATGCTGGAAACAACAGCTTTTCAGGGAGGATATTTGAAATAACATGATGCGTGAATTAAAATAGCTGATAGTTATCTACGGCTATTCCCTGAATGATGCTGCTTTTTGGGCCATTCTGTCTGGCGTACGCACGCTTTTATTAAGTTTCTGCCAAATATGTTCTACATACTTTCACATGTCAGTGCAGCTTCCTGTGCTGCACAGTAGTTTTCATTGTATCTGCCGGTACTTTTATCTCAGCTTCCCATTTACCAGGTGCTTTAGATTTGAGACTTCTGGCTGATTGTCTGTAGTTTGATGTGTTTGAGTAAACAATACATAAGACTGAAGTTTTGAGCCAGAGGATCACCCAGGCTAGTTTGAGCTAGCGCTCCTGAGTGGGGCAGGGCTAGTGTGGGGTGCTGCTGTGGGGGTTGGGCAAAGAATTATTAGACCACACACAACACTTTAAAAAAAGCGTTTAGGAGACGCAACTCAGGATAAAAATAAAGGTGTACGTTTAAGTAAAATAAGAGAAATATTTGGGGATTAAACACCAGAAATGAACAGGTTTGGTTGAAAGCATCAAATAAATTACAGTTTTGATTCCAAGTTGACCTCAATGGAAGATTATGGTGGTTGTAAGATTATTTGCAACTTTTTAATCAGGCTGAATTAATCCAATTTATGTTGTTTATGGTATTTAACTAATACCATAAACAACATAAATTGGGCATTGCCTCTCAATTAGCAATAGTCTTTTTTGTGATGTTAACATAAAGAGCAGAAAAACAGGTGGAATGCAGAAAGATTAAAGAACTCCATGCAATTCACTCTCCAGTATATTTGCTGGTATTGAATAAAACAGCACTGAAACAGGCCTGCCGATTCCATACCATATCAGTTACCCTTTTTTTGCTAATCCCCATTTTATCCTTTCGATGTTCTCGTCACCTCCTCCCAGAATAAAAAAGCACACTTTGCAATTCTAATTAAATTTATAACCTGCAATTATTTGGGATGTGGGAAGAAACAGAATCACCTGGAGGAAACCCACACAGTCGCACCATGCAAAATCCAGTCAGACAGCACCAGTGATTAAGATTGAACCTGGGCCATTGCAGTTGTGAGGTAGCAGAGTTACTTGCTGTGCCACCCCAATGACTTTTCTCAATTTTCTCCTACATACACTGAATTTCAGCACTATTTTTCATTTATGCATATTTTAATTGTACATGCCATAAATATGAACCAGATATTATTTTTGCCAAGTCATTTTTTACTACAGAAATCTATGCAGATAAAAGAACTTGTGCGAAAACATATTGGCATCACATAAATTAGTTCCTTTAAATAAAACAGACCTTGAAATCAGATACAATTATTCCTCACATTATGAAAGAATGCATTCTTAGAAAATATTTTGCTAAGTGAAATTGAAGAGAGTAGGTGAAATGTATTCCTAAACAAGGAAAGTTTCACAAAACCAAGACTCGCTTCCTATCATCATGTTGATTGTATTTTCATACTTCCATAAATCAATGAATCATTGGGAATATGAGAATATGTTGAATTTGAATTGGGCATTTTGATTTTCTAAATTTTTTCGAGCATGCTGGGGTGACAAGGCATATGCATCATTTTTATCTGCACAGTAAATTGTTTCTTTTGGTAGAACTCTAGCATCACATTTTGTACACTTCAGGTGGACACAAAGCTGGGGTAACTCAGCGGGACAGGCAGCATCTCTGGAGAGAAGGGATGGATGGTGGTTTGGGTCAAGACCCTTTTTCAGACTAGTTTCGGGATTCAACCCAAACCATCACCCATCCCTTCTCTCCAGAGATGCTGCCTGTCCCGCTGAGTTACTCCAGCTTCTTGTGTCTATCTTTGGTTTAAACCAGCATCTGCAGTTCCTTCCTACACATTTGCACACTTCAGTCCTACTTCAGGATCGAGGTTTATGTAGAGGAACTAACGAGAGAGCAGGCTATTCTAGACTGGGTATTGAGTAATGAGGAAGGGTTAGTTAGCAGTCTTGTAGTGTGTGGTTCCTTGGGCAAGAGTGACCATAATATAGTTGAGGTTTTCATTAGGATGGAGAGTGACATTGTTAATTCAGAAACAAGGTAAGAAAGGTAACTGAGGGTATGGGACGTGAATTGGCCAAGATAGACTGGCAAGTGATTCTTATAGGGTTGACAGTGGATATGCAATGGAAGGCATTTAAAGACTGCATGGATGAACTACAACAATTGTTCATCCCAGTTTTGGCTAAAGAATAAATCAGGGAAGGTAGTGCATCCGTGGATAACAAGGGAAATCAGGGATAGTATCAAAACAAAAGATGAAGCATACAAAGAGGACTGGGAGAAATTCAGAGTCCAGCAGAGCAGGACAAAGGGCTTAATTAGGAAAGGGAAAATAGACTATGAAAGAAAACTGGCAGGGAACATAAAAACTGACTGTAAAAGTTTTTATAGATATGTGAAGAGAAAAAGGTTAGTTAAAACAAATGTAGGTCCCTTGAAGTTAGAAACTGGTGAATTGATCATGGGGAACAAGGACATGGCAGACCAATTGAATAACTACTTTGGTTCTGTCTTCACTAAGGAAGACATAAATAATCAGCCGGAAATAGCAAGGAACCGGGGGTCAAATGAGATGGAGGAACTCATTTGAGGTGCAGCAGGCAGTGAAGAAAGCGAATGGTATGTTGGCATTCATAGCAAAGGGATTTGAGTATAGGAGCAGGGAGGTTCTACTGCAGTTGTACAGGGTCTTGGTGAGGCCACATCTGGAGTATTGCGTACAGTTTTGGTCTCCTAATCTGAGGAAAGACATTCTTGCCATAGAGGCAGTACAGAGAAGGTTCACCAGACTGATTCCTGGGGTGGCAGGTCTTGCATATGATGAAAGACTGGATAGACTCGGCTTGTAATCGCCTGAATTTAGAAGATTGAGGGGGAATCTTATAGAGACTTACAAAATTCTTAAGGGGTTGGACAGGCTAGATGCAGGAAGATTGTTCCCGATGTTTGGGAAATCCAGAACAAGGGGTCACAGTCTAAGGATAAGGGGGAAGTCTTTTAGGACCGAGATGAGGAAAACATTTTTCACACAGAGAGTGGTGAGTCTCTGGAATTATCTGCCACAGAAGGTAGTTGAGGCCAGTTCATTGGCTATATTTAAGAGGGAGTTAGATGTGGCCCTTGTGGCTAAAGGGATCGGGGATATGGAGAGATGGCAGGTACGGGATACTGAGTTGGATGATCAGCCATGATCATATTGAATGGCGGTGCAGGCTCGAAGGGCCGAATGGCCTACTCCTGCACCTAATTTCTATGTTTCTAAGATAGACACAAAATGTTGGAGTAACTCAGCGGGACAGGCAGCATCTCTGGAGGGAAGGAATGGATGACGTTTCAGGTTGAAACCCTTCTTCAAACTGATGATATTTCAGGTTAGGGCCTTCTTCAGATTGATGGGAGTAGGGAGGATAAAGTTAGAGGATAAAGGTAGGGGTGGGGCAAAGTTTGGTGATAAGGAGGGGTGATTGTCAGATGCAAGGAGATCGTGACAAAGGCTGACATTAAAAGGAGACATTAAAAGGATATCAGATAAGAGGAGGAGTGAAATTCAAGGCAGAATGAAGGATGTGGGTGGAAGGGATCGGGGGAGTGGGGAAGAAGGGGGAAATAGAAGCAAAATGTAGGACAGGGTTACGAGTGCAAAGGGGAGGAGAGGCAGAACAGTTTGACAGGGAGGTAAGGGTGGGTGGTGGTGGGGGGGGCGTTACTTGAAATTGGAGATTTTAATATTCACACAGTGATGTTGAGGCTACTGAAGCAGAATATGAGATTCCAGAAGGAATGGGTGATGTTTCGGGTCTGAAGAAGGGTCTCTTCTTTGCATATCTTCCATTCATTGCCTTTATCTCTCTACATCATTACCTATATCTCTCGTTTCCCTTTAACCAAACTAGTCTGAAGAAGGATCTTGACACAAAACATTTCTTCTCTCCAGAGATGCTGCCTGTCCCTCCAGCTTTTTGTGTCTATCTTTGGTTTAAACCAGCATCTGCAGTTCCTTCCAACACATGAGATTCCAGAATCCAGTTTGCATGATGCCTCACTCTAGCAGTGGAAGAGGCCAAGGAAGAGGGAGTTAGATGTGGCCCTTGTGGCTAAAGGGATCAGGGGATATGGAGAGAAGGCAGGTACAGGATACCGAGTTGAATGATCCGCCATGATCATATTGAATGGTGGTGCAGGCTCGAAGGGCTGAATGGCCTGCTCCTGAACATATTTTCTATGTTTCTATGTTTATAGTTCAGTCTGAAGCCTGAATGTAGTCTCCTCTGTGCAAATCTAGTTAACATTTCCAATTCTACTTCAGATCCAAAGCCTCCGCTCCCTCCTCCCACCTCACATCTACTTTTCTCTATGGCTATATAGACAGACAGGTCTGTTATCCTTCCTCCTTGTTCTGACACTATAGGGGATTTCTCTTTTCATTTGGATCCCAATTCCCTCTTGCTGCTCTCTCAGAAGGATGTTAAGCATCACCTTCAGTGTAGTGGATTAGAATGTTCAATTGAATCAAACTGTCACAGCATCTGTCAAGTCAAGTCATGTTTACTGTCAGATGCATGTGGGTGGAGAGGTACAGATACAATGAAAATCTTGCTTGCAGCATGATATGGCCCTGATCAACATCACTTTGATGTGGGTTGATTTCCCCCATCCTCACTAACACTGGTTAAACAATGTATTGTAGTTCCTATCATTTCTCAGCCGAGACCCGGGTTCGATCCTACTTGTGGGTTCAATCCTAACTGCGGGTTCGATCCTAACTGCAGGTGCTGTCTGTACGGAGATTGTTTGTTCTCCCAATGACCTGTATGGGCTTTCTCTGGGTGCTCCAGTTTCCACCCACACTCCAAAGAAGTACAGGTTTGTAGGTTATTTGGCTTCGGTAAAAATTGTAAATTGTCCCTATGTGTAGGATATTGCCAGCGTATGGGTGATCGCTGATCGGCACAGACTTGGTGGGCCGAAAAGCCTGTTTCTGCGCTGTATCTCTAAAGTCTAAAGTAAAGCTTTTTTTTTTTTAATGGAATATGCACTTATTTTGGTAACTTAAAACTTGTTTTCATTTATTTATTATTATTGTGCTTATTATGTGTATTTTTGTGATTAACTGTGTGAGCAACAAAATCTCCTCTCTTATTTGATGTTCTAAGTGACTCCTCATAAATGTCTGACCATCACTCAAATCCATGAAAGTCATTGGGCTGGTGATTCTCCAAGAGCTGAATCATCAATGATGTTGTCTTTCCAACTTTCATTATCATAAGCCTACTGTTGTCTCCAATTTTAATGGACTATCGTTGGGGAAAGCTTTCCTTAAGATCTCACTCAAATTTTGATAGCATTTTTTTCGTATTTAGTCTCTGTCAAAGTACTACAGTTTTTGATCTGCCCAAATACTTTCATAATCCTGGTTTGAGACATCATCCACATCCGAATACTCATTCTTACACACTGTTGCCATTTTTGGTCCCTTTAGTTCAAGGCTGTAAAGTGTGTCTATATAAATGGACAGCGTAAATGGACTACGAGCTCAGACATAATCTGTCTCCTATCCTGTGAACCTGTAAGATTTCAATTGTTACATGAAAAAATAAGCACTGAATATCGTGTAGTTTGAGAGCTGTATCATGTCAAAGCTCACATGTACTTGCACTATGTTTCATTACTCTGGGGTCATTTGAAATGCATAACATTGATCATCTTTTTATTCCAGTGGAGATTGCTTTTGTTTCCCATGCCTTATGGTTAAGGGCCTGACCCACTATACGAGTTTACCCAAGAGCTCTCCCGAGTTTAAAAAAAAATCAAACTCGTGGTTAGTACGTAGAATGTACGTAGCGGGTACGTCGGAGCTCGGGACGTCTCTTAGCGGCTCGTGACTCTAACGGCAGGTATTCTGGAAACGCGGTAAGCTCGTGAAGTTTTTTCAACATGTTGAAAAATGTCCACGAGAGCCCCGAGTACCTACAAGCAGCTATTACCGTAATTCTCAGAGTTCGAATCAGGGGAAACTCGGAGAACTCTTGAATTACCTCGTACAGTGGGACAGGCCCTTTAGGGCATTTTTTAAAATAGCTAAAACAGGGAATTAGCAGAGTCCCATTTCATGCATTGTTTTTCAAATGGTATTAACCCACTAAACAGAAGTAAGGTAAATGCAGGATAGATGTCAAAAGACTTGTGTGACTCACATTTTATTCCCAATATTACATTCCCTTTTTAATGGTCCTAATTTTTATCTGAACAGCCACACAATGGTCCAGCCCATTGTTTTTTTTATAAAATACGAACACAGATTACTGCAATAAACAAATAAGCATCTGTTTGTTGAAGTGAAGCCAGTCAATTTATTGACCTCCTATACTATCTGTGCTTATTTTGTTTGGGGATCTTTTTTATTTATATGCAAACTTGGATAAAAGCCTGGGGGAGATTTATGGGTTCATCGGTGTGATATTAAGAGCTCGTCAGAATCTGCAAAGGCTCATCATACATTGGATCAATATACCACAAGAGACAAGAGTATTTAATTGTGCAATCCAAGAGGGCTGAGTTGCACGTGAGGTGGGGTGTGGGCAGAGAGGGTCCACGTGTTCAAATGCTCAACTGGGGTAAGGCCAATTTTGAGGATATGAGAGAAGGTCTCGCTCAAGTTGACTGGAGTTGGTTATTTGAGGGGAAAGGAACATCGGCCAAGTGGGTTTTATTTTAAAGTGCACTGAAGAGAGCTCAGGATGTGTACGTCCCTGTTAAAGAGAAAGGCAAAGCAGGGAAACGTAAGGAACCTTGGCTGACGAGGGAAATTGAGAAGTTAGTCAAAAACAAGAAGAATGCATGGCGCAGGTATAGGCAGCTTGGATCAAGTGCATCCCTGGAGGAATTTCGGGAACTAAGAAGCAAGCTAAAAATGGAGAATGGCTAAAAGGGGCCAGGAGATAGCTCTGGCGGTTGGAAATAAAAGACAATCCCAAAAGATTTTATCAATACATTAGGGGGGAAAGGGTAACTAGAGAGAGAGTGGGACCTCTCAGGAATAAATACGGTCAACTCTGAGTGGACCCACAGGAGATGGGCAAGGTCATCAATGAGTATTTCACCTCTGTATTTACTGAGGAGAAAGACAGTAGGACGGAGGAAATTGGAGCGGTCACTGGAAGTGTCATGAGAGCAGTCAGGGTGACTGTTGAGGAAGTACTGAAGGTACTGTCGTGTTTGAAGGTAGACAAATCTCCGGGGCCTGATCAGATATATCCGAGGACATTGCGGGAAACTAGAGAGGAAATTGGGGGTGCCCTGATTGAAATTTATGAGTAATGATTAAATATAGGAGAGGTGCCATAAGATTGGAGGGTGGCAAATGTGTCTCTTATCAAAAAGGGCTGCAGGGAAAATGCTGGGAACTATAGGCCGGTGAGCTTAACATCTGTAGTTGGTAAGTTACTGGAGAGTATTCTGAGGGATAGGTTATACAGGCATTTGGATGGGCAAGGGCTGATTAAGGACAGTCAGCATGGTTTTGTACGTGGGAGGTCGTGTCTCACAAATGTATTTATTTTTTTGAAGACGTGAGCAAAATGGTTGAAGACAGAGCTGTATTGTTGTGTACATGGACTTCAGTACGGCGTTCGCCAAGGTGCCGCATGGTAGGCTGCTCTGGAAGGTTAGATCGCATGGAATCCAAGGAGAGATAGCTGAATGGATAGCAAATTGGCTCCATGGAAGGAAGCGGAGGGTGATGGTGGAAGGTTGCTTCTCAGAATGGAGGCCTGTGACTAGTGGTGTGCCACAGGGTTTGGTGCTGGGCCCGTTACTGTTTGTTATCTAAATCAATGATTTGGATGAGAACACACAGGGCAAGATTAGCAAGTTTGCTGATGATACAACTTAGTGGTTTTGCAGACAGTGAAGATGGTTGTGAATGATTGCAGCAGGATCTGGATCGATTGGCCAGGTGGGCTGAGGAATGGTTGATGGAATTTAATGCAGAGAAGTGTGAGGTGTTGCTTTTTGGGATGTTGAACAAGGGCAGGACCTACACAGTAAATGGTAGGCCTCTGAGTAATGTTGCAGAGCAGAGGGATCTAGGAGTACAAGTGCATGGTTCCATGAAGGTTGAGTCTCATGTAGATAGGGTGGTCAAAAAAGCTTTGGCACTTTGGCCTTCATCAGTCAAAGTATTGACTATAGAAGTTGGGAGGTCATGTTGCAGTTGTATAAGACGTTGGTGAGACCGCATTTAGAATATTGTGTTCAGTTCTGGGCACCATGTTATAGGAAAGATATTGTCAAGCTTGAAAGGGTTCAGAAACAATTTACGAGGATGTTGCCAGGACTAGAGGGTGTGAGCTATAGGGAGAGGTTGAGTAGGCTGTGTCTCTATTCCATGGACCGTAGGGGGATGAGGGGAGATCTTATAGAGGTATACAAATTCATGAGAGGAATAAATTGGGTAGATGCACAGAGTTTTTTACACAGAGGGTGGTGGGTGTATTGAACAAGCTGCCAGAGGTGGTAGTTGAGGCTGGGACTATTCCATCATTTAAGAAGCAGTTGGACAGGTACATGGAAAGGACGGGTTATGGAGAAAGCGCAGGCAAGTGGGACTAGTAGGATAGCTGGGAAATTGTTAGCTGGTGTGGGCAATTTGAGCCTCTTTCCACACTGTATTACTCAATGACTATGACCAATATCCTAGTGGGTAGTTTTGTTGATGTGACTAGGGAGGGTTTAAGCTAGTGTGTAAGAAAGAACTGCAGATGCTGGTTTACTCGGAAGATACTCAAAATGCTGGAGTAACTCAGTGGGTTAGGCAGCACCTCTGGAGAAAAAGAATCGGTGGCGTTTTCGGGTCTCAACCCTTCATCAGACTGCCCGGTCTGAAGAAGGGTTTCAACCCTGAAACATCACCTGTTCCTTTTCTCCAGATATGCTGCCTGACCCGTTGAGTTATTCCAGCATTTTGTGTCTATTCGGGTTTATCCAGTCAGTGGAAAGACTATGCATAATTAGAATCAAGCAGTCCATAGTGTACAAACACAGGACAAAGGGAATAATGTTTAGTGCAAGATAAAGTCCAGTAAAGTCCGATTTAAAAATAGTCTGAGGGTCTCCAATTAGGTATATGGTAGGTCAGGACCATTCTCTAGTTAGTGATAGGTTGGTTCAGGTGCCTAATAATAGCTGGGATGAATCTCTCTCTGAATCTGGAGGTAGGCGATTTCACACTTCTGTACCTCTTGCATGATGGGAGAGGGTCTTATTCTTTGGAGCGCAGAAGGTTAAGGGGGACTTGATTGAGGTCTTTAAAATGATGAAAGGGATAGACAGAGTTGACGTGGATACATTTTTCCCATTGAGGGTAGGGAAGATTCAAACAAGAGGGCATGACATGAGAATTAAGGGACAGAGGTTTCGGGGTAATGTGAGGGGGAACTTCTTTACTCAGAGGGTGGTGGCTGTGTGGAATGAGCTTCCAGCAGAAGTGGTGGAGGCAGGATCGATTTTAACATTTAAGACTAAAGTGGATAGGTATATGGACGTGAAGGGAATGGAGGGGTATGGTCTGAGTGCAGGTAGATGGGACTAGGGGAAAAACAAATGGTCGGCATGGACTGGAAGGGCCGAGAGGGCCTGTTTCCGTGCTGTAATTGTTATATGGTTATAGGGGACTAGAGGGAATGATCGGGGTGATACTCGTCCTTGATTATGCTGGTGGCCCTGCTAAGACAGCGTGAAGTATAGATGGAGTCAATAGAATGGAGGTTGGTTTGCGTGATGGTCTGGGCTGCATCCACAATTCTCTGCAATTTCTTGCGGTTTTGGATGGAGCTGTTCCCAAACAATGCTGTGATGTATCCCAATAAGATACTTTCTAAGGCACATCAGTAGAAGTTGGTGAGATTTATTGGGGACATGCCAAACCTCCTAAGCCTTCTAAGGAAGTAAAGGCATTGTTGTGCTTTCTTTGCTTTGATATCGCTGGTCTTTTACCCCCACCTCTATCTTATCTGCAGCACCTGTAACCTGGAATGTTAAGCTGCTGGTCCTCTACCTCCCTTAGCCACATTTCAGTAATGGCTGTAATCCCAGTCGCATTTACCTATCCATGCCCTGAGTTCATCCGCCTTACCCTTCAGTCCTCTCACATTGAAAGAGATGCTAGTTAATCTAACAGTCCTTCCTCACTCCCTGCTGTGCTCCTGCCTATTCTGTCTGCAGAAATTACTTTCATTGACTTCCAGTCTTTCACCTGCCTCACTTCTGCTTTAGGGTACACAAAAGGCTGGAGAAACTCAGCGGGTGCAGCAGCATCTAAGGAGCGAAGGAGATAGGCGACGTTTCGGGTCGAGACCCTTCTTCAGAAGAAAGAGTTTCTCCAGCCTTTTGTGTACCCTCGATTCTCCAGCATCTGCAATTCCTTCTTTATCACTTCTGCTTTAGATCTGCTCCCCTGCCAATTGAGTTTAAATCATCCCGAGTAGTACGAGCTAACCTGCCTGCTAGGGTGTTGGTACCTCTCCAATTCAGGTGCAACATGTCTCTCTTGCACAGGTCACCACTGTGCCAGAAGAGATCTCAATGGTCCAAAAATCTAAATCCCTGCTCCAACTCTTCAGTCAAGCATTCAACTGTCCTACCTTCCTGTTCTTGTCTTCACTAGCACACGGCACCGTGAGCATTCTGGAGCTTACTACCCTTGAGGTTCTGAATTTTCATCTTTTTGCCCAGCTCCACGTATTCACTCTGCAGGACCTCATCTTCACGTTCATATGTGATAAGAGTAGAAATAGGCCATTCGGCCCATCAAATCTACTCCATCATTCAATCGTGGCTGATCTACCTCTCCCTCCAAACCCCATTCTCCTGCCTTCTCCCCATAACCCTTGACACCCGAACTAATCAAGGATGTATCTATCTCTGCCTTCCAAACAATAGCACCAAGCGCAACGACTGGCTGCTCACCCTCCCCCTTGAAAATATTCTGCCACAACTCTGGGACATCCTGGACGCTGGCCACAGGGAGGCAGCAATCATCCTGGAGTCTGATTTGCTGCCACAGAATCATCTGTCTGTTCCCATAACTAACAAGTCTCATCTCACTATTGCTCTGCCTGACTTCACCTTCCCTGCTGTACCGGGCCCTATGCCACATCCTGGAGTGCTGCAGCTCTACCCAGACAGGTTACCTCCCCCCTCCCTCCAAACAGTATCAAACGGGCCATACCTGTTGTCAAGGGGAATGGCCACAGGGAACTTCAGCACTGCCTATTCCCTCTTCCTGGTGGTCACCCTTCTACTTTCTGCTCGGATCCTGGGCGTGACCACCTCACTGTAACGACAAAGATATTTATTGTCACATCCACCAATTGGTGTAGTGAAATTTGACTTGCCATACAGCACACAGATAAAGATAAGACACAACACTAAAGAATTAACAATAAGCATAAAAACATCCCCCCACAATGGTTCCCACTGTGGGGGAAGGCACAAAGTCCAGTCCCATCCCCATGTCCACCCATAGTCGGGCCTATTGAGGCCTCTGCAGTCGGCGCTACGGCGGCCCGATGTTTTAGGCCTTCCCGCCGGGTGATGGTGCTCCGGCGTCGGGTCAATCCTCACAGCGGCTTGGGACACCTGGAACGGCCGCTTCCTTACCGGAGTCCGTGGTTTCCGAAGCCGACAAGGCCGCGCCGGATGGAGCTCCACCACTGGTGATCTCGCCGAGAGATCCCAGGCTCCCGATGTTAAAGTTCAGCACTGCCGCCCGCCGCTGGCCGCTCCACAGTCCCGCAGCTCTGCGATGTTCACCTGCATTCTCAGCATTCTGGAGCTCCAGCGCGGCGACCCAGGCAAAGCATCGCCCGCCCCGCTCCACGATGGTGCTCCAGCGCTGCGCCGCCTCCGAAGCCGAGGTTTTGGCCAGGTCCCCTCAGGAAACGCCGCTCCAGGCCCGCTGGTAGGCCGCGAGGACGGGTCGAAGTTGCAGCCCGGAGAAAAGCCGCCTCTCCGACCAGGTAGGGACCAGGAAAAACAGTTTCCCCCTCCCCCCCACCCCCCAACCCCCACATAAAAAAGAATAGACTCCAAAAAAAAAAACACTTTTACATACAAAAAATAAAAGAAAGAAGTTAAAAGACAGACAGCTGCAGGTTGGGCAGCCATACCAACTGGATGGCGCCCCCTATCTGTGACCACAGTCCCCTAGATCATCTGGAGGTCATCTAGCCGCTGCTCCAATTTCTTAACATGGTCTGTAAGGAGCTGTAGCTGGGAACACCATCTACAGGTATAGTCTTCAGGATTCAGATCTGAGCATTCAGTCCTATCCTAAAGTGTGCATATCTGCATGCACACTTCATGACATGTCTTTTAATTAGAATGTTTCATTTAAGCCTTCACCGCTTGAGGTAGCTGTTGCAATGCCTTCATTATGCCCCTGATTGTTTACAGTGTCTATTAAAATGCTGTATTCTGATCTGAGTAAGTATCATAATCATCAACAAGCAATGCGGAGGATATGTAAGCAGGTTATGTGATGTGTTACAATTAGACTTGCATCTCCATCAAAACATATTCATTCACCAGAACAATTCTAAAATGATGCCAAACAATAACCCTTTTCATAGACATCTTCCCAGCCTTGGCTTGGAAAGTACAGTATATGCCCAACTGTTCAGTCTAACATATTTCAAAATGAAATCACTAAACGCGGCCTTAATCAAACCTGGCATTTTGTTTTCTATATTTCAGCTTTTAACAATCTTGAATTAATTGTCTTTTCTATATTTTATGAACGGAAACATTTGAGGATTTTTTTTGCGGCCTATTTTAATGTTCAATTTTCATTTTTAGCATACAGATATTGTAATCAAGCTTAATGTTTACAGAAAAATAGCTTTAGAATGTAAAAGCTCATCATGCAATTAATCTTGGTCCTCGTGTTGATAAACAGTAATAACATTTTCCAAAGATGATGGAAAGACAAGGTGCTGAGAGCTTTCTTATACCTGCATTAAGGAGGCATTTAAAAACACCTGAGCAATTACAAACACATGTGAAGGTCTGTCCCAAACATTTTGGTGCCCTGAAATGGAGGGACTATGTATAAACACAGCTGTAATTTCTACATAGTGAAACCAAAATGTAAAATAAAATATGACAATGTGTACTTTAACCACATGTGATTTTTTTTCTATCACAAATTTCAATTTGTGGAGTACAGAGGCAAATAAATAAATGGTGGGTCTTTGTCCCAAACATTATGGAGGGCACTGTATATCCTATCCCTCAGAATACTCTCTAGTAATTTTCCAACTACAGATCTTAAGCTCACTGGCCTGTAGTTCCCAGCATTTCCCCTGCATTTGCCACCCTCCAGTCTTCTGGCGCCTCTCCCGTATTTAAAGACGACTCGTAAATTTCAACCAGGGCTCCTGCAATTTCCTCGCTAGTTTTGCACAATGTCCTCGATGCTGATGAGGGAAATGGTTTTCAGCGAAGAAGCCTAGATTTACAATCCAAATTATTGCGGACAGCTACTCGGATGAAACGTGCATAATTTTAATCATACATATGAATAGTTTTAGTGAAGATACTGACCCTATTTCTCACTGCTCCCATTAAACGTCCTCCCTCACTGCTTCTGTTGCTGGCCCTAATCGCTTGCCAGCACCTTCACAATCATGTAACAGATCCATTTTTTGTGCCTTTGTCAATCCTGTCACTTACCCCCTTCTAGCCTTTCCCCTCACTGCTTCCATTACTGGCCCCAGTATTCTGATGCCACTTCCATTGCCGGCTGCCTTTCTTCTTGCTCACTGCACCTTCCCAGATCTGGGCCCACCAATGCTGCATCCAGTTTGCAGGGATTTACCATGCCCACCAGTACACTTGCCCCGAGCCGAAACTTTACCCATCCTTTTTCCCCTTGCTGGCTGACCCGCTGAGTTACTCTAGCACTTTGTGCGTGTCACTTGAGTTGAACGCTGGATACGGATGTAAATGCAGATGATGATGATTGGACTGGGCCTGATGTGGTCCCCATGTTTCTGGACCTGGTTTGTGGTGGCAGGCCCTTGGCTCTACTTGGATCCTGGGGCCAAGTTCGGGACAGATCTGACCCATAGGCTGTTCTCAACAAACTTGTCTAGAGTGAATTTCTGTGCTACTTGTTTCAACCGTAATTAAATCACCAGTTGGTTCCTAAATGCTATTCTTGAAAACTTTATTTATCTTTAGTGTATTTATTAAATGTTCCAAACTTTGCTTTTACCAGTTGCGCCATTTTGTCTATCACACAGAAAAGTTGTTGCCATTCTCTTCTACCTTAGTGTTTTACATGTGAATAATTTTGAATATAACTAAATTGTTGTCAAAAGAAATTACAATGTGAATCCAGGGCTGGTGCGATAGTTGGTGATGCATCTTTTGCTTTACACCAGTGGTGGAGACTTATCTATTGGATTACTCCAGAATTATTCTGGGGCATTGCCACTCAGATCAGGTGTAACCTGATTGATTTCAATACTATTTCCAAGCTTTACTTTCATTAATTTGACGTATTTAAATTGTTTTTATCTATATACTTATACAACTCTTGGATGTGTGTGTGTATGTGTGTGTGTGTGTGTGTGTGTGTGTGTGTGTGTGTGTGTGTGTGTGTATAATCATTAGAGCCAAGATTTTGCAATAAATGCCATGTGCCTTTTCATGCCTTTTTTGATGATTTCACCAAGATAATGCCTTTTTTTGTTGTTTTGCTAAAAGGTTGCAGGCCCATACGAAGCTTTCCAAAAAAGGGGGTGGCATGACAGGATTACAAAAAATTAAATGTGAAATAATGTGCGCGCTGCGCACATCACGAGCGCGAAGCATGAAGTCCCTCGATGCCAGATCTGGGGTTTTAGATGCTCTCTGATGCATTCTGAGCCTTATTTTGGAGCATATTTGCACCAAATTTATGACCAATATTTCAGAAATTAACAGGAATCTGAGAGGTAGCTTTTTCACACAAAGGGTGCTGGGTGTATGGAACGAGCTGCCAGAGGAGGTAGTTAAGATAGCTGGGACTATCCTAAACTTTAAGAGACATTTGTAATAATATTTTTATTAAAAGGAATCCATCATAACAACGGTATAACAACTTTTCAAACACACCCAACTTATTTCAATAAGTATACGAATGTTACGAATAGTTCTTATAAATTTCTATTTTTTTTAAAGTAGAAAAAGAAAAGAATAGATTTTAATCAATAAGAATGGTGATTAAATAATAATTTTGATTATAAAGAAAGAGAAAGAGAAAAGAGAGAAGAAAAAAAAAATGTATATTCTTGTCATATGTATTTAATTAAAATAAAGTATTATATAGAAAAAAAGAGAGATTATAGTATACATCTTAATAGTGAATAACACAATTTCAAATAACAATATCAATAGAGACATGTATACAAATCAAAAAGAGAAACAAAGAGTTATTTTCATCTAATCCTGCCGGGTACCCATTGAGTTGTGATGCCAAGAATAGCTACCCCTTCAAATATTCTATATATGACCATATCTGTTCAAAGAGTTCGTATTTGTCCATTAGGACAAATCTGATTCTTTCCAAATGTAACGTCTCCAACATTTCCACTGTCCACATTTTAATTGTGGGGGATAATGTTCCCTTCCAAAATTTCAATATTAATTTTTTCCCTATTATCAAACAGTAATCCAAGAAATTTCTTTGGTTTACTGTTAATATTAGATTTGAATCCGGAACTCCTAATATTATTAATTTTGGATCTGGGTCTAGTTTAATTTTAAGAACTTCAGAGATAACTCTAAAGATTTCTGTTTAAGAGACATTTGGACACGTACATGGATAGGACGGATTTATATGGATATGGGCCAAACGTGTGTAAGTGGGACTAGTTTAGATGGGACATGTTGGTCAGTGTGGGCAAGTTGGGCTGAAGGGCCTGTTTCCACACTGCATTATTCTATGACTAAAAAATTAAGAAGAAAAAGCATGTAGATAAGTAGAGCAGACTTGAAAGAGGAGTGAAATGTAAAGGCAGAGAGGTTTATGGGTGGAAAGAGTGGGCTTGGGCAGATTGGTGAAGGGAGAATAGACACAAAGTGCTGGAGTAACTCAGCGGGTCAGGCAGCATCTCTGGAGAACATGGATAGATGACATGTCACAGAGTGCTGGAGTAACTCAGTGAGTCAGGCAGCATCTCTGGAGTAAAGGTATAGATTATATTTCGGGTCAAGACCGTTCTTCAGTAATATTCATGATGTGACATGCATAGACATTCCTGAATGTTACCCAAACCATCGTGAGCTACCTTGTTACGGTGCATGCCCTCTCCTATAATGTCTCTGCTGTCTTGGGTGATGCAGGACAGGACACATGCTTTGGGACACGGAGTGAAGCTGTTGCCGTCTGTCCCAGCCTGGTAAAAACCTGGATAGAATGGATGTGGAAAGGATGTTTCCACTAGTGGGAGAGTCTAGGACCAGTGGCCACAGCCTCGGAATTAAAAGGCATTCCTTTAGGAAGGAGATGAGCAGGAATTTCTTAAGTCAGAGGTAGGTGAACTGTGGAATGCATTGCCACAGACAGCTGTTGAAGTCAAGTCAATGGACATTTTTCAGGAGGAGATTGATAGATTCTTGATTGATACGGGTGTCAGAGGGAATGGGGAGAAGGCAGGAGAATGGGTTAGGGAGGGAAAGATAGATAGTCAGAGAGTGATACAGTGTGGTAACAGGCCCTTCAGCCCAGCATGTCCCATCTGCACTAGTCTCACCTGCCCACATTTGATCCATATCCCTCCGAACCTGTCCTATCCATGTACCTGTCTAAATGTTTCTTAAATGTGGCGATAGTCCCCGCCTCAACTACCTCCTCTGGCAGCTTGTTCCATACACCTACCACCCTTTGTGTGAAAAACATACCCCTCAGATTCCTATTAAATCTTTTGCCCTTCACCTTAAACTTATGTCCTCTGCTCCTCGATTCACCTATGGGCAAAAGACTCAACCATACCTATTCAAATCATGATTTTATACACCTCTATTATATCATACCTCATCCTCCTGTGCTCCATGAAATAGAGTCCCAGCCTACTCAACCTCTCCCTATAGATCTGGCCCTCTAGTCCTGGCAACATCCTCAAACTGAAAAGAATACAGAGATCCCCATCCTGGATCAGTCCAATCAGGGTTGTGTCGTCCGCAAACTTGAGAAGCTTGACAGAGGTGTCTGTGGAGGTGCAGTCATTGATGTGGCGAGAGTAGAGGAGAGGGGAGTGTACGCATCTTGCGATGCTCCTATGCTGAGCGTTTGCGGGTCCGAGATATGCTTTCCCATCTCACATGCTGCTTCCTGTCTGTCAGAAGGCTGGTGATCCACCGACAGAGGGTTCAGGCACAGTCAACTCAGAAAGTTTGGAGCTCTGGCACAATGGTGTTGAATGCAGAGCTAAAATCAACAAACAAAATCCTCGCATAGGTCCCCTGGCGGTCTAGGTGCTGGAGGATGAAGTGCAGGCCCAGATTGACTGCATCATCCACAGATCTATTGGCCCAATATGCAAAATGCAGAGAGTCCAACAGAGGGATTGAGATATTTTTCAGCTTGGTCAGCACAAGCCTTTCAACGGCCTTCATGACTACAGAGGTCAGTGCGACAAGCCTGGTCATTAAGACCAGTAGTCCTTACCTTTTTGGGTACAGGGACAATAGTGGAGACTTTGAAGCAGGCAGGGACAGTACATGTTTGCAGGGACTGGTTAAAAATGAGTAATTGGGTTTGAAGTGTTGGTTGGGATGGGAAAGGGTCCACTCTTTTCATACTGTCTTGCCTTAAGTATGTGTGAAGTGGTGAATGGGAAGGAGAGGGTGCAGGGTCCATTCTTTGCAGACTGGGGTCTGGCTGTGATTGTTGGGGAGGGGGTGCCAGGGTTACGTTTCTGATTTTCAAACCTGCAGTAAAACTAATTCAGGTTGTTTGTCAGCTGACGATTGTTCAAAGAGTGGGGGGCTTTCCTCTTATAGCTGGTGATTTCTTGCATGCCCTTCCAAACTGAAGAAGAGTCACTAGCTGAGAACTTGCTCCTCAACTTCTCAGAGTACCTTTCCTTGGCAGCTCTGATTCCTCTTCTCAGCTCTTCATCGATTAGGCTATCTTTTAACACTTTAGGCTATCGGCTTGATGCATATTCCCCCCGTTCGATCTTGAAATGGGAATGTTACATCTGTATAGAATGATCCCATTAAAATGCATATTTATGTCACAAACAATGGAATTCATATTTTTCAGTATTGTTATCAAGGAAGAGAAAGCAGTTCCAACTGTTTATTATTTGATATTGTTTAAAATTATTCATATGGAGAAAATATAATAGCTCTAAAACCTACCTTAATTTTGCAATCTCACTAAAGATAATCCCCCTTTCCCTCTTCCCTCCCCCATCTCTCTCTCCCCTCCCTTCCCCTCTCTCTCTCCCCCCTCCCACATCCCCCCCTCTTTCTGGCAGGGGGGGCGGCGAAGATGAAGGTGCCGTGGGCCCAGTGGGGGTGGCGTGGGCCCAGTGGGGGTGGCGTGGGCCCAGTGGGGGTGGCGTCGGGGTGGCGTGGGCCCGGCGGGGGTGGCGTGGGGCTGGTGTGGGCCCAGCGGGGGTGGCCTGGGTCGTGGGGAAGAGACGGCGCCATTTTGAGTCGCTTCCCCAACTGCGCAACGCAGATGGTCGCATTTTTTTCTTCCAAATCATCCAATGGTCGGAACCAGAATTTCGGGTGCTGTTCCGACAAAGTAGAAACGCTGATTTTTTTTTTTTCTGAAATTCTTTTTTTCCCAATTTTTTTTTTTTTTTTTTTTTTTTTTTTTTCCCTCGGGATTTTTTCTTACTCTGGGGGAAAAAAAGGGGGGTGCGGTCGTATCCAACGCATCCCCCCTTCGGATGGCCGTGGGTTGTGCTATTTTCTCTAATTGTACCATGATTACAATTATGTTTTCTATGTTAACAGGTTAATATTAATGTTATTATTAACATGTTAACATAGTATAACTTACAAGAAAATTTCAGCCTTCTCCAAGATCTATTTAAGAAAGAACTGCAGATGTTGGAAAAATCGAAGGTAGACAAAAAAAGTTGAAGAAGCTCAGCGGGTGAGGCAGCATCTTTGGAGGGAAGGAATAGGTGACGTTTCGGGTCGAGACCCTTCTTCAGACTGATGGGGGGGGGGCAGGCAAAAGAAAGGATGAGGCGGAGACAGTAGGACTCGAAGGAGAGCTCGGGAGGAGGGAGAAGACAATGGCTATCTAAAATTAGAGAACTCCATGTTGATGCAGCTGGGGTGTAGACTACCTAAGCAAAATACCAAGCTTGTCTCCTCACTACATTTACTGCTGACTCCAGTAGCAAATCTGAGTTTTCGAGTGATCTGTGCAAGGCATTCATTGATGCTGGAATTCCACTGTGGAAATTGGAAAACAAATCTCTCAGAGGCTTTTTAGAGAAATACACAGAGGAATATATACCAAGCGAGTCATCATTACGGAAAAATTATGTTGTCAGCAACTTCAACATTGTTGTGCAGAAAATTAGAGATCAAGCTGCATGCAACAAAATATGGATCTCAATAGATGAGACAACCGATGCTGTGGGGAGATATGTTGCCAATGTGGTCTTCGGTACACTGGAGGCAGGTCAACCATCAAAGGAGTATTTGTAGACATCAGTATTGGAGAAGTCAACTATTGCTCAGTTGTTTACATCTTCACTTGCTGTACTTTGGCCAGAATGTATAAAACACGAGAATGTTCTTCTGTTTGCGACTGATGCAGCTCCGTACATGAAAAAATCTGCTCATGCTCTTAAAGTTTTATTCCCCAAAATGTTGCATTTGACATGCTTAGCATAAGGACTTCATAGAGTTGTCAAGCACATACGTAGCTTGTTTCCAAATGTTGATCGCCTAGTTTCCAATGTCAAGAAAATCTTCCTCAAAGCTTCCTCAATGTGCAGTTGTTCAAGGAAATGGGACCTGAGATTCCGCTACCTCCTCAGCCTGTTTTGACTAGGTGGGGTACATGACTCTCTGCTGTACTCTACTATGCTGCAAATTTTGAAAAGATAAAATAAATCATCAACTGTTTTGAAGAGGAGAATCTGCTTCAGTCAGGATCGTCAGTGAAATCAAGCAGAAAAAGTCCCTCCACCGCGATCTTGTGTTTATTGCTTCCAATTTTGCAAACTTACCACAAGCTATCACTTCCCTTGAGAAACGTGGTGAAACATTAGTGAATAACATGCAGGTTTTCAACAAAGTAACTGATGATATCCGTAAAATTCCTGGCGATGTAGGTAAAGGTATACAAGCAAAACGTGAGAGTGATATAGACAATAGGTGCAGGAGTAGGCCATTTGGCCCTTCGAATAGGTTCTTCGGATCTGTCTTCACTAAGGAGAACACAATTAATCCCCCAGATGTATTGGAGGACCTAAGGGGGTAGTGGAACTGAAAGACATTTTCATTAGGCGAGAAATAGTATTGGGTAGGCTAATGGGACTGAAGGATGATATATCCCCTGGGCCTGATGGTCTGCATCCCAGGGTCCTCAGGGAGGTTGCTCTAGAAATAGTGGACGCATTGGTGATCATTTTCCAATGTTCAATAGATTCAGGATCAGTTCCTGTGGATTGGAGGATAGCTAATGTTATCCCACTTTTCAAGAAAGGAGCGAGAGAGAAAAGGGGGAATTACAGACTAGTTAGCCTGACCGGTGGTGGAGTCAATTATTAAAATGGTAATAATGGAGCATTTGTATAGCAGTAAAAGGATTAGTCCAAGTCAACATGGATTTATGAAAGGGAAATCATGCTTGACTAATCTTCTGGAATTTTTTGAGGATGTGACAAGTATGCAGGGGTGCCAGTGGATGTAGTGTATCTAGACTTTCAGAAAGCCTTTGATAAGGTCCCACACAGGAGACTGGTGACTAAAATTGGAGCACATGGTATTGGGGGTAGGGTGTTGACATGGATAGAAAATTGGTTGGCAGACCGGAAGCAAAGAGTAGGAGTGAACGGGTTCTTTTCAGAATGGCAGGCAGTGGGGCCGCAATTGTTTACCATATAATAAATAAATATAATATAATATAATATAATATATATATATATATATATATATATATATATATATATATATATATATATATATATATATATATATATATATATATATATATATATATATATATATATGTATATATGATTTGGAAGAGGGAATTAGGAGCAACGGATGACACAAAGCTGGGTGGCAGTGTGAACTGTGAAGAGGATGTTAGGAGGTTGCAGGGGGACCTGGACAGGTTGAGTGAGTGAGCAGATGCAGTATAATATAGATAAATGTGAGGTTATCCACTTTGACGGCAAAAACAAGGGGCAGATTATTATCTCAATGGGGTTAGGTTAGGTAAGGGGGAGGTGCAGCGAGACCTGGGTATCCTTGTACACCAGTCACTGAAAGTTGGCATGCAGGTACAGCAGGCAGTGAAGAAAGCTGATGGAATGTTGGTCTTCATAACAAGGATTTCAGTACAGGAGTAAAGAGGTTCTTCTGCAGCTGTATAGGGCTCTGGTGAGACCACATCTGGAGTATTGTGTATAGTTTTGGTCTCCTAATTTGAGGAAGGACATCCTTGTGATTGAGGCAGTGTAGCGTAGGTTCACGAGATTGATCCCTGGGATGGCGGGACTGTCATATGAGGAAAGATTGAAAAGACTAGGCTTGTATTCACTAGAGTTTAGAAAGATGAGGGGGGATCTTGTAGAAACATATAAAATTATAAAAGGACTGGACAAGCTAGATGCAGGAAAAATGTTCCCAATGTTGGGTGAGTCCAGAAGCAGGGGCCACAGTCTTAGAATAAAGGGGAGGTCATTTAAGACAGCTGAAAAAAACTTTTTTACCCAGAGAGTTGTGAATTTATGGAATTCTCTACCACAGAGGGCAGTGGAGGCCAAATCACTGGATGGGTTTATGAGAGAGTTGGATAGAGCTCTCGGGGCTAGTGGAGTCAAGGGATATGGGGAGAAGGCAGGCATGGGTTATTGATAGTGGACAATCAGCCATGATCACATTGAATGGCGGTGCAGGCTCGAAGGGCCGAATGGCCTCCTGCACCTATTTTCTATGTTTCGAACCAGCACCGCCATTCAATGTGATCATGGCTGATCATCCCCAATCAGTACCCCGTTCCTGCCTTCTCCCCATATCCTCCGCTATTTTTAAGAGCCCAATCTAGCTCTCTCTTTAAAGCATCCAGAGAACCTGCCTCCACCGCCCTCTCATAAATGCCTTTTTCGTGCCTTTTTTGTAATTTTATGATGTCCTTTTGTCTGCCTATTTCAGAGTTTTTTAGCGCCTAATCCAGGCTCTAGTAATCATACTGCTTGATAAAACGACACTCTAACAGAAAAATGTTTACAAATTCATGTAGAGATTTATCCCGTGGTCAAAAATCACCTTATCTGAAAAATTCATGCATTATTTCTCCAGTTGTTAATCAAAATGTTCAAAAACTTCAAATTTGGCTGGATTTGGCTGATGTGATGACATCACAATGGCTGCACATTGTGTTCATGCGCTGCGAGTGACCTCGCCCCCCCTCCCCCTCTCCGAGTCTCCCCCCCTCTCCGAGTCTCCCCCCCTCTCCGAGTCTCCCCACCCTCTCCGAGTCTCCCCCCCCTCTCCGAGTCTCCCCCCCCCTCTCCGAGTCTCCCCCCCCCTCTCCGAGTCTCCCCCCCCTCTCCGAGTCTCCCCCCCTCTCCGAGTCTCCCCCCCCTCTCCGAGTCTCCCCCCCTCTCCGAGTCTCCCCCCCCTCTCCGAGTCTCCCCCCCCTCTCCGAGTCTCCGAGCCCCCCCCTCTCCGAGTCTCCCCCCCCCCTCTCCGACCCCCCCCCCCTCTCCTCCCCCCCCCCTCTCCGAGCCTCCCCCCCTCTCCGAGCCTCCCCCCCTCTCCGAGCCTCCCCCCCTCTCCGAGCCTCCCCCCCCCCTCCTCCCCCCCCCCTCTCCGAGCCTCCCCCCCTCCTCTCCGAGCCTCCCCCCCCCTCTCCGAGCCTCCCCCCCCTCCTCTCCGAGCCTCCCCCCCTCCTCTCCGAGCCTCCCCCCCCTCCTCTCCGAGCCTCCCCCCCTCCTCTCCGAGCCTCCCCCCCTCCTCTCCGAGCCTCCCCCCCTCCTCTCCGAGCCTCCCCCCCTCCTCTCCGAGCCTCCCCCCCTCCTCTCCGAGCCTCCCCCCCTCCTCTCCGAGCCTCCCCCCCTCCTCTCCGAGCCTCCCCCCCTCCTCTCCGAGCCTCCCCCCCTCCTCTCCGAGCCTCCCCCCCTCCTCTCCGAGCCTCCCCCCCTCCTCTCCGAGCCTCCCCCCCTCCTCTCCGAGCCTCCCCCCCTCCTCTCCGAGCCTCCCCCCCTCCTCTCCGAGCCTCCCCCCCTCCTCTCCGAGCCTCCCCCCCCTCCTCTCCGAGCCTCCCCCCCTCCTCTCCGAGCCTCCCCCCCTCCTCTCCGAGCCTCCCCCCCTCCTCTCCGAGCCTCCCCCCCTCCTCTCCGAGCCTCCCCCCCTCCTCTCCGAGCCTCCCCCCCTCCTCTCCGAGCCTCCCCCCCTCCTCTCCGAGCCTCCCCCCCTCCTCTCCGAGCCTCCCCCCCTCCTCTCCGAGCCTCCCCCCCCCCTCCTCTCCGAGCCTCCCCCCCTCCTCTCCGAGTCTCCCCCCCCTCCTCTCCGAGTCTCCCCCCCCTCCTCTCCGAGTCTCCCCCCCTCCTCTCCGAGTCTCCCCCCCCCTCCTCTCCGAGTCTCCCCCCCTCCTCTCCGAGTCTCCCCCCCTCCTCTCCGAGTCTCCCCCCCCCTCCTCTCCGAGTCTCCCCCCCCCCTCCTCTCCGAGTCTCCCCCCCTCCTCTCCGAGTCTCCCCCCCTCCTCTCCGAGTCTCCCCCCCTCCTCTCCGAGTCTCCCCCCCTCCTCTCCGAGTCTCCCCCCCTCCTCTCCGAGTCTCCCCCCCTCCTCTCCGAGTCTCCCCCCCTCCTCTCCGAGCCCCCCCTCTCTCCCCCCTCCTCTCCGAGTCTCCCCCCCCCCAGTCTCCCCCCCCCCAGTCTCCTCCCCCCCCCCCCCCCCCCAGTCCAAAGATAGATAAAGAAGCTGGAATAAGTCAAGTCAAGTTTATTCGTCACATACACATACGGGATGTGCAGTGAAATGAAAAGTGGCAGTGCCTGCGGACTTTGTGCAAAAAACAAACAAACAACCAACAAACTACAAACAGAATCACATGTTCTTTTTCATATTAAATATTGTGGGCAGTATTGTGGTACAGTAAGTTAGTCCCTGGTGAGATAGGAGTTTACAGTCCGAATGGCCTCTGGGAAGAAACTCCTTCTCATCCTCTCCGTTCTCACAGCATGGCAACGGAGGCGTTTGCCTGACCGTAGCAGCTGGAACAGTCCGTTGCAGGGGTGGAAGGGGTCTCCTATTATCTTATTGGCTCTGGAGTTGCACCTCCTGATGTATAGTTCCTGCAGAGGGGCGAGAGAAGTTCCCATAGTGCGTTCGGCCGAATGCACTACTCTCTGCAGAGCCTTCCTGTCCTGGGCAGAGCAATTCCCAAACCAGATTGTAATATTTCTGGACAAGACGCTTTCCACAGCCGCAGAGTAGAAGCACTGGAGGATCCTCGGAGACACTCTGAATTTCCTCAATTGCCAGAGGTGGTAAAGGCGCTGCCTTGCCTTACTCACGAGTGCTGCAGCGTGTGATGTCCATGTCATATCCTCAGAGATGTGGACTCCCAGGTATTTAAAACAGCTCACCCTATCCACAGTATCCCCATTTATCCTCAATGGTGTGTACATCCTCGGATGATGTGCCCTCCTAAAGTCCACGATCAGCTCCTTCGTTTTTTTTTTGATGTTCAAGAGGAGGCTGTTGTCCTGACACCAGAGTGCCAGATCAGCTACCTCCTCCCGGTAGGCCTTCCCATCGTTGTCTGAGATCAGGCCCACCACCACAGCAAACTTGATTATCGAGTTGGAGCTGAACCTAGCCACACAGTCATGTGTGTACAGGGAGTACAATAGGGGGCTGGGGGATCCTGTGCTCAGGGTGAGGGACTTTGATGTATTCCCTCCCATCTTGACTACCTGGGGCCTGGCGGTGAGAAAGTCCAGGACCCAGGCACACATGGGGGTGTTGAGCCCTAAATCCAGTAGCTTCTCGGCCAGTCTGGTGGGGACTATCGTGTTGAAGGCTGAACTGAAGTCTATGAACAGCATCCTCACGTAGCCCCCCTTCTGGCTGTCAAGATGAGAGAGAGCGGTGTGCAAAAACCGTGAGACCGCATCGTCCGTGGATCTGTTCGGACGGTATGCAAATTGTACCGGGTCCATGTTGCGAGGGAGGAAGGCGCAGATGTGTTTCTTCACCAGCCTCTCAAAGCATTTCATGACTACCGAGGTGAGGGCCACCGGACAGTAGTCATTCAGACGGGCTGGAGAGGCATTCTTTGGTACAGGTACAATGGTGGATTTTTTGAAGCAGGCAGGGACTACGGACTTGTCCAGGTAGAGGTTGAATATTATAGTGAGCACCGGAGCTAGCTGCGTAGCACAGGACTTAAGTACTTGCCCCGAGATGCCATCGGGGCCTGCAGCTTTCCTCGTGTTCACCAGTGTCAGAGCCCTCCTCACATCGTGCTCGGACAGCGAGCATGTGTGCTCATTCCTCCCATCAGCTTCGTTAGCCAGCCCGCTGGCGGTATTGTCGATAGTCGGCAGACCTGGGTTGGTGCTGCCCATCTCGAACCGAGCATAAATGGAGTTCAGGTTATCAGCTTGGGAGGTGCTGACACTTTCGGATGAGGGTGGGGTGCTCTGGTAGTTGGTTGTAGCCTGTAGCCCCTGCCACAGGCGTCTGGTGTCCTGCTGCTCCATCTGTGACTCCATCTTGTCCCTGTACCTCCTTTTTGCGTCCTTCACCACCCTTCGCAGTCGGTAGGACTCTACCTTGTACACGTCCATGTTTCCTGATGCCAGGCCAGAGTTGTAGGCAGCGGTGCGAGCATTCAAGGCAACATGAACGGACCTGTCTACCCAGGGTTTTTGATTAGGAAAGATGCTAACCCTCACCGTGGGGACGATGTTGTCGGTTATTGTTGCAATGAAGTCTGTGACTGCGTCCGCGAACTCACTGACGTCGCTGGAACTTGCTTGGAACATATTCCAGTCAACGTCGCTCAGTGCATCTTGCAGCATGGCCTCTGACTGGTCGGACCACCGCTGTACGTCCCTCGTCTCTACCGCTTCCCAAACTATCCTCCGGCAGCAGGAAAATGGCAGCGTGGTCAGATTTTCCTAGGGGAGGGAGTGAAATGGCCTTGTAGCCCTTCCGGAACAGCGCATAGCAGTGGTCCAATGTTCTTTCCCCCCTGGTGGCACGCGTGATGTGTTGGTAGAAGTTCGGCATGACCTTCTTGAGATTTGATTTATTAAAATCTGCAGCCACCACCGTAGCCGCATCCGGGTTCTTGTTTTGGTGTCGACACAGCACATCGTGTAGGGCCCATAGTGCCACGTTGGTGTCCACATGCGGGGGAATGTAGACGGCTGTGATGATCACTGAGCCCAACTCCCGGGGAAGGTAGAATGGGCGGCATGAGATCGTCAGATGCTCCAGGTCCAGCGAGCAGGAACGGGAAAGCATCTTAATATTTCCAGGTCATTAATCAGCAGGTCAGGCAGCATCTCTGGAGAAAAGGAATAGGTGACGTTTGGGTCGAGACTTACGGTGACATAGTGAAATGTAGAACAAATGAATGAAAGATGATAAATATTTGTCTAAATTCCATAATGGGTTATGTAGGCCAATGCTTTAAATAACAATGAGGGTTGCTGGCATAAGCTATTTCAGATAAGAATGCAAGTCATTTCACTGAACTGTACCTCCGCAATCTATGACTTGGTTTGTGAGGTGTAGTGTGTGTGGCAAGAATTGAGTAATGAATCTCTGCAGACAGATTATCATTGCTGATGTAGAGGTGTTCTTGGGTCCACTTTGATGTAAACGAAAAGACTAAACATGTCACTCAAAATTCTTAAGAGGCTTTTTTGTTGACCCAGGAACTGGGAAAAAAGCATGTTAAAACAAATTGCTGTATTAAAAAAAAAGTCAGGAGAAGATTTAAGTTGTAGTTAGCTTTATTTTTGCTTGGAAAACGCTGATAGTATTTTTAGGATGAAATTCAGAAAGACATTTAATTTTGAGCAATATCATTAGAATAATATTTAAACTAAATAGCGCTGGATGAATATCAGTGACGTTGATAATGCATTCTAATATAGAGATAAACTGAACAGGAAATCTTGGCATTATCCACTCATTCACTGAGCAACAAACTGATATCACAAATCTTAATCTTGTAATTGTAAATGGGCACACCTAGGAGATGTCAGCTATCTTCACATTGAAATTGTGCTTTCTACAAATGTCCCGGGATGGTTTTTTTCTGTTTCTGGATAGATGACTGCTTTTGTTTTGTTTGTAAAATCACTGCACAATCTAATCATGATCTGCTTCCTTTGATAATGTGCTTTTAGGCATAGATTCCCCTTAAGCCAAAGCAACCAGAACAAACACATAGACTACAAATGTTCAGATCCTTTAATTTTGTTGACAAAATCTTTGTTCGATGAATCATACAACCAAAATCATACATCTAAAATCTAATCGGTCATCTACTAGGAATGTTACAAAATTTTGAGATTAAAAAAAAATCATGCCTGTAATTTATCCCATCAGATAGAGCATAAAAATAACTTTAATTTGATACCTAATTAACTTTCATTGCTTCAGTATTTAAAAAAGTTAAACATCTTAATGTTAGGCACTCACTAATACAATTTCAATTACTGAATAGACTTTATTATTCAAAGTCTAAATTGAACAAGATCTTCCCAAATGTCTCTCCTATTTATATTACTATAAGTCTGATCTTGACAGCTTTTGGCTCGCTGTGCTGTGATTTCCGAGAGAACGCCATCACCTACGCCCATCATTTTTGGCCACCTCGATCAGAGCCCCCCTCTGCCTTCCTGGTCCAGAGGATTTTTCCCATCGATGAAACATAAAAGACTTATTAATGTTTAAAATGTTTGACATTCTCTCTGCTGCCCCTGCTGGTGAGAGGGGGGAGGGACTACAAAAACCGGAAGTGTTGTGCCTCAGTCAGTCTCTGCAAGATGGGGGAAAGTGAGAGGGTCATGTCTCTCAGTCTGAGCTGTGAATTACAGTGAACACATGTCTACTAAACTGTGAGTGGTTTTACTGACCGTCAGTGCCCTTAATGTGGTTTGAAAATGAAAATATGGTTGGTTTGAAGTAAAGAGCACAAAAAAATGGTGGTTTGGGTGCTTTGGGTTGAAGTTAAAAGGCACTACTTCAGATGGTGGTTTGGGTGCTTTGGGTTGAAGTTAAAAGGCACTACTGCAAATGGTGGTGTGGGTGCTTTGGGTTGAAGTTAAAAGGCACTACTGCAAATAGTGGTTTGGGTGCTTTGGGTTGAAGTTAAAAGACACCACTGCAAATGGCGGTTTGGGTGCTTTGGGTAACTTCCTGTTTGCACTGTGTATTGATTTTAGATAAAACGCTACCACTTACGGCTGTGATTTTTGGCCATCTTACTCAGTCCCCCTCCGCTCAGCAGGTGCAGAGGATTCTTCCAATCAATGAAAAATAAAAGTGTTATTAGTGTTTAAAAAATGTTGAGAATCTCTCTCCTGTTAATCACGCCATGAAGGCCACACCTTTTCCAGGGGGAGGGGTTATAAAACCCAGAAGTGTGGGCGTGGCTCAGTCTCTGCATGATGGGGGAGGGAGAGGTCACGACTCTGTCTGAGCTGTGAATCAACTGAACACACTGAATGTCCACTGAACTGTGAGTTTGGTGTTTTGTGTGGTTTTATGGTGGTTTCACCCTGCTTGAAATGGTATGAAACTGCATTTGAATGTGGTGGCCTTGCACCCTGCATGAAATGGTATGAAACTGCATTTGAATGTGGTGGCGTTGCACCCTGCATGAAATGGTATGAAGCTGCATTTGAATTTGGTGGCCTTGCACCCTGCTTGAAATTGTATGAAACTGCACTTGAATTTGGTGGCCTTGCACCCTGCTTGAAGTGGTATGAAACTGCACCTGAATTTGGTGGCTTTGGATCCAGCTTGAAGTGGTATGAAACTGCACTTGGATTTGGTGGCCTTGCACCCTGCTTGAAATGGTAGGAAAATTGATTTGAATTTGGTGGCCTTGCACCCTGCTTGAAATGGAATTTCAGGGAATAGCCATGAGTCAACTGCCAGTCCACCAGCCGTGAGTGAGCTGCCAGCACATCAGGCTTGAGGGACTGAGCTGCCACCCCAAGAACCCATACCAGCGCTCCAGAAAGCCCCCCCACTGGCCACCAATATTGGAATTGGTGGAGAGGTTGAATATTGCGTCGGGGGACCAGCCCTCCTGTGTGAACATGGGACCCAAACGGGTCCCGCTTAGTCTAGTTTGTGATAAATGTCTCCGCCAAGAAGCAACTATAACCCATTCTTTTGTTTCCTGTACAAAATTACAAAACTTCTGGAGGGGAATTTTTGATATCTTTCCCATAATACTTAAAACTAAATTGGATCCTGATATAAAATTGATCACACTAGGTATGTCAGAGGCCTGTTCTGAGCTAACGATATTTCAAAGATGTTTCCTTAACTATGGCCTGATAAAGGTGAAAAAATGAATACTTAAATTTGGGAAACAGATACCACTCCCTACAGTGAAGATGTGGATCACAAATATGTCTGAGACACATATGGGTTGTCTTGGTGGAAAAACCAGATCAATTTCTTAAGACATGGACATCCTTTACCAAATTCTTCCAACAATAGAATGCTGCAACACAAATTGAAATTTCAATCCGATGCTGGGTTGGGTGAGGTGGGGGCGGGGGGGGGGGGGGCAAGGTATATCTCCACCCTTTAATTTTTTCTTATTTCTATATCTTTCTGCCACACTACCTTGGTAGCTTAGGGGACTTTTGTTCTTTTTCGATCTACCTTTTCACCTTCTATTCTTTTTTCTTTCTTGTTTTATTTTTCATTTTTTTTTTTTCATTTTCATGATTTAGATTATAAGGATAAAAATGAAGCTGTTCAATAATTGTATAATTTTAGATGCTGAATGTTTTATATCTGTACAATTGCTTCTAATAAAAATAAATTAAAAAAAATTGATTTGCTAATTTTCGTACTCGGAAATTAGCATCTTGTTCCCTATTCCTTTTCCATTAACATACCGCAAAAGCTGTGATCGAGGACAGTCAAACGACATAAAAGCCCATAACTTCCTTAAAAAATAAGAGAACTGAATGACATTTTCAGTTATTATAGATTGAAGCATTCTGAAACAAATATGATTCATCTTACTTGGATGACCTGAAATTAAAGCATATAATTAGTAGGTTACCTTAATTACCTACTTGTAGATAATTACAAAATTGACCGTTGTGACGGAAATAGTAATAAACACCCAGACTGCCTTGAAAATTCAAAAATGTGATATTCTCAAGATCAGAACTTTATTGTAATGTTAAAATTAATAGTAAATACCCAACAAATAATTCATATTCATCAGTCATAAAATCAATTAAATTCATCTAAATTCAATTACTAGACCTAAACATCTATCCCATTCTTAAGAAAAGGCTAAAAATATTTTTTTTAATAGCCAAAGTATCTAAATAACAAACTGATCCCATTCACACAAAAATTCACAATATAACATGATTTTTAAATCTCACCTTGTCATGAATTTCTATGCCAATGGAAGGAATTGAATGTTTAATTCCCATAAATTTTACTCTGTTGGTTTATAACACTGCTGCAGGCAAGGGTCGTTTTACAGACATTTATTCAAAATCCACAAACATCCACTCTCAAGATAATCAAAATCATTATTTTTTGCACAATCATGTCATAAGAACATTTAAATTATCTATATTTTGTGTTATTGTCTAACCATGAACAATATTTTCATAGTAAACCTGACTTAAAAAGTAAAAACTATGTACTGTGGAAGTTTTCAATCAGATATTTAGTATGAAAATATTGATCATGGATAGACAATAACACAAAATATAGATTGTGCAAAAAAAAAAGAATTTGATTATCTTGAGAGTGGATTGTGATAGATCGGAATGTGGCCGCTGCCATGATTTAAGTCCCGTGATATCGGCAGGCAAGAAATAACCGATGTCATGGCCTAAATAACATATTTCGTATCATCAGATTAAAATGAAACCACACCAAAAAGCAAGGTAAGATGTTAAATAAACGACATACCTTTTGTTTTGTCTTGATGTGGAAGTCCTTGATGTTGATTTTGATCCGTGATGTTGAAGGCGTTAGGTCGTGTTTAACTTCAATCCAGCGATGCAATCGACCAGCAACTTTTTAAAAATGGGAACGGAAGCGCAAAACAATTTTTTTTTCATTCAATTGTAGTCCGAGCAAATACCTCTCCGACAACCAATGCAACCCTGCATTTTAATCCCGCCCCGCCCCCCCCCCCCCCCCCCCCCATAAAAGGATGTTCTTTTAGGAAGGAGCTGAGAAGAAATTTATTTAGCCAGAGGGTAGTGAATCTATGGAATTCTTTGCCACTGGAGGCTGTGGAGGCCAATACAGTGTATATTTTTAAGGCATAGTTTCTTGATTAGTACAGGTATCGGAGATTAGGGAGGGGTGGGGGGGTTGGGTGGGGGAGGGGGGGGAGTTTAAAATAGATATGCAGGGCAAGCTTTTTTTTTTACACAGTGTAAGTATTGTGAGCTAAAAATAGACAGCATCTCAGGAGAGGAAGGGTCTCGACCCGAAACGTCGCCTATGTCCTTCGCTCCTTAGATGCTGCTGCACCCGCTGAGTTTCTCCAGCTTTTTGTGTAGACAGCATCTCAGGAGAGATGGGTGACATTTCGGGTCGAGACACTTTTTCAGACTGATGTCAGGGGAGTGGGAAGTACATAGATAAGGCAGTGTATAGATAAGGAAGTGTGAAGTGTGAAAACAGGACAAAGGGGATAGAGATCAAGGAAAATGTAGAATAGATCATTATTAGTTGGGAGAAGGTAACAACAAAGCAAACGGAGATTAAATGTAGTCGGAGACAGTAAGACTGGTCAGAACTGGAAAGGGGAGGGATGGAGAGAGGGGGAAAGCAAGGGTTACTTGGTTAGACAAGTCAATGTTCATACTGTTGTGGTGTAAGCTGCCCAAGCGAAATATGAAATGCTGTTCCTCCAATTTGCGCTAGGCCTCACTCTGACAATGGAGGAGGCCCAGGACAAAAAAATCAAAGTGGGAATGGGAGGGGAGTTAAAGTGCTTTCTCAAATTTGCGCTGGGCTGAAGGGCATGTTCTTGTGCTGCACTGTTCCATGTTCTACATATGATCAGACTGAGAACTTTGGAAGACTAAAGTAACGCAAAACCAAATATCGAATGAATAGGGATGAGTCCTAACTTTACAGGTTGAGAGTATTAGTTTGAATGACCTGGCGCTACATCGTATGCATATTAATAATTATATAGCAGTGGTATGAAATAAAAATTTCGCAAGAAAAGAGTCTTTATCTAAATCAGAACAATAGCACTCTTCTGTGCATTTTGTTGCACTGATTTTTGTTTGTTCTTGATCTGCTAGCTTGGATAATTTGGGTCCAGAGAAAGTGGTAATTCAGTTGGATTCAAATTTCCTATGAGGACAGCTGTCGTTAAGGAATGTGGAGCCTGCTTAGCGATGATCAAAGCCATTCATTGCCTCCTTTCTGGCAGGTATCCCATGGAGTTACCCACAGAAGGAGGAATTTTGATGATGAATCTTTTTCTGCTAGTCTTGTTTTAAAGTGTCGTTGACTCTTACAAAAATATAGAAAATGTTCTCATTGAAAATGTCTTTGTTAAATTTGTGCCTGTTAGTTTTTTAATCTCATGCGTGGCGTACAATGAAATGCAGTAAGTAGCTTTCCAGAAAATGTGAAGTCAGCAAGTTCATCTTCATCAAATATCTTTAGATGGTGACGTCTTAAAAGAAGAAAATTTAGATAGGCACTGTTATGAGAAACTGATTCCATTATATTGTACAACATGTTGATAGAGTCAACAGCTTCAAGTTCCTGGGCGTGCATGTCTCTGAAAATCTGTCCTGGGCAAAGCACATTGATGTAATCACAGAGAAATCTCAGCAACATCTCTATTGATGAGATTCGATATGTCACCGAATATTCTACCACAATTCCATGGATGTATGGTAGAGAGCATACTGACTGGTTGTACCGCAACCTGGTTCGGCAAAACATAATGCCCAGGAACAAAGGGGACTTGAGAAAGTGTCAGACACTGCCTGGTGCATCTCGGGTACTGACCACCCTACCATTGAATCCATCTATCGGAGGCTTTACCTTAAAAAGACAGCTAATATTATCAACACATTGGTCCCACTCTTACTTTTCTATTACCATTGGGAAGAAGGTATAAAACCTCAATACCATGGCCACAAGGTTCAAGACGAGCTTTTCCCAAACAACCATCAGCCACTTCAACACTTCAGCCACTACAATCTTCTACGGTCTGTGCCTTTAGTGTTGTTCTATTATGTTTATCGGGTATTATATTTCTTAAATTATTTTTTATGGAAGTTATGGATTAGGCTACTTTGTTGCTATTTTGTGCCTCATTTCTATCTTACATGACCTTTGTAACAGTTAACCTATGTTATAGTGCACTTTTCTCAAGCTGAGTGAAGTTTTGTGCTTTTCATTACGTGATTGGTTTACTTGCATATAGATAAAATATACAACCTCTGATCTGCAAAGGGGTTCCAGTGATCAACTTTTGGTTTGAAGGAATTCACTTTAGCCTTTTCATAATGTTGCCCTTGATATTTCTTTTTTTGTAAGATATTTTTATTAGAAGTAATTACATATTAAGAAGAAATATAAAATCCAATTAAAGCAAAAGAAAATATTAACGTCACATACATTCTTAATATTTTTAAAATTAACAGTCAATCTTATTTGTACTTCTATAATTTTCTTTTTTATTTTATAGCAGTAGGAAATAAAAAAGAGAAAAAGAAAAGAAAAAAAAAGAGAGATAAACTGATTGAGTGGAATATTAAACAAGATATTCTTCAATGGAGATATATTTATGAACTATTGTCTATAATTCTTCATCCATTCATACATTCAGGCTTCCGTCATGGTTTCGAACTGGACCATCTTAACCCTTTAAATATTCAATAAATGGAGACCATATTCCTCTGAACTGGTCCAGCCTGTCCATCAGGGCAAGCCTTAATCGTTCCAAGTGCAACGTCTCCGACATTTCTGTAATCCACATTTTAGTTGTGGGGGAAGTAGGACCTTTCCAAAATCTTAGTATTAATTTTTTACCAATTATTAAACTATAACCGATAAAAATTATTTGTTGTGTTTCTAATGTTGCCCTTGATATTTCTGCTGATAATGTTTTACTGCTTAATCTAAATTGCACACCTATGAAATGTTATATTGAAATATTTCTAATAAGTTTACGGAAATTTATGTGAAAACTTAAAGTTGTCAAAGCAGTCTGAGACAGCACATTGACTGTTATGTCAGGTGCCTTGTAGGCCATGAAGAATTATTGGTACTGTTAATTGGTCACAGTTGAGGTTCAACTGATTCTTCAGTCATCTCAAGTAGCCACACTCGTTATTTATAGCCATTTCCCTATTACTGTCAATGTAAACAATCCTCATTGCAACTTGGTTTACTCTGCCCATTGTGGCTACAGCCAACCCACCCTTTTTTGCAAGGATCTCTCAGGAACATAATACCTGACACAACTAAATTTTATCCATTGAGCGCAGCACAGCGGTGCAGCTGGCAGAGCTGTTGCCTTACAGCGCCAGAGACCCAGGTTTGATCCTGACCTTCACTGCAGTCTGTATGGAGTTTGCTCATTCTCTCTGTGACTGCATGGGTTTCCTCTAGGTGCTCTGATTTTCTTCCCGTATCCTAAAGATGTAAGTTAATTGGCCCCTGTAAAATTCCCCAAGTGTGTTGGGTGTAGATGCAGAAGTGGGATAACATAGAGCTAGTGTGAACGGGTGATCAATTGTCGGCGTAGACTCGGTGGATCAAAGGATCTGTTTCCAAGCTGTGTCTTACAATTCAATCAATCCGAACTGTTCATGAACCTCATGCCCCAGATGTACTGATCTGATGTGAGGTTTTGGTGCACTTGGCCATTACCATACTGGAGTTGCTTTGCATGTTTCACAAGGGCCAATGCATACATTTTCTTTGCAAGATGCACGCTATTGTGCACATTGCCTTGGACTTTATGAACAGTAATAAAATGCTGCTTGGACAGGTGTAACAGGGCTCTCGCTTAACTTTTTTTCCCCTGTTGCCGGCTGGGCAACCTTGGCAGCTTTTTAGGTTGCCAAATGACAGTTTAGGTGGTCATTTAAGATGGGTTGCATGACGCGTGCGATAATGTGCTCGGACGAAGTGCGTAGTTACCAGTCGGAATTATGCTCAATGAAGCATTCACATATTATTTCTGCTTCAGATAAAGTCACAAACTAAACATATTCACCAATCATGACATGATATATACCATAATGACATGCAGCAAAATTATAATACAGTATCTCAACTCTTTTTACACATTGCAATTTTTATTATTTCTTTCCACTTCCAAACAAAAATGTGGTTGGATTATTCAGCGTATGATCAACTTGTGTCAATAAATCCTGAACCATGATAACATAAATGCTTAACCATGCACACTACAGATTGATGCAAGCATGTTTTCTGTGAAGGACCGAAAATTACCATGACATGGCCATAGCATGGGTCGTTATTGCTATTGGTATAGAAACACCCTCGCTTCCCACATAATTTCTCCACAACAAAATATACAGATTGCAAGGAATTTTCTAAAGGCATTTTATGATAATAACTGTCAATACTGACAAGACCCATCTGACAGGTTAAACATTACACCAACTGACAAGAGATGGCTAAAGGACATAAATGCAGCAAATGCTCTTTTGGTAATATATTTATAGGTGCCAAGACGCCACATTACCAGACATTCAGATTAGTTGTATGTGTTGTGAACAGCAATGAAGATACCCAGTTTGTAAGCAAAAATTAAAAAAAAAAATTGATAAACGCTTTTTCCATATTCCCATTTCAGAATTAACGTTAACATTTCAACTGAAATATCTCCTGACCAAATTTGTGATGTATATGACTGACTGTAAAAGTAAAACCTGGATAAATCCAACGTATGGTTGTGAATGTTTCTCATTAAATAACTACAGTACTGATACTCCATATTAAGAGCATTGATTTGCAGTTAAAATGAATTCTGTAATAACATGTCAACGATAGCAGTGACAATCGAACACTGCGGTTTTAATGTTTCACGTGTTCACAATTTAATTGATCCATCTTTATGGACGTGGGCGTGGGGGAGCTCTCAGGTGGATGATCCAGTGGCAGTTGGGCAGCGATTGCAGCGCTGAGACCGGGATCGATCCTGGCTGCAGTGCAGGTCTACCGAGAATGCTTTGGCACATCTCCCTCCTCCAATCATCGTGCTCTATCCTCTGCCCCCCCCCCCCCCCCCCCCCACTTCCGCTTCTGACCGACACCTCCCTCCTCCGAGGGTTTGTTTTTAAAGCGCCGTTGGTGGAGTGGCAGCAGCGGCTGTTATCAGCAAAGATCCTATAGGGTCATCAGGCCGGGCGGGGTGCGGGAGGAGGAGATGGACCCGCTGCTGCTGCTTTGCGGGGCCCGTCATTCGTTCCGACCCTTCATCACGCCACATTTAGCATCTTTCCCACGGTATATCTTCGGTATAAACCAAGTTGCCAAGCTGGGCAAAATGACTTTGTGTTCAGGTTGCCCGGCGGCCCTTTGAGTGGTCAGTGGCAGCCGGGCAACCGCTAATTTTGAGCCCTGTGTAATAACAAGCACTGAGCCCCTATCCTGCACATGGTTGATTTAAAACACATTGAGCTGAAGAAGAAATTTTAGTCTCTATTTCTGAAAAAAAATCATATTTATCATGTGGCTTTTCGAAACGGATCAGTAATTCTTTATTTGGATCAGGCAGGAAGAGAGAGAGAAATGCAATTTCTATCCTTATGACAATTGGCACAATTTCCGATTATACAGTTCAATAATCTTATGGTGGTTTCAGTTTATGAGTGAATATGTTTTGCAAACATTTTTTTTGAAGTTACAGTGCATTCAGAAAGTATTCAGACCCCTTCATTTTTTCCACATTTTGGTACATTACAACCTTATTTTAAAATGGACTAAATTATTTTTTTTAATCATCAATCTACACACAATACCCCAGAATGAAGAAGTGAAAACAGGTGTTTAGAAATTTTTGCAAAGTAATTAAAAATAAATAACTGAAATATCACATTTACATAAGTATCCAGATCCTTTGCTATGGCACTGAGCTTAGGTTCCATTGATTATCCTTGGGATGTTTTTACAACTTGATTGGAGTCCAACAGTGGTAAATTAAATTGATTGGACATGATTTGGAAAGGCACACACCTGTCTATAGAAGGTGCCACAGTTGTCCCACTGCATGTCAGAGCAAAAACCAAGCCATGAAGACGAAGTAATTGTCTGTAGACCTCTGAGACAGGATTGTGTCGGGGCACAGATCCGGGGAAGGCTATAAAACAATTTCTGCAGCATTCCGATGCTCTGCAGCATCCCGAAGAGCACAGTGGCCTCTGTCATTCTCCGTCATGGAAGAACTTTGGAACCACCAGGAATCTTCATAGAACTGGCCGCCCGGCCAAACTGAGCAGTCGCGGGAGAAGGGCCTCTCAGCGAGGTGACAAGAACCAGATGGTCACTCTGACAGAGCTCCAGAGTTCTTCAGTGGAGATGGGAGAACCTTCTAGAAGGGCAACTATATCTGCAGCACTCCACCAATCAGGCCTTTACGGTAGAGTGGCCACACGGAAGCCACTCCTCCAAGGAGTACAGAGAAGGTTCACCAGACTGATTCCTGGGATGGCACGACTTCCATATGAAGAAAGACTGGATAGACTCGGCTTGTACTCGCTGGAATTTAGAAGATTGAGGGGTGATCTCATGGAGACGTACAAAATTCTTAAGGGGTTGGACAGGCTAGATGTAGGAAGATTGTTACCGATGTTGGGGAAGTCCAGGACAAGGGGTCACAGTTTAAGGATAATGGGGAAGTCTTTTAGGATCGAGATGAGAAAATCGTTTTTCACACAGAGAGTGGTGAATCTGTGGAATTCTCTGCCACAGAAGGTAGTTGAGGCCAGTTCGTTGGCCCTATTTAAGAGGGAGTTGGATGTGGCCCTTGTGGCTGAAGGAATCAGGGGGTATGGAGAGAAGGCAGGTACAGGATACTGAGTTGGATGATCAGCCATGATCATACTGAATGGCGGTGCAGGCTCAAAGGGCCGAATTGCCTGCTCCTGCACCTAATTTCTATGTTTCAGTAAAAGGCACATGACAGCCCACTTGGTGTTTGCCAAAAGGCACGAGAAACAAGATTCTCTGGTCTAATGGAACCAAGATTGAACTCTTTAGCCTGAATGCCAAAGGTCACGTCTGGAGGAAACCAGGCACCACTCATCACCTGGGCAATACCATACCTACGGTGACGCATGGCGGTGGCAGCATCATGCTGTGGGGATGTTTTTCAGCGGCAGGAACTGGGAGACTAATCAGGATCGAGGGAAAGATGAACGGAGAAAAGTGCAGAGAGATCCTTGATGAAAACCTGCTCCAGAGCATTCAGGATCTCTGACTGGGGGGAAGGTTCACCTTCCAACAGGACAAAGACCCTAAGCACACAGCCAAGACAATGCAAGAGTGGCTTTGTGACAAATCTGTGAATGTCCTTGAGTGGCCCAGCCATAGCCCAGACTTGAATCCGATCGAACATCTCTGGAGGGACCTGAAAGTAGCTGTGCATCGATGCTCCCCATACAACCTGACAGAGCTTGAGAGGATCTGCAGGGAAGAATGGGAGAAATTACCCAAATACAGGTATGCCAGGTTGTAGCCTCATACCCAAGACGACTTGAGGCTGTAATCGCTGCCAAAGCTGCCTCAACAAAGTACTGAGTAAAGGGTCTGAATACTTATGTAAATGTGATATTTCAGTTATTTATTTTTAATTACTTTGCAAAAATATCTAAACACCTGTTTTTGCTTCTTCATTCTGGTGTATTGATGAATTTAATCCATTTTTAAATAAAGCTGTAACGTAACAAAATGTGGAAAAAGTGAAGGGATCTGGATACTTTCTGGATGCACTGTACAAATCACATTCTGAATGCACTGTACAAATCTTTGTTGCATTTCCATATAATTTCAAATGTCAATGGAACTTAGCCCTGTTCAAGAACATATTAAGAGTACACCTAAGTGCAATGTCAAATGAATAAGATGCAATGGTCCAGCTGCCAGTGGTAAAAGATAAGCTTAATTTTTATAAGAATGACTTTGCTAGTTTGCTTATCCAGTAGTTTCCATGCTTTACTGCAAATACTAGCACATTCCAAATGATCGCAAACACTCGTACAATGTTCATGACACTCTGTCGCTAATAACATATTTCTGCAGTTCTTCATGCACACTGTCAGATGTTGGTGACAATATCTGGGGAAGGTGAGCTTTTGTGTTTTCTCCATTTAGCATTGGAAATAGTATGTTGGGAATTCAACCCAACACAGAAATTTGGTGACTGGAATCTGGAATGTTTAAGAAGGAACTGCAGATGCTGGAAAAATCGAAGGTAGTTAAAAATACTGGAGAAACTCAGCGGGTGAGGCAGCATCTATGGAGCAAAGGAATAGGTGACGTTTCAGGTCGAGACCCTTCTTCAAAATGTGGAATGGTGAGGTGTCATTAAATACTCAGATTAAGGCATCAAGTATAGTTTTAATAGTAATTTTAAAATATCCATAAATGTATGCTTTTTTAAAAATTTATCATGGAGCAGAGGGCTCAAATATTGTGCTGCCATATTTTTGGAAGTAATACTATCATTTGCAAAAGTTATATTACGGACAGGCTTGAATTGGGAGTTTGACTGAGAGGTCATTCAGTTTCCCTCTGCCTTGCTGAAACTGCGTTGTTTTAGAATCATTGTTATTGCAGGTTCTTGAAGTTTGTACATGGAGAATGGCAAACTTGTAGAGTGTGATCCAGCAGGTGCAATCTTTGAATTGTTGTTAGTGAATGAGTGGATGCTGCACAGATGGGACGGTGTTTTGGGAATCCTCCTGGAGGTGAGACAGAGGCTGGCAAAGAACACTGCTTGGAGGACGCAGTGAAACAGCGTGGAAACAGGCCCTTTGGCCCACTGAGTCCACACCAACCGCATTAACATTACCATACACAAACTGGGGACAACATTTTACATTTATACCAAGCCGACTAACCTAAAACCCTGAATGTCTTTGGAGTGTGGGTGGAACAGAAGTTCTTGGAGAAAACACACGTGGTCACGGGGAGAGCGTATGAACTCTGTACAGACAAGCACCTGTAGTCTGAATCTAACCCGGATCTCTGGCACTGTAAGGCAGCAACTCGACCACTGTGCTGCTGGCACACTCATTGCTTGTTCCTTTTGACGGATGGAAAAGTAGAAGTATGTTCTCTCCCGAGTATGACATTTGAGTGACCTTTTTCGACAGTGAACAGTAAACTGAGATGTGACAGGTACATGAGCAGCATATTGGAACAATCACAACATTAATAAGATCTGCATGTTAATGACACTGACCATCACTGGTAAAGGAGGAGATATTTGAAGTTTGATTCAACTTAGTCATGTAGAAATGGAGCATGGAAACATGACCTTTGATTCACTGCATCTATGCCAACAATCAACAACCAGTTTACACTAGTCCTACATTAATACAATTTTTTTTAATTCTCCTGAACAACTACTACAACTCCAACTCTCCCCAAGTTATATCACTCACCGACAGATTAGGGCTAATTTACCAAATCCAATTAATCTAGCAACCCGAGTCATTGGGATATGGGTGGAAACCAGAGCACCTGGAGGTATGGTCACAGGAAGAACATGCAAAACTCATGCAGACAACACCTAAGGTTAGGATTGAAACCATACGAGGCAAAGCAGGTCACATCTAGTGAAGACTAAAAAATGCAGTTTTACTGCTGATGCTTTAGTCAGCTTGGTTTCAAGAAGAGAGTTTGCAAAATGCGATTTTTTTTTGTGAATGTGTAAGTCGTCATTTTTCAGGCCTGTGAGATTAACAACTTGTTGCAAATGAATCTTGCATGTGTACAACTGTTTTATGTCATTTCAAGTTTATTGTGGCAAGCAATTTCTAAGAAAAGCAAAAATCTTACTGAAAAATGTGGTGGAAAATTTCCAATAGGTGCAAAGTCACCCAGAAATGTGGGTGAGATAGTCCCTTTGTAGATTCATCACTTTTGTAGTTGAACGCATTAATTTTTAGTGTTGAGCTGCATAACTGCTTCATTATTGAGCCAAAGTCTGGACTAATGATCCGAAAGGATGAATTCACACAGGTAAATAGTCAACTGAAAAGTCAATTTAGTCAGACCATTTTAAATGTGTGTAATTTGTTCTGTAAACAAAGGTTTACTCCCAGTTCTTTCAGAGTAAGCTTTAAAATCACAGCAAGGAACCATGCTACAATAACAACTGAACACAAGAGCTTATTTTAACCATTAGCACTGTCTTGTCAAAGGCTGGCTTTAGCATTAGGGCACATAGCTATTTGTAGCAAACTAATTAGTAGCAACACTGAATATCCTTCTGACAGGAACCATGCTTGTCTGCAACATAACTTGAAGGTAGCATTCAGACACTGCGTGGACTATGATTTTATTCACTTCTGCCACCACTGAGCTTTTTCAGAAATATGGACATTTTAAAGAAACATAATTAAAAATGGCCAACTGTGATGCCCATTATTTTTATGTCTTTGAAGGAGATGAAACTGTCTGTGTAGGAAAGAACTGCAGATGCTGGTTTAAATCGAAGGTAGACACAAAATGCCAGAGTAACTGAGCGGGACAGGCAGCATCTCTGGAGAGAAGGAATGGGTGACGTTTCAGGTCGAGACCCTTCAGACTGATGTCAGGGGAGTGGGCGGGACCGAGATAGAATGTAGTTGGAGACAGTAAGACTGGTGGGAGAACTGGGGATGGAGAGAACGGCAAAGTTTGATGTACAGAACTTGACACCTGGAACAGCAGATACAGTAGATGAGGTTGCAGGAGGTGCAAGTGAACCTCTGTCTGCGAGTTGACCGGGAGTTGCGGCGGGAACGGTCTCTGTGGAAAGCAGATGGGGTGGAAATGGGAATATGTGATCAGTGGTGGCGAAAGTGTTGGAGGATTATATGCTGTATGCAAAGACTGATGGGGTGGAAGGTGAGGACAAGGGGGACTCGGTCCTTGTAGCGAATGGGTGGAGGAGGAGCAAGAGCAGAGCTGGGGGATATCGAGGAGACCCTAGTGAGAGCCTCATATATAATTGAAGAGGGGAACCCCCGCTTCCTAAAGAATGAGGATATCTCCAATGATCTAGAATGGGAAACCTCATCCAGGGCGCAGATGCGGCGTAGACGGAGGAATTGGAAGTAGGGGATAGAGTCTTTACAGGAAGCAGGGTGACAAGAAGTGTAGTCTAGATAGCTATGGGAGTCAGTAGGTTTGCAGTAGATGTCAGTCAATAGTCTGCTCCTGCGATGGAGACGGTGAGATCCGGAGATGGTCCAAGTGAATTTGAGTGCAGGATGGAAATTAGTTGTGAAGTTGAAGAAGTCAGTGTGTTCTGCATGGATACAGGAGGCAGCACTGATGCAGTCAATGTAGTGGAAGGAGAGTTCCGGGATAAGGTCAGTGTATGCCTGGATCAGTGATTTTTCGATGTACCCTACAAAGAGGCCGGCATAGCTGGGGCCCATAGTTACGCCTTGGACTTGGAGGAAGTGGGGAGAGTAAAAAGAGATGTTGTTGAGGGTAAGGACCAGATCTGCTAGGCGGAGGAGAGTATTGGTAGACAGAAAATAACTGATTCTGGTTGAGGAAGAAATGGAGGGCTTTCTAAGTTTGACTAAGTTGACTTTTCTGTTTTTGGTTGTATACTAATTATATCATTAAATGAACAAACTGGGAGGATTTAATGGTTCATGTGAATACTCAGTCTTTTACAGACTGTTCTTATGGTCATGGGCACCAGCTAAATTGTAATACTTCCTCCAGCAGTAATGGAGGGTGGGGGAGGGCGGGCAGCTTTACTCTATTTGACCATAAGTAATCATTGAGTTGAATTCATTCCTCCATCAAGGGTGGCTAAATAGCTGATTAATAAGGAGAGGAAATCCAAACTCATTTTCCCTCCTTTGTCCCACTTGTTAAGGAAAAACTGGAATATGACTGGGAAAAAAACCACAGGTTAATATTACTAATACTTTAATACAAATGATATTCTGGATTGTTTAAAATCTCTGAAGCAAAGACAACAAAAATCTTGATTGGCACGACAAACTTTTAACTAAATCTATTTGAAACATCTGGAGTATTGGAAAATACTGGTGCAGTAAAGCAGGATGAAAACAATAGCAGATAAAGGCAAATCCTTTATTGCGCGAGTTAACATGTGTTTATGTAACTCCCTAGCCAAAATGAATAGTGCTGTTTTATGTCAGCACTACTAATACTTTGACAGTGATACTTGTGGAGGTTTTGTTCCATAGATATTGCACGTTATTAAATGTGATTTCTTAGTTTAACTCTTAGAATTTTATATTTAAAAACTTAAACATATTTATTCTATTTTGTTGTGTCTGGGTTAGATGGCTGCAGAGTGCAGGCAATTCTCTGACAGTGCGGAGTGACAGAAAGGGACAGCTGGAAGAAAAACAAAGTAAAAACATTCATTGAGGTTCAGAACTGTCAGTACATCAATGAAAGAGTGATTTGTGATCTGACATGTGTGTGCCCTTGAATTATTTGGAGATTTGTTTGGCTGAGAGTTTGGTGGAAGCTCTTGTGATGTGTGATGAGCTGTTGAGAGCCAAGTGAAAATTGCCAACAAATAACAGAATTAGAAAATGTGTGTGGAAGCCCTAATCAAGATGAAGTGCAAGGTCCACGGATAGAACATATCATGATCAAATGGATACAGTGAGTTCCCCAAGTTGACCAGGTGCATGAATCAGAAAGGTTTAATGGGAAATAGGGCAAACGGTATATGTGGAGGTGGTAGATGGGACATCTTGGTCGGCATGGGCAAGTTGGGCTGAAGGGCCTGTTTCATACTCTATATGGGGGTTGGGCAGAATTTTTTTTAAAGAATGCACAGATAGACAATAATTAAAAGTAAAATGGGATCATTTAATTTGTAAACTGCATACATCTTGTATCATTAATTCTTAATATGTTTTTAATACCTTCAGTAACTGATTTAACAAGGAAAGTAAAACTTTCAAACATAATACACTGACATATGAGCTATTTACAGTCTGTTCTTCCAAAAAAATCAACAGTCATGGGTTCTAAGCACCATCCTGTCCACGCTGTGACGAGGAGATGACGGATAGATCCAAGTTGGATCCCACTCCGAGTTCTGAGACGGGCACATTAGGGAGGTTCAGTGATTGCCTTTTCTCAGCATTTTTTTGTGTTACTTCTTAGAGAGATTTGGGGTTATTTGGGGGAATGTTGTCTTGTTTGAGAGTGGATTAAACTGAAATCTGAATGAGATCTGAAAAGCCGGCTTAATCAGCAGCTTTCTAATCCTCTTAGTTTTCTTTGGTATTAAAGTAAAACTGTTCAGTCACACGAAGATAAACCTCATGTTTCGATTCTAAATCTTAACTAACAAGTTTTTTTTTGAGTGAGACTGAACCCATTGATTAGTTTGTTGCAGTTTCCAGTTGTAAAATGTTAAATTTTATTGCAGGAGTGCAGAATATTAATCCATGTGTTTTCTTTAAAGAATGAGGAGAAACGTTTTACAATGTTTATGAACAAGCATTTAGAATAGCTGTACAGAGAAGATGTGACTAATGAATAGGAAGAGATATTTTTAAGATTGTATTTTTACCATGAGAAAATTGGAATGTTTTCTAAATGTTTTATTCATACTTTTCAGCTATTTTCACACTTTTTAACGTTTTATATTCCATTCCCGACTTTTGTATACCTTTTGTTTTCAAGAATTTTGTAGTTTTGATGTTGATTTAAAATTTTGTTCGCTAGGAAGTAAATGAATGCAGGATGGAGTTGGTAATAGGAAGATAGAGGGTGGTATTTATAACAGATGCCTTTGTACAAGATTAGTGGCATCCACTGTGTAGTATTTCAACTATGTAGTGCCATTTTTGTGAGATCCGGAGATCATTTGGAGGCCAAATGGGGAAATTATCACCACTTTCTTGACAGTTGAAGGCTGGTTGACAAATGTTGGAAATATGACAGATTTAGTCATGATTGCTGGCAAAGCTTTCTGTGTGAGACTAAGAAGCACTAGAAAAAATGTGGCCTGCCCTGCTCTCCCATATAATTGCCTCCACAGCCTCTCCCAGCAGACCATTCTGAAAGCCAGCTCCCCTATGAGTTATGTAACCATCATGCAGGAGGTGTTGAAGCTCCAAGCAGTTCAGGGGCAACGACTTGCAACTACCACCATTTTCTCCTTCCCCCTCCCCCTCCCCTCTCCCTGTTCTATCTAGGACATATGACAATAAAACACAGAGCCTCATCACACAAATCCAAGACAGTGAGAAAGGCTGTTTATGTAGATTGTGGGAGATAGATCAGCTATGGAAATGGGCAGAGAAATGGCAGATGGAGTTTAATACTAGCAAGGCATTGCACTTTGTGAGATCAAATGTAAGATGAAAATATAGAATTGATTGCATGACCCTAACAGTATTGATGTACAGAGAGATCTTGGGGTCTAAGTCCATAACTCCCTGACCGTAGCTAGAATTATAAAGAAGGCATTATGCTCAGTCTGAGGCCTTATGCTCAGACCTGAAACTTCACTCGTTCTTTTTCTCCAGAGATGCTGCCTGACATGCTGCGTTATTTCAGCATTTTCTGTCTATCTTATATATGGTATGTTTGCTTTCATAGATTGGGGCATTGAGTATAAGAGTCATGAAGTCATGATGCAGTTTTATAGGACTTTGGATAGGCAGTATTTGGAATATTGCGTACATTTCTGATGACCCCATTATGGACAGAATGTGGAGGCTTTGGAAAGGGTCTGGAGGAGGTTTACCAGAATGATGGTAAACTATAAGGAGAGATTAGACAGAGTTTTGATTGTTTTCTCTGGAATGCTGGGGGTTGTGGGGAGACCTGATAGAGTATATAAAACTATGAGGCATAGCTGGAGTAGAGAGTCTGAACCTTTTTTCAGGATGGACAAATCAAAATACCAGAAGACATAGCTTTAAAGTGAGAGTGACATACTTTAAAGGAAGTGTGTGGGGCAACTTTTTTCTACAGAGGATGGTGAGTGCCTGGAAGGCACTGCCGTGGCTGGCGTTTCAAAAACAAAACCTCTTCATCCAGACATGTTGCAGTCATTTGGTCCCTTAATGAATTCTCCAAGTTTTCAGCATCTGTACTTTGTCATTTCTATTTCTTCTTCCCTCAGTTATTCATTCATGAAGGGGATTGTGAATAGAGATTGGCCATTTCTTCTGAGTGAATAAAGGAAAAATCTAGGTGATACTGTTTTTGTTTGATCTATAACATTATACTGGCTGACAAGGAGTAGCATTAGCACATTAGAGAACGATGTTCATCAGTACTCTGGACCAACGTCCATGTAGTAAAGGCAGAGAGTTCTGCAATACAGACCGGGGTCTTCCAGTCCACCATGCCCATGTCATTCCATTTGCCCATCCATACTCCCCATCATTTGTCTGCATAAGGTCCATAGCATCCGATGTCTATTTTGATGTCTGAACAAATGTCTCTTAAACATAATGATTGGATCTGACTCCACCCTCTCCTCACACAGTGGGTTCCAGATATCAATGACTTTCTGTGTAAGAATTGTTTTCCCTTGTAGCATGAGCTGCCAGAGGTAATTGTTGAGGCAAGTACTATAGCGACATTAAAAAGAGAGTTGGACAGGTGCACAAAAGGTGTTTGGATATGGGCCAAATGTGGATGGGTGAGATTAGTGTAGATGGGGCATCCTAGTCAGCATGGACAAGTTTGGCCGAAGAGCCCGTTTCCATGCTGTATGACTCTATGACCGTCAAATCCACTTTAAAATTCCTTACTCTCACCTTAAACATGCGTGCTCTTGTTTTTGATAACCCCACCATGACCATCTACCCTATCCATGCCTCATTTAAAAAAATACTTTTATCAGGTCATCTCCTTGACCTCCTTTGCAAAAATCTACATGAGGTTCACAGGTATCTTCATTCATCGCCAAGCTCCACACATAGATTAGCCCTCTGATACTGAAGAGAATTCACTCTTAAATAATAATTTGCTGAACAAAATGTGGATGTGCAGAGGTTGTGTAACTGTTCCTGAAGTGAAATATTTGTGACGGGATAAATGAACTGGAAGGGACTGGTGTACAGTTTTAATACTAGTCAATACTGCATGTGATAACACTCTGACACCTGAACTCTGATGTTGATTTTCTGGGGTTTGCTAATTGCCTGGAAGGTTTTGTTTTAATCCATGCTGCATGGAAAAATTGCAATGATTGCCAATAGCCCAATTTTCTATTTGGAATCTGTTGAGTCAGAAATTTGAACAGTCTTTGAGGAATGTGATTTATTCAATTATTATGAACAAATAATTATTCAATTATAATTATTTATTCAATTATTATGATTCACAGGTTTGTTTTGGAACTTCAGGGATATATCAAGGAAAGTAAAATTCTGGAATTCTAATGTGAAGAATCTCTGGGATTGATATAGTTACGGTTTCAGGAATGTAATCTGTTATACATCTCTTTCACAGATTTACATCACTCAGTGAAGATCATTTTGGAGATTTATACTGGCTCTGTGGAATGTTTCAGAGAATTACACTGTTGGAGAGGGGTATGCTTGAGATTTGTGCTGAAATTGAGGAATGTTTTAGGGATTTGAAATTAAAATTTAAGGGATGTTTCGGATTTACTTCAATGCACTTGTGGGAATAAGTTTATTTACAGGTAACACAGTTTTATCTCTTGAAGCTTTGTCATTAATGATGGGCTTTCATTGTGACATGATGGAAAGGCCAAACTAATAGAAATAGGATCTTGAAGGTTGGTCAGACTGCTGATAGGTCAATGCTATTATATATTTCACTTGCATTGTACATTGCAGGTAAACTATTTTTGATCTAAACAAGGTTGGGGGTTTTTCTGAGTTAGAATCTTTTATGTTTGCTTAGGAGTTCTGGAATGGATCATCAGACACATTTTTAATCTACTGATTTTAACTCCTAGAACTGGACACTATGTTCATGGTGTAATCTGCTTAAAACATAGTGACATTCAATACCGACGTCCAATTCTCGTTCAGCTAGCTTCATTCTTGGATTTTGTACACGTTTCAATTTTGACACTTAAATGAAATCCTCTTTCATTCTTGGGATGCCTACCTTTAGTTTTTTTTTTCTTCTAATTCAGGTTTTTCTGTGCACCATTTTTTTAATATCTCAATTTGTAGACAATCGGATTATCCTCCAAGCGGTTGCTGCCTGGTATGCGGCAATGCTTCTTGGAAACTTTGCAGTGTATTATTAACCCACCTTTTTAAAGAGCACATCTGTTCTGCATGGCAGCTGAGGTTCAGTATTCTGGAGTTGGGAACTATTACTGGAGTCTGGGATCTCAAGCAGTCATCTGAAACGATGATTCAATTAATTGATTTTCAATTTGTTTCTGTTGCCTCTGCATTTCACATGTCACCTCCTCAAGAGGATAGATAGAGGGAAGGAATTATTGTTTTCTAAAGTGGGCTTCTTGACTTCCCACGTGAAAAGTGAGGCACCTGTCCATTTGTAGTCTTTTGCACCCTTTACCTAATCCCTGTATTCCCAAGCTGGCAAATGGTTTCTCTTAACCTGGTTACCCTTTTGAGTTTTTCTAAATATGTGAACATTCATCCCTGGAATTTTTTGTTTTCACCTTTTTATACTCTTGCTTATAATGTAGCAGCCCCCGGCTGTACAAAATATAATGTACATTACTCCATTAATAATCACCCTGATCTTGAGCATTCATACAACTGTGTATGGATCGTGGAAATTTACAGCTTTCATATTTAGCAGGCTCAATCAACTTGGACTTCGCTTGGAATTTACTTTGCTTGGATGCAGAGGGCTGATCAAGATAACCTCTACACCCGAGAGCCTTTGGCAAGGCCCTGTGAGGTCTTCGCGATAACTGGTGAACTACTGAGACCCCTCCCTCCAACCCCATGAAAGCCATTGAAATTCTTGACTGGAGACAAGGTGGAGAGCAAAGTCTTGCTTTTGTCTGAGTGGTCAATGATTTTAAAAGATTTCAAATTTATCTGAAATCCAGGCAATTAAATCTTAAAATTGCTTTAAATGGTAAAATATTCAAAAACAGACTAAGAAATAAATATATTTAAATAAATAACTGAACTTAACTATTACCTCCAATGCTTGAGACCAATCATACACTAAGTCTCTCTTCTGGACTCCTCATGAAGTCCGTCAGTTATTCTACTCATTTTGGACATGCAAAGGGTTCACCCAAGTCCACATTCTACTTTGGTGGCAGTGATTGAACGTCGCAAAACTTAAAGGCTGTAACTGGCTTAATTTGGCCTGATGTTTGTGGGGAATGAATAGTCTTTGTAATACGAAGCTTTCACACAAGTGAAAATACACAATGGTTATTCCTACTGATAGCTGCTCGTCTTTCACAATTAGTCTATCAGCTGATTTATAGCTTCATTGCTTCTGTGACTTTCACTGAGAACAAAATGCTAACTCACCCCGCTATTTAAGCTCATTTACAGAACCATCGGCTTACTCCTGCCTTTAGTTAAATTGCTGAATAATAACCTGGAAATGGTAATGATCATGGATCGTAACCTAGTAATTATTTACTTGATGTTTACTGCTGGTCTTTCAGCAATACTAAGAGGAGATGAATGGAACTCACAACCCAAAGAACTAGGAGATGGATTGGCTTTTCTACAATTCTGTATATCCTTTTCAAGAATAGAATAGATCATTCAGAACGTAAAGTTTATTCCAACATTCAGTTACATCATGGTCTCTTGGGTCAGTTTACCTGATTTGTTCATTGACACCTTTTGATCTACAACAATTCTAGCAATCTTTAACTTCAAATGTTGAATTGAAGATAGACACAAAATGCTGGAGTAACTCAGCCGGACAGGCAGCATCTCAGGAGAGGAGTGGGTGACATTTTGGGTTGAGGCTTCTTCTGTCTTGACCCGCAAGATCACTCATTCCTTCTCTCCAGAGATGCTGCCTGTCCCGCTGTTTACTCCAGCATTTTGCCTATCTTCGGTGTAAACCAGCATCTGTAGCTCCTTACAACACAATGTTGAATTGAAGGTGCATTCACATTTTTGAGGAAGAAAGCTGGCCTCTCTGATTTCACTTCTTAGTGGGCTACCTCTAACTTTATGATAATGGCCTAGATTTTGCTGAGTGGAGCCTGTCACCCATGTATAGGGCTAAATACATTGGTATCATGCACCAGTTCAGGGGTGAGACTGTGGGGTCCACTCCCAACACAAAACTCTTCTGACTAACTCTGACTGAGAACAAGGCCCTATCTCTAGTTATTTTATCTATCAAATCCATCAGGGTTTTTTTACAATAGTTTCTGGATGTCCCTGATATTATGCAATGAGATTCTTCTTTAACATTGTTAAATGGTTCTCACGGAATATCTGCAGTTCACTGGACAGGAAGCAGAAGAAAAATATTATCATCAGGCTTTAATTTAATTTGGTTTAGAAATTTATGGAACACTGAAGGGAGCCATTCAGCCCATCACATCCATGTTAGCAAAGAAATTGGGCTAATCCAAATGTGCTCTGGTCATTTTGTAGCTTTGTAGGCCCACAGCTGTACAAATGCACACAAAAATGGAACCTCTGTTCTATACAATTAATGCAAGATATTAAAGCATATGTACATTGATTTTGGATTTTGAAATTCTGTTCCAGTTGTTCAAAATGCATTGTTCATTTAATGCACGAAACGGGACTTCATTTTCACATTATCACTTAGCTCAGTTGTTAATTAAATATTTTTTGAAATCTAGTCACCATTGCAAAGTAGAAAACATAGTTGATTTGCACACAGCAAGGCTCTCTGGTGTCACTCACAGCCCCACTGCCAGATAGCCATATGGTAATAAATATTTTGGACAAGTGGAGTTTTTGCTTCTGAAGAATATGCTTTAAACAAATATTCTGATGGCTTCTCACTGAGGGTTTACTAATTTAAAGACTCATTCCTGTTTTCTCCTGTTATTTCATCCCGTATTCCATTCGGCATTACTTGAATTTGAAACTCCAGTTGAGACTCCCTTTTGCCCCTAAACTTTCTCAATGTTGTTTAGTATTCGGACGCAAACAAATCCCATTTATAAACCATACACAGAGAAAAGTGTAATATATTTTAAACATAGGCTATGGAGGATAATTTTATTTAACTACTATTTCTCATAATTCATTATTCTTACTGGCCAACCGATTTATATTTCAAAGCATTCACCAAAGGAATTCTGATGGCATTTATCATTATAGAAGACAAGTAAGATCATTCATTGACTATCTTAAGATCCTTCATTGATGGCATGTCGTGTTAATGCATCATTTATTTTTTTAAACTATGAAACTAGAATATAGCAATTTAAAAATGTGTATCAATCGTCTCAGTGAGGCTAGCATAGGTTAAATGTGATGTTGTGCAATGTAACTTAAGTACAGAACCCCCTGGAATGCATCTTGCATCAGATAAGAAAAAGAGATATTGGAACCTTGTAATATAAATGTGCAGTGAGCCATGAACAATAACTTGTGTGTCCTGCAAGTACATGTCTCAGTATTGTAAAATCACTCTACCATGCACGAAATACTTCTTAAAATAAATTGTTTCTGTCCCTGAATGAAATTCATTCTCAACTTTAAAATTTACTGTAATTAATTTACTTCTTGGGTGGAATTGCTCTTTTAGAAAAAAAATATTGAATATTTACTAATGATGAACATGGCAGTATTTAGTCCAGTTGCATGGCAGTTCAATACTCTATGCTGAAGGGGCAGAAAAGTGAATTTCTCTCAGGTTTGTGTTTATAATCCCCTCATTCAATCAATGACAAATTTCATAGAAACATAGAAAATAGGTGCAGGACTAGGCCATTCAGCCCTTTGAGCCAGCACCGCCATTCAATATGATCATGGCTGATCATACAAAATCAGTACCCCAATCCAGCTTCCTCCCCATATCCCTTGATTCCATTAGTCCTAAGAGCTATATCTAACTCACTCTGGAATATATTCAGTGAATTGGCCTCCACTGCCTTCTGTGGCAGAGAATTCCACAGATTCACAACTCTTTCTTGCTATTGAGGCAGTGCAGCGTAGGTTTGCCAGGTTAATTCCTGGGATGGTGAGACTGTCATATGTTGATAGAATGGAATGGCTGGGCTTGTATACGCTGGAATTTAGAAGGATGAGAGAGGATCTTATTGAAACATATACGATTATTAAGGGTTTGGTTACGCTTGAGGCAGGAAACATGTTCCCGATGTTGGGGGAGTCCAGAACCACAGCCACAGTTTAAGAATAAGGGGTAAGCCATTTAGAACGGAGATGAGGAGAAACTTTTTCACACAGTGTTGTGAGTCTGTGGAATTCTCTGCATCAGAAGGCGGTGGAGGCCGATTCTCTGGACACTTTCAAGAGAGAGTTAAGTCAAGAGACTCGAGTCAAGAGTGTTTTATTGTCATATGTCCCGGATGGGACGATAATATTCTTACATGCTGCAGCACAACAGAATATGTGAATATGTAAACATAGTACATAACGGGGGAAGAGAAAAATATAAAAAGTTTAATAAATAACAAATATAGTGCAAAAATAATATCGTCTTTTGCAGTTCAGAGCTCACGGCTTATTTGTTGTTGTGTTTAATAGCCTGATGGCTGTAGGGAAGAAGCTGTTCCTGGACATTACAGTTTTCAGGCTCCTGTACCTTCTTCCTGATGGCATTGGTGAGATGAGCGTGTGGCCAGGATGGTGTGGGTCCTTGATGATTTTGGCTGCCTTTTTGAGGCAGCAACTACGGTAAATCCCTTTGATGGTGGGGAGGTCAAAGCTAGATAGAGCTCTTAAAGATAGCGGAGTCAGGGGATATTGGGAGAAGGCAGGAACGGTGTTCTGATTGTGGATGATCAGCCATAATCACATTGAATGGCGGTGCTGGCTCGAAGGGCCGAATGGCCTACTCCTGCACCTACTGTCTATTGTCTGGATGGGAAAAAAAATGTCCTCATCCCATTTCGTCATAATTTCTCCTACCTGGAGGTAAATTGTCCACTTATAACCATACAACCATATAACAATTACAGCACGGAAACAGGCCCTCTCGGCCCTTCCAGTCCGTGCCGACCATTTGTTTTCCCCTAGTCCCATCTACCTGCACTCAGACCATACCCCTCCATTCCCTTCCCGTCCATATACCTATCCACTTGTTTCAATATTCAAGACAAAAATGTTAATGTGTGTGCATAGGGTCTTAACTCTGCTGCATTGAAAGGAGAGAGGTCTCGTAATCTAGTACTGACCAATAATTTATGGAAAACCTATTATCTCAATAAACTAACTTCCAAACACGAGTATCAAGGCTTTGGCATTGCATGCCAGAGGAATGCAAGGGAAAGAAAAAGTTTTTTTTGTTTATGGTGTACTTGATCTCAGCCAGCTTCTGATGCAATTTTCAGTCAAATGAATACTTTTTGAAATGTGCCAACAGTGTAGAAAATGTGGAAGGTGAGTTGCACATGAGGAGGCCCTCTTGTGCTATACACAGCCTCAAAGTAATTGTCAGAAAGTTATATATTTTAACGTAATGATGATTTGATGAGATAAATGATGATAAGGATACTGGGATAACTTTAATTTGTGGTATGGGATAACCAATGTCCATCTGAAGGTGCAGACCAGGATCTCTGTTTAACATCTCCTTTTCAATACTGTACCATTCAATTATTGTATAATGCATCATCTAAGTAGTTTGGTGTTCAAGTCTCTGAATTCGAACTTGAACAGAAACCTGACTCTGAGGCAAGGATACTTCCAAATGAGCCCCATGTAACCAGGATCATCATTGACCAGAAATTTGACTGGACCAGCCACATGAGCAGGTCAAGTATCGCGGGGAACCGCCCGTGCGGCGGTAGTGTCCTAGGGAGCCGTGTGGACCCGATCCACCCGCCGAACGACTGCGCCGCCGCCAACCAAAACGACAATTGAACACAGGAACGCCCCGGTAGGCCGGACTCGCCCCATAGGCCACCCTGTGGACTGCAGTGAAGCCGGGCGGTGAGGCCTGTCTGGGCCGAAGGAGCCTCAGCGGCGGCAGCGTTGGGAGCCTCGGCGGCAGCAGCAGGAGACTTGATGGTGGCAGCGGGAGCCTCTGCGGCAACGTGGGCCTCGGCGGCGGTGGGGCCTCGCGGTTGATGAGCGTGAGGGGGGAGGGGAAGACAATGGGGATCTGGTGTGGGGGGACCGCCTTGAAGAATAATGGGGACCCGGCATGGGAGGGGGGGGGGGAAACTACACTCACGGTTTTCTCCATGTGCTCTGGTTTTCCCCCACTCTCTTAAAGGCTAAATGATTCACAACCTAATTCACGACATTTTTTACTCGTGGACATTTTTCATTATGTTGAAAAAATGCCCCGACCTACTTGATGCCATGAGTACCTACGACTAGCATCATGACCTGCTACGACCTACCTACGACCTCGTGAAGACCATGCTGCGAGTATGAGTCAATGGCAAACTCGGCAGAGATTGTGAAAGTGGGACAAGCCCTTAAAGATTTGCATGTTTGTAGGTTAATTGGCTTCTGTAAATTTTTTCCTAATGTGTAGGATAGAAATAGTGTACGGGTGATCGCTGGTCGGTACGGACTCGGTTGACTGAAGGGCTTGTTTCCACATTGTATTTCCAAACTAAACTCTCTACATCTCCATGAGTGCAGAGCCAACAGTTTAAGGAGCTCAATGCCAGCCAAGATGAAGCAGATGACAGCATTCATCCTCTCCACCATTGGTGCACAGTGGCTACAGCGTATGCTGCCAAAGACAAACATGAACATTTCTCAACTGTGATAGAATCTTCTGAACTTACAACCTCTAGCACCAAGAACAACAAGGGCAGCAAGTGCATGGGAACACCATCATATAGAGTTTCCTATCTGAGAGACACACCATCCTATTGGAAATGTATCATTGGTCAGTCTTCATATCTGGGTCAAATTCCTAGAATTCGTACTTTAACTAGCACTTTACCAGAAGTGGTTCAAGAAGGCAGCTTCTTGGAGATTGGTAGGGCCAATAAATGCTGACCTTGTCAGCAATGTCCAGATCCTGAAAGTGAATAAAATTCATCTGCCGCATCTCATGAACTACATTATTTTGTATTTATCATCACTTTTTTAATTTATTTTAAGCCATGAAATCTGGTGTCCTTCAGGAACTGAATGGGTCTCCATTGTGGTGGATTGGATGAGCACAGACACCCATTGCCATCTGGAAGTTCACCATCCGGCCTGTTGACATACAGAGAAAACAGGAGTGCAGGGTTAAACTGTGATTGAAATAAATATGCATTACTTTAAACATTGGAAGCCGTTGCCCAAGACATGGTAAAAAGAACATAAAGCATCCAGAACTTGGTTTATTCCAAAAAATAATTAGCAAGGGAAATTAGTACAGGGGCTTTCCTATCAAAAGCAAAGCAAACCTCTGCAGAAATGCTAAGAATCTGTCTCTTTGTTTTCTGCACTTATTGCATTTCCTCCAATCTCCAAATCTGGTTGTACAACCACTTTGCTCCTGGACATTTGCCCATTCTTACATTATTACTCTTTTGTCTTCTTTTAGCTTCGTACTAACCTCGGGTCCACTCCCATATTGATCTGTTGTGCCAACTGTTGGAATGAAAATCACTAACTTTAATTTAAAAAGGTAACCAACTTTCCCTCATTTTGCAATTCTACAATCTGCCACTTACTGGTCCAAATGGAAATTTTCAGGATGTTCCTATCTGCAATAACCCACTTAAAAAAATAACAGCCTGCTGTTTATGGTGCTCTATATGTAATAGGATATACAAAATGATTCACAGCCGAAGAAATAAATAGGATAACATTGGCTTGGAAAGTACCTGGCAAGATAATCAATAAAGTCATAAAATAAAATTTTCAGGAATTCCATCACTCTATTTTGATGTAAAATGATATATTTTATATCTATGCGCTGTACTTAATATGTCAAAACTATTGAAATCTGGGTCTTGTTCTTCGTATTGGCATGTCATACTGGTAATACAGCGTTCTATTTTATTCTGCTTGTTGACCCTTTAATGCCTTGGTGGGATTGACTATGAATTTGAATTTCTCAATTAAATAGAAGCAGTTGCCTTTGTTACAGCCAACGTTATAATGTAAATAGTTTGCCAATAGGTCATGTCCGTTGAAAAGCTTTTTTCTCTTGGCTTCATTTTATGAGGATTAAGTATACACAGGTCAAAGTAGCCAAGGGCAAGTTTTCATTGATGCTTGAGCTCCATGAGGAGGACTAATGGATACAGAGAAGTAGCGAAAGGTATTCTGGGCGGTGATGAACAGCAGCTCGATGTCAGGTCCATCAGTCATACATCGAATAGACAAAGGAAGCAGCTGAACCATGACACACGGTTATTTTAGTGGGTTAAAGTGAGATATCACTCCTAATGTTACCATTATCAGACAGGAAAGTGAAAGTTCAGAACATCTAGCAGGGAAAATTAGACGTAAAAATCCAACTGCATCTCAGTTGACAGATGACTAATTTTCAGACAGGATTGCTGAGAAGGAGCACCTAGATTAACCTTGATGCATTTAAATCCTTTACTTGCTTAATTCCAAAGTTTCATTTCGATTATCGCAAAATAAACCACCTGAGTTGTTTCTGCATATTTAATGGGGAATTAGTGTCACCGGTTCCTTCAATATGAACACAGTGCAGCCTGTTGCATTTCTTAGAATCACCAAGTATTCACTAATTAAATATTTCATGATAAACGGTGGCATATGGTGCTTCAGGGAGGGGAGGTTGAGTTTGAAGCAATCGTGGTTATACAGGGCTCTCACTTAACTTTTTTTCCCTGTTGCCAGTCGGGCAACCTAGGCAGCTTTTTAGGTTGCCAAATGACAGTTTAGGTGGTCATATAAAACGGTTTGCATGACGCGTGCGATAATGTGCTTGGACGAAGTGCCTAGTTACCAGTCGGAATTATGCTCAATGAAGCATTCACATATTATTTCTGCTTCAAATAAGATCACAAACTAAACATATTCATCAATCAAGACATGATATATACCACAATGACATGCAGCAAAATTATAATACAGTATCTCAACTCTTTTTACACATTGCTATTAATGCAATTTCTATTAGTTCTTTCCATTTCTAAACAAAAATGTGGTTGGATTATTCAGCGTATGATCAACCTGTGTCAATAAATCCTGGACCATGGTAACATATATGCTTAACCATGCACACTACAGATTGATGTAAGCATGTTTTCTGTGAAGGACCGAAAATTACTATGACATGGCCATAGCATGGGTCGTTATTGCTATTGGCACAGTATCCATAACAAAATATACAGGTTGCATGGAAATTTCGGGAAGCCATGTAAAACATTACATCAGACATGTCCAAAGTATGGACAAATTTTTACCGGCCCCGCGGCCTCTATCATGAAATCATATGCGGCCCGCCAGCACTGTTGACCACAGTATAAAGTACATGTGTACAAAAAGCTATTTTTCATATTTTTCATTTCACCACTTGCCGCCGTGCCTTGACCTTGCGTGATCGTTTCAGCCCAGCCCATTTCTAACATGGTGTCTGTAAACAAAAAAAGGAAAGTTGACCGCGAGGGCCGCCGCTTCCACAAGTGGAAATTTGAGTATTTTTTCACTGAAATACGAAACAACTGTGTCTGCCTAACAAGGAATTCAACATCAATAGGCACTTTAGCCAGCTGTTTTTTACCATTAAGAGACAGTTAGAGGCAAAAGGAACTGAGTTTGACTTTTTCTCGTTAATTTTGAACTATTTGTTTCTGTTTGTTCCACCGTTGACATGAAACTACAGTGGAATAAAGTCACCGGGATTATTACGGACGGCGCACCTGCCATGGCTGGCGAGCGGAGTGGATTATCAAGCCTTGTCTGTAACTTTTACACTTGTCGTATGCCATTTGTAATTATCCCGTTCAAAGAATGTCAGGCTAAATAGTCGGAATTGCAAAAAGTTTGGACACCCCTGCATTACATTAACTGGCAAGAAACGGCCAAAGGACATAACTGCAGCAAATGTTCTTTTGGTAATATGTTTAAAGGTGTCAAAACGCCACATTACTGAACATTCAGATTAGATGTACGTGTTGTGAACAGCAATGAAGATACCCAGTTTGTACGCACCAGATTTAAAAAAAAATTATTGATAAACGCTGTTTCCATCATTCCCACTTCAGAATTAACTTTAAATTTCAACTGAAATATCTCCTGACCGAATTTGTGATGTATATGACCAACTGTAGAAGTAAAACCTGGATAAATCCAACGTATAGTTGTGAATGTTGTTCATTAAATAACTACAGTACTGACGCTCCATATTAAGAGCATTGATTTGCCGTTAAAATGAATTCTGTAATAACGTGTCAATGGTAGCAGTGACAATCGAACACTGCGGTTTTAATATTTCACGTGTTCACAATTTAATTAATCCATCTTTATGAACTAAACCAAATAATAACATTGGGAATTAAAACACATTTGATTGCATTCCATTATCAAGCATAGTCAATGTTCGCTCTGAAGATATTTCCAGCACAATAGGGTCGGGGAGGGGGGGGGGTGTGAATCAGTGCGGGGTGGATCGATGGCGGGGGGGGGGGGGGGGGGGGTTGAGAAAGCAATCGGTGCGGAATGGATGGATTGAGGCAGATGAATTAGTATGTTGGTTGGAGTATGTAAAATTGTGAGGGGAGAGCACGGGGGATGTCAGTGGTGTTGAATGGGGGGATCAGTACGGGATGGATGGGGGGGGATCAGTACAGGATGAATGGGGGTGATCAGTACAGGATGAATGGGGGTAGACAAAAATGCTGGAGAAACTCAGCGGGTGAGGCAGCATCTATGGAGCCAAGTAAATAGGCAACGTTTCGGGTCGAGACCCTTCTTCAGACTGTTCCCTCCCATTCTTCTTGAATGGGGGGGATCAGTACAGGATGGAAAGGGTGGGGGGAATCAGTGCAGGATGAATGGCAGGAACAGTACAGGATGAATGGGTGGGGGGTCAGTACAGTGTGGATCGGAGGGTCTGTGCAGGATGAATGAGGGGATCACTACAGGATGAATGAGGGGGATCAGTACAGGATTAATGGGGGGTTTAGTATAGGATGAATAGGTTGATCAGTAAAATTTGAATGGGGGATCAGTACAGGATGAATGAGGGGATCAGTACAGGATAAATGGGGGGGGGGGGGGGGGGGGGGGAGGATCAGTACAGGATGAATGAGGGGATCAGTACAGGATGAATGGGCATATCACTACAGGATGGATGGGGGGGTTCGGTGCAGGATAAATAGAGGGTGGGTCATTACAGGATGAATGGGGGGCTCAGTACAGGATAGATGGGGGATTAGTACAGGATGAGTGGGAGCAGCAGTGCAGGATGGATGGGAAGGTGGGTCAGTACAGGATGAATTGGGGGGCCAGTGTAGGATTGATGGGGAGTGGCAGGAGAGTGGGGAGGGGAGCGCAGGGGATGTCAGTGAGGACTGAATAGAGGCGGAAATGGGGATCAGTGTGGGATGGAGAGGAGGGGTCTCAGGATAAGGGGGGAGGGTGGAGGGGAGCATACAAGAGAGAGAGAGAGAGAGAGAGAGAGGCGGGTAGGTGGGGAGGAAGGAAGGTCAGCGCTCCTCGGACAAGATCGCCCCGTTGCCTTGGCCGTCTCTGTCAACTGCCAAGTGCCGCCGCCAAAGGGGGAGGCGGTTGGGATCTCCTCGCCATCGCCTCCACTCCTACGCCAGTCAACAGTAAGGTACGGGGCCGAGCGGTGCAGCTGCTTCAGACGGCGGAAGGAGGCCTCCCCCTCCCTCCTCCCGGCCTCGGCATGCGAGAGGGTTTGTTTTGAAAGCGGTTATCGCCGTTAGCTGATTTGCAAGTAGCGGCCGCTATCAGCGCGGGCGGGGTGCGGGAGGAGGTGGAGCAGCTGTCGCGGCCGCTGCTATGCTGGGCCCGTCATTCGCTCCGACCCTTCATCACCCCGCACCTAGTATATTTGCCCCGCAATACAGCCGTCACCGACACGAAATGTCACGTTCCTTTTCTCCAGAGATGCTGCCTGACCTGCTGAGTTACTCCAGTTTTTTGTGTCTATCATGGTATAAACCAGTATCTGCAGTGCGAAGCCGGACAAAATGACTCACTGTTTAGGTTGCCCGGCGGCACTTTGGGTAGTCATTGGCACCCAGGCAACCGCTAATTTCAAGCCCTTTTATACAGTACAGAAACAGACCCTTCAGTTCGCCATGTCCATGCTGACCATCAAGTATGCATCTATTTGCATGCCATTCATCAGCATCTTGTCCAAGTGCTCATCCAGAAATTGCCTCCACCACTTTCTCTGGCAATGCATTTCAAATGGTGATCATCCTCTGAATGGAAAAAATAATAATTTCCTTACATTTTCTCTGGTTCTGATAAGCTTCATCTTACACCTATGCCCTCAGGTTTCAGACATCTCCATCATGGGGAGAAATTCTTACTATCGACCATATCCACCCTACTATTCATGGTCTATGTCCTTCCTTCCCTATGAGATCTCCCAAAATGCCTCAGTTCAAAATGTCACCACTTTGCCAAATTTACCGGATGATCAGTATCGTTCTTTATCCTAAGACTATGCTTATTAATAACACCACCATTAATTTTTCTTATTTGCAAATTTATGTCCTGAGCGATGCACACCTTCGGCCGCTTGCAACTTGGTGCTTGGGTTCAGATTGACCAGTCACCTATGGCTTGTGTGGGAAAATGAACCACATGCTCCCGTCTCCCCTTCTCTATCCCCTCTTTTCTCTCTCTCACCTCTTTTCTCTCTCTCCCTTCTCTCTCCCCTCCTCTCTCCCTTCTCTCTCTCTCTCCCTTCTCTCTCTCTCTCTCTCTCTCGCTACCCTCGGGAGTCTCCCTCAGTCCCCAACCTCCACACCAGGGTGATTTTCCCCCCCCTCCGACCCCCGGACCCTGACACCCACACTGGGTGATTCACCACAGCCGAGGGGACAGACGTTTTATTTATTACCGTCTCGACCCAAAACGCCACCCATTCCTTCTCTCCAGAGGTGCTGCCCGGTGAGACTGCTGTCACACAGTGTTCCAGCCGGTGAGGCTGCTGTCACGCAGTGACCCAGCCAATGAGGCTGCTGTCCCTACACAGCGACCCAGCCGGTGAGGCTACTGACACACAGTGGCCCGGCCATTGAGGCTGCTGTCGCACAGTGACCCAGCCGGTGGGACAATGTTCATGCCTTCACAGTGATGTGATGGACGCGGGGGTCTGGACCAATCACTGACACGTCCTGCCCCACGGCAACGTCATGTCCGTTATTGGACGTTTCTGTTGAGCGGCAGTCGGTCCTTTGGCCTGTAGACGACACTGCCTTTCGGGTAGGTGGCCTTTTGACAGAGCGGCCATTCGGTAAGTTTGCTTTTCGGTTCTTTGGCTTTTAGGCGTCCCGCCCTTTCGGTTAGTTTGCATTTAGACGTCCCATCCTTTTGGTTAGTAGGTGTTTCTTCTTCGTAATCATTCGGTTTATTGGTGTTTCGGCCTCGTTTCCATTCGGTTCTTTGCTTTGGTTTCTTGTCTGTCGGCGCCACGTCCGGGTACCCCCACACAGTAGCCTGCCTATAGGAAGGTTACCCACTGCTCTTTGAGACCGAGACAAAACCCAAAATACAACAACTGCGTCAAATCTGAAATAAAGTCGGAAACTGCTTGAAACATTTAACAGGCCAATCTGTTAATGTTGAAAGAGGATAGGGTAATATTTCATGTGGATGCCATTTTGTCATTGACCTGAAATATTAACCTTTCCTTTTCCTCTGCAGATGTTGCCTGACATGACAAATGCTTCTTGTGTTTTCTGTTCTTATTTCTATTGTAAGCTGACATATGCAACTTCATTATTGTGGGATTTGTGAATGGGTGAACACTGCAGTCATCAGCAGACAGTTGCACATTTCACATTGCAACAGAAGGAATGTAATTTGTGAAACAGCTGAAGATAGTTACATAAAAGACAATTCCCAAAGGAACTCCTGCGGTCATGCCCTGAGGCTTCCATGGCCACCTTCCTTTGTGACAAATGTGATCCCATAACAGGAAGCGTTCTATTTAACTTGTATTTTAATGAGGTGTGATATTACATGGTTACTATGTCATTTTGACTGACAACCTCGTGGTTCAATCAGCTTAGTCAATGGTGATACCACAGAGCTGCTTTTGCGGGAGGTTATTAAAGTTCTCCACTTAACAACATTCATTGGTTCCATCAGAGTATTTCTAAGATATTTAGCATTTGCTTGGCAATAAACCTAAACTCATCAGTATTTTGTTTAATTGCGTTCTTCACGCCTTACCTAACTTGTGTGCATTTTGTTATATATATATAAATTGTATAGCGGAATTGTTTATGATTGGAAATGTTGAGCGAATAATCATTCTCCTCTTAACACTTGCATCATCACAGAAATCCATCTTCAAGCAATGTGTTTGAAATTGAAATCAATGTGATTTAACACATTATGCACAGCAAATGTTACAGGGTCTGATAGATTGTGAAATTCAAATAACATCTCAGCTTTAACGCAGAGGATTTATGCGCCAGAATTGGTTGTGCCTCTTATTAACCTCTTCCAGTAAAGCTAAAAAGTGGAAAATTGCTCTCGTATATACACTATTAGACAGGAACGTGGATTTGAAGTAAAAAATTACGATCAGCCACAATCTTAACAGTAAACTTATTCATTAATTCAAATAAGATTTAAAGGTCCATTCCTGTTGCAGTTTCTTGAGTACTACCTCCCAGATTCTAATAGATCCAATGACCCTGACTGGGGTGTCTGGAATAAAAGGTAACATACTCGGAGAATGGGCAAGTCATTTTGGACTGAGATGAAGAGAAAGTTCATCAATCGGAAAATTGTAAACCTGTGGAGTTCCCTACCATGGATGTCAATTCACTGAATATAATTAAGAAGGAGAGCTACATTTCCAGGTGCAAAAAGTAACAAGGAGTCTTGGGAAAGAGTGGAATATTGGCACTGAGATGGACAATCAGCAGCAATTTCATTGAATAGCAGAGCAAGCTTGAATGGCCCACTCCTGCTCCTTTTTGTAAATATATTTATACCTTTCCTACTTTGACTGTTTATTCTCAATTGTCCACAAAGTTATGGAGGATGTCATTAACTGCACAATTGAACGGCAATTGCGCATCAACAGATTGTTCACTAATGTTGTGGGCTTTGCCAGAAACAATTGGTCCTAGATCTCATTGTAGGCTTGAGTGAAACATGGGGGAATATAGATGAATTCGAGGGATGAGGTGAGATGACGGCTTGAGATCAAGGTGAGATTTTACTTAGTGTGCCCTGTAGAAATGTGAGGAAGAAAAAATGTAAATCATTGGGAACACTCCACCAGCCAAAGTCAAACCTTTTACAAAGGAAGATTGTTGTGGTTGTTGCAGTCCATTTATGTAAGCATGGGGCAGCTATGCAACAGGATTCCTCAGTGCAGTGTCCAAGGTCCAACCAACTTCAGCTGCTTCAACAGTAACCTTCTTCATAACATGATGTGGGAATGCTTGCAATTGATTGCAACTAACAGTCCTGCCTTTTCTACTCAGTCAGCTGAAGTTAAAAAATTCTTGCACTTTTCACTATATAGATATTTGACTACTCTGCATGTTTTTACACAATGTAAATGAAAATTGATTTAAAACAGTTAATCACTTTAGGGGCCATTTTTGGAGTGAATTGCACCAATTCAGTAATTGACTGGACTCTTTCTATGAGTAACCTTGGCAACTCGTCTAATTTCAAAAACAGGACTATGCAAAATAACTGAATTTCTCGAGCAAACCAAATATTGAAGGAATGGCCATCATCAGACAAACCTCCAGCTTAGTGAACAATGTGCCCAATTCCATCAGGCAATCCCACCCTCCATTCTGAATCTGCCTCTCTAACATATTGATGCTGACTTTCGGGTTCAATTTGCCACTCCTCCCAATTCCCATATCAATGTTTGGTTCCAGAATGCTCCTCCTCAACCTCCCCCCCATCCTCCACCAACACTGCGGGCAGTCTACCTTCTTACAGCTAAACTTTCCAATCTCAACGCACCCGCCAACATGCTGGATTCTGACAACCACAGGATTTTCCTCACCCCTCCACCACCAACCACAAATCCAGCTGGGTATGTAGTTGAACATCTAGCTTCACTTTGTGAGGGAAAAGTACCAGTAGCCATGATTTAGAATCCAAAAGTGTGCAATGCATCTGGCCCCAGGGCAACAAAAGTAAAGCTTGCTGTCTTGCTGGTGCAGTGCCTTCCTGGATATGCATGTTTTATATTAGCGCTGTGCATCTATCTTGAAAACCATGCCAAGCTTGTTTAAATCTTTTTCCAGATTATTTTACACATTACATTTTTATGACTCCCTTTGTTGTTAATCTATTGTGGTCGTGTCATTTAACAAATGTAAACTCTTTTCCTTGCAGTTACTTTCTATTGTCTGATTTTTTTTTTTACTGCTAAAGAGAATTATCCTATACTTAAATATAATTCTGGTGATCTGTAGAATAACAAAATAAGCATTTTGTATAGTGAGGATTCTACAGTTGTCCACTCATGTTTCTTTTGTGGCTAGCTCTATTGGAATGGTGAGTGATCTGTAACTAACATTGACAGATTGTGTGAATGGTCAGGTAACTCCTGACCATCATCCGAATGTATTTGAAATATGCTGGAGTCAGCTTCTACTGGATTCCATAGTTGTGAACCTGGAGATTAAAGGGCGGTAAGAGAAAGCAAAGCTCCTATGTAAAAGAAACCCAGGTTACTAACCTTTTTGTGTTGACAATTTATGAAGGCAACAAACAGGCTTGAGAATCCTGTCTAAATAGTACCTCTGGCTAATGATTCCATTAGACTGTGAAAGGAACTCACCATAGACACTGCACTGGGGCAGAGAAATATTCAGATGTATCACTTACCATTTGCCTCCACACACATTGAGTTGAAGTTGCACAGAGTTTCTTAGTAACAGAAATATCAGAATTGTTTGTCTGTCATTATTTTAACAGAGGAATTATTAACTTGTTGTCAAATGGATTAACTAATAGAAACTCTTGTTATGAGTTTCAAAGGAATTTCAGCTGAATGGAATTCTACAATAGTGTATTTCAAACATATCATTGAGGAATGGAAGAAACATTTTGGTAGTTTTCATTTATTCAACTTGAATTTGCTCGAAGGGCTGAATGGCCTACTCCTGCACCTAATTTCTATGTTTCTATGTTTCTATTTGATTTTCTGCTGGCGTGAATGTGACTAAATTTTGCAAACATGTTTAGAGGATTGAATGTAAAACAAAGTTGTCAGCTTGACAAACCTCTGGCCTGATCTGACTAACCTTAAATATTCCTCGTGAGAATGGGGCTTCTTTTATAATTTAAAACAGCCATGATATATTTTCTAAAATAAATTCCTGTATATGTACTGTGCCAAATACATCACAAGAAGATAGCATGGTAGTTGTAACTAAAGGCCAAATCTAACCGTGCGCTTTGTTAATAACGACCCTCCCAATATGTTTCCTTGGATTGGATTTAGTGATGGATTAGTATCCAGATATCACATGTGTAAGTGCACCATTAACGTGTTGGGCAATCCAGTTTGCTGTCATGCAGAAAACTAGCCACCTTCAATACAGCAATGGAAATTATTAAAGAATAAATGCCCCCCATTAATTAATTCCTGTGTTTAATTTTTAGCTCTCTAAAGACATCAAAAAAGAAAATGTTCATAGTTTTAGTGAAAAAAAGTTGAAGTTCATTTTACTAAGCAGTTGCATCTTTTATTTAAGTGTGCCAAGAAGCTGTTAAAAACAGCTATTATTTTAAGAAGGTAGACGATAATAGGTCTATTTATTATTTTAAGAAGATGAGTTGGGTCACAACTTTTGGTTTTGTCACGATTATACTTAAATCTAAAACATTTAAAAGCTTCCAATTTCTCAATTGCCATACTGAAATCGCCAAATGCTTTACGGCATCATTTTTCAATGCCATGCCATTTGTTGACTTCCAACAAAGCACAATGGTGTTACTGCCCCACAACACACAGACTTCCTCCTCAAGGTTCATTGAGTTTGGCTAGGTTAATTAGTTTTAAATCCCTTCATTTTTTGAATGGCCTTCTAAAATGACCACTGGGGGTTGAAGAAAAAATTCAAAGCCCCACAGGTTCATGATGTCTCAAAGGGAATAGGAAAAAAGTACTCTTAAGAAATCTTTGTACATGCTGGAGAGTAAAGAAATTGTGCCTCGAACAGTTCCATCAGTCTCATAAAATAGCACAATGTAATATAAACTGCTTTTCAAAATTGATAGATAATAATTTCAATGCGTTGTACATTAAAAAAGAATTAGACCAAATAATTTGCTTGGATGATAAATAATTAATTTCACAGTTACTTTTTGGTTTGTTGCATTTCAGGACTTTTATCTATTTTACAATTAAAACACAAGTACTTTGTGTTTTAATTGTAATTGCTTTGTCGCATTTCAGGATTTTAATCTATTTTATATTATGATGTATATTGTTTATTTTTCTGAGTTCAGCTGGCCATTTAAGTGCTTTACACTGTGGAGAGGATTTGCAAATTAAAGATAAATGCATTGCCAGAACCATTCATGGACCTTCACTGTGGTGAAAAGATTCTACGTAGGGCTTTTCTGTTGTAATTGTGCTGTTATACCCAGACTTCAGCAGTGTTCTTTATTTCTTGAAAGGAATTGATGAGATTTGGCCATCGGCATGTTTGCGTAGAATGAGGCAAAGATTCTTGAAGAATGGCATAGTGTTGTCTGATCTAGAGCGGGGTTGTCAGGCAGCTTCAACAGAGAGGAGCAGAATCAATGCATCAGGTCCATGACCCTTCATTAGATTTCAATATCTGACGATTTTTAAAATTTGCTCCAATGTTATACAAAGGGATAGATTTGAAATTTAGAAAATTGTGAGTGGGGATGCCATACCTGTGCTATAGGACAAAAGGACAAAGGACATTTATTATCACATACAGCAATTGGTGTAGTGAAATTTGACTTGCCGTTGCAGCACACAAATAAAGTTAAGAAACAACATCGAAGAATTTAACAGTAAACATAAAAAACATCCCCTCACAATGGTTCCCACTGTGTGGGAAGGCAGCAAAGTCCAGTCCCATCCCCAGTTCACCCATAGTCGGGCCTATTGAGGCCTCCTCAGTCGCCGCTACGGCAGCCCGATGCTTCAGGCCCTCTTGCCGGATGAGGAAGCTCTGGCGTTGGGTGAACACTCTCAGCGGCCCGGAGTGTCTAGAGCGACCGCTTCCTCCCCGGGGTTCGCAGCTCCCGAAGTCCACGGGCCGCGCCGGTCGGAGCTCTGACTCTGGCGACCTCGTCATGAGATCCCAGGCTCCGCGATGTTTAAAGCTCAGCGCCGCCCGCGGCTGGAAGCTCCACAGACCGCAGACTGCAGCTCCGCGATGTTGGAGTCGGCAGTCCCAGCCCTCCGGAGCCCACCGCACGGCAACCCGGGCAAGGCATCGCCCACTCCATGATGGCGCCCAGCGCTGTGCCACCGCCGAAGCTGAAGTCCTGGCCAGTCCTGGCAGGAAACGCCGCTCAAGACTGCCGATAGGCCGTGAGGAAGGGGCGAAGATACGGCTCGGGGAAAAGCCACATCTCCAACCAGGAAGATACTGAGAAAAATAGTTTTCCCCCTTTCCCCTGTGCTATACACAATCCTAAGACAAACTGTTTAGTTTAGAGGTACAGCGTGGAAACTGGCCCTTCAGCCCACCGAGTCTGTGACCACAGATTCACCACCCTTTGACTAAAAAAGTCTCCTCCTGCCGGCCTTGCTCCTCATCTGTCGAGTCCATGATTGCCGTTGGCTCCATCCTTACTGTCTTTGGTCTTCAGGGGATGAGCGCGAGTCAGCTCAGCGAGCTCCCCCTTGCAGCCTGTGGTCTGCCATGTTCTCCAAGCAGAGGTCGGCTCGGCGGCTTCGCCCTGTAGGCTGCAGTCAGCCAGGTCTTGCGTTCGGCCACTGTGGTGCTCTTGGAGCTTCTGCCTTGCATGCAAGCTCTGGGAGCTTCTCATCGTCCTGCACATAATCCACATGCCTCAATGTGCCACTAAAAGCCTGAAAAATGCTACAAAATGCAACAAAAGCAAGTCATGGAGTCATGCAACATGGAAATAGGCCCTTTGGCCCAACTTTCCAACACCAGCCAACATGTCCCAGCTACACTTGTCCCACCTGCTTACGTTGGCCCATATCCCTCTAAACCAATTCTGTCCTTGTATATGTCCAATTGTATTTTAAAACTTTGTGATATTCCCTGCTTCCAATCATCTCTCTGGCAGCTCATTCTGTATATCTACCATCTTCCGTGTAGAAAAAAGTTGCTGCTCAGGTTTCTTTTAAATCTTTTCTCCCTCACCTTAAACCTATGTCCTCTGGTTCTTGATTCCCCTACTCTGGGCAAAATACTCTGCGCATTTACCTGTTCCTCTCGTGAACTTAAACACCTCTATCAGATCATCCATTATTCTCCTGCACTCCAGTAAATAAAGCCCTAGCCTGCTCAGGTCTTCCAGTCCTGGCAACATCCTCATAAATCTTCTCTGCACCATTTCCAGATTAACAGCATCTCTCCAAAACTTAACACAATACTCCAAATGTGACCTCACCATTATCTTGTACAACTGTAACATAACCTCCCAATTTCTATGCTCAATGCTTTGACTGATTAAGGCCAATGTGCTGAAAGCCTTCTTGACCACCCTATCTGCCTGTGATGTTACTTTCAAGGAACTGTACCTGCAATACTAGATGCATCTGCTCTACAACACTCTCCAGTTTATTAAAGGGCATGTTTATACATTTTGGTTTCAACATGTAGAAATTACAGCAGTGTTTATACTTGGTCCCCCATTTCAGGGCACTATAATGTTTGGGACACATGGTTTCACAGGTGTTTGTAATTGCTCAGTTGTGTTTAATTGCATCCTTAATGCAAGTATAAGAGAGCTCTCAGCACCTAGTCTTTCCTCCAGTCTTTCCATCACCTTTGAAAACTTTGATTCCTGTTTATGAACATGAGGAACAAAGTTGTGCCAATGAAAGTCAACTAAGCCATAATGAGACTGACAAACACGAATAAAACTGTTAGAGACACCAGCCAAACCTTAGGCTTACCAAAATCAACTGTTTGGAACATAATTGAGAAGAAAGAGAGCACTGGTGAGCTTACTAATCGCAAAGGGGCTGGCAGGCCAAGGAAGAACTCCACAGCTGATGACAGAAGAATTTTCTCTATATTAAACAAAAATCCCCCAAACACCTGTCCGACAGATCAGAAACAGTCTTCAGTAGTCAGGTGTGGATTTGTCAATGACCACTGTCCGCAGAAGACTTCATAAACAGAAATACAGAGGCTACACTGCAAGATGCAAACCACTGGTTAGCCGGAAAAATATGGTGGCCAGGTTACAGTTTGCCAAGAAGTACTTAAAAGAGCAACTGCAGTTCTGTAAAGAGGTCTTGTGGACAGATGAGACGAAGATTAACTTATATCAGAGTGATGGCGAGAGCAACATATGGAGGTGAGAAGGAACTGCCCAAGATCCAAAGCATACTACCACATCTGTGAAACATGGTGGTGGGGGTGTTATGGCCTGGGCATGTATGGCTGCTGAATGTACTGGCTCACTTATCTTCATTGATGATACAACTGCTGATGGTAGTAGCATAATGAATTCTGAAGTGTTTAGACACATCCTATCTGCTCAAGTTCAAACAAATACCTCAAAACTCATTGGCCGGTGGTTCATTCTACAGCAAGACAATGATCCCAAACATTTTTGCTAAAGCAACAAAGGAGTTTTTCAAAGTTAAAAAATGGTCAATTCTTGAATGGCCAAGTCAATCACACGATCTGAACCCAATTGAGCATAAACACTGCTGTAATTTATACGTGATGAAACCAAAATGTATAACAATGGCCTTTATTAAAATCTGAAAATGTGCACTTTAACCATATGTGATTTTTTCTATTACAAATCTCAAATTGTGGAGCAAATAAATAAATTATGGGTCTTTGTCCCAAACATTATGGAGGGCACTGTAGATGACAAATAGCAATGGGGCCAGCACCAAATCCTGATGCACACCACCAGTCACAGTCTTTAATCTATATGATTGCTCGTAAACAATGTCAACAAAGCCAAAGAACTGATTATTTACTTCAAAAAGGGGAAGTCAGGAGAAGACGTGCCAGTTTTCATTTGTGGAAGAAAGTTAGTTAGCTTTCAGATTTCTGTATGTTAACATCTTGGATGACCTGACCTGGGCCAAGCACACAGGTATAATCATGATGAAGGCTAGCCTGAACCTCTACTTTCTTAGAAGTTTAGAAGGATTTGGGATGTTCCTGAATATTCTAACAAATCTCTACGGATGTGCTGGTTGTAACATGACCTTGTACGGTAATTCCAATGCACAGGAATGCAAGAGGCTGCAGGGAGTGCTGGACTAATTCTGGTCCATCACAGGCACAAGCTCTCCACAGCATCAAAAGCATCTACATGAGTCTCTGCCTCAAGAGGGTAACATGTTATTTCAAGACTCCCCACTCTCCAAGCGATGCTGCCTTCCTGCAGCTATCTGACAGGAGGTACTGAAGCCTGAAGTCCCCTACTACCAGGTTCAGGAAGAACTACTTTCTACATCTATCAGCATCTTGAAGCAGCCTGCACAACACTAATCCAACCTCAGCAAGGGAACACAGGGGGCCACTTATTGCATGACTGTGGACTTGTTTCTAATTGTATTTTGCAGTCTTTTCACTTTCTTGAGGAACTTGTGTTTTTGTGTGTTGACTGCAAACAAGATTTTTATTGTTCCAGTACCACACTGTGCTTGTGCACAAAATCTAGATTAAGTTAATAAGCTATTTGCCCAGATGTCATCAGCTGTTCCCTTCATAACCATCAGGAGGTTGTGTCTCTCCTATAAGCATGTGGTAGCACTGAACTCTTGTATATCCTGAGGGATCCTGCTGCTCTCCAATGTTACAAGTTATGGAGTTCAATGTTAGAATCCTAACTTCTGGAGATTTCCCAACTGTTATAATGGAGACCCTGACCACCAGGGGACAGTGATTCCCATCCCTCGTATTTGCTACTGATAATCAAACCATCTCAGCAGGCAGCAAGATAGCGCAAAGTTACCACCAACACCACCTCAGCAAAATCCACTGCATGATTAAGTGAACAACCTCCACTTTGTGGCTAATATCCTCAGCTAATGGCCTCAATTACACCCAGTTGAGCGGGCCACATTGTTTGCATGGTTTTCACTGGAGCTCAAAATAGTCCTCATTCTTTAGGAAATGGGGGTTCCCCTCTTCCATTATAGATGAGGCTCTCACTAAGGTCTGGTCGATATCTTGCAGCTCCGCTCTTACTCCCCCTCCCCCCATTCATAACTAGGACAGCACCCCTTGTCCTCATCTTCCACCCCATCAGCCGTCGCATACATCACATAATCCTCCAACATGTTTGCCACCTCCAACGGGATCCCACTACTGGCCACATATTCCCATCTCCACTTCTTTCTGCTTTCCGCAGAAACCGTTCCCTCCGCAACTCCCTGGTCAACTTGTCCCTTCCCACCCAAACCATCCCCTCCCCTGGTACTTTCCCCTGCAACAGCAGGAGATGCAACCTGTCCCTTTACCTTCCCCCTCGACTCCATCCAAGGATCCAAACAGTCTTTCCAGGTGCGGCAGAGGTTCACTTGCATCTCCTCCAACCTGTATCTGCTGTTCCAGGTGTCACCTTTTCTACATTGGCGAGACCAAGTGCAGGCTCGGCAATTGTTTCACTGAACACCTCTGCTTAGTCCGTCTTAACCTACCTGATCTCCCGGTGGCTCAACACTTCAACTCCCCCTCCCATTCCCAATCTGACTTTTCTGTCCTGGGTCTCCTCCATTGTCAGAATGTGGGCCAGCGCAAATTGGAAGAACAGCACCTCGTATTTCGCTTGGGTAGTTTACACTCCAACTGTGTGAACATTGACTTCTCTAACTTCAGATAGTCCTTGCTTTCTCTCTCCATCCCCTTCCCCTTCCCAGTTCTCCCACGAGTCTTACTGTCTCCGCCTACATTCTATCTTTGTCCCGCCCACTCCCCTGACATCAGTCTGAAGAAGGGTCTCGACCTGAAACGTCGCCCATTCCTTGTCTCTAGAGATGCTCCCTGTCCCGCTGAGTTACTCCAGCATTTTGTGCCTACCTTGAAATAGACATTGTTAGTTCTGTCCTGGAAAGATGTTACCAGGTTGACAGGGGAAAATAGTTCAAAGATATACTTGGTCTCATTGAAGAATTGTAACATTAATTAATGGGACTTAATTTATTAATGGGACCCGAATTAATGGGACGGAAAGTTCAAGAAGGGATAAGAGAGTAAGGTCAGGTGAAATAGGGGAGGTGAATATCGAATTATTGTTATATATGAATGCGCGAAGTATAATAAATAAAGTGGATGAGCTTGGGGCTCCGTCAGAGATTGGTAGTTATGATGTTGTGGGAATTACAGAGATATGGCTGCAAGAGGATCGGAGCTGGGAACTGAATATTCAAGATTATACGTCCTATCGAAAAGACAGACAGGTGGGCAGAGGGGGTGGGGTTTGTCTGTTGGTAAGGAATGAAATTCAGTCCTTTGCGAGGGGTGACAGAGAATCTGAAGATGTAGAGTCATTATGGATAGAACTGAGAAATTGTAAGGGCCAAAAGATCGTAATGGGGGATATCTTCAGGCCCCCAAACAGTAGCCTGGCTATTGTGTGCAAGTTGCATCAGGAGTTATAATTTGGCATGTAACAAAGGTAATGCTGCGGTGGTTATGGGAGATTTCAATATGCAGGTAGACTGGGAAAATCAGGTTGGTACTGGACCCCAAGAAAGGGAGTTTGTAGAGTGCCTCCGAGATGTATTCTCAGAGCAGCTTGTACTGGAGCCTACCAGGGAGAAGGCAATTCTGGATTTAGTGTTGTGCAATGAACTGGATTTGATAAGGGAACTGAGGGAAATGAACCATTAGGAGGTAGTAACCAAAATATGATAAGTTTTAATCTAAAATTGAAGAGGGAGAAGGTAAAATCAGAAGTGTCAGCATTGAAGTTGAACAAAGGGGACTATAGAGGCATGAGATAGGAACTGGCCAAAGTTGACTGGAAAGGGATCCTAGCAGGGATGACGGTGGAACAGCAAAGGCAGAAATTTCTGGGAATAATCCAGAAGATACAGGATCATTTCATTCCAAAGAGGAGAAAAGATTCTAAGGGAAGTAAGAGGCAACCATGGCTGACAAGGGAAGTCTAGGACAGTATAAAATTAAAGGGAAGTGGGACGCCAGAGGATTGGGACTCTTTTAAATAACAACAGAAGGTAACTAAAAAGGCTATATGGGGAGAAAAGATGAGGTACAAAGGTAAGTTATCCAAGAATATAAAGGAGGATTCTTGGAAGTATGTGAAAAGGAAAAGATTACTTAAGACAAATGTGGGTCCCTTGAAGACAAAAACTGGTGAATTTATTATGGAGAACATACATTAAATTGGAGAAAGAAAAGCAATGACTTGTATTTTGCAAATGAGAATTCAGTTCACTTGACCTCAATTGTGCATTGTTTATCAAATGCAATTTGCATGTGATTAATAGGGTCAGAAAAGTTGCATTTGGAATATACGATCCTCATAAAACAATTCAAGAAGACAACGTGTTTGTCCTGACGTCTCCCAGAATAATGGAAGATCTAATTTCATGCGGAACTTTGCTTTCTTGGAGAATTGTTTGACATTGTGGAACAGTATCTGGCCAGAGCACTGTTCTTTTCTGTTAAATTTAGTTTCAGAAAGACAAAGACGCTCTTTATTTCAATATGCAGCTACAATTACCAGATGTTAACCTGACTTCAGAATCAGGCATTCAAACATCCCATGAGATATCCTGATATGATTCTGCGAGGATGTTTCAAATTATCACTTGAGCTGTCGCTCGTTGACAAATGAAACTCGTGTTACTCATATGGGAAATAAATTCATTTAATTGTTAGTGTCTTGGCAAGCAGTCAATGAATCAATTAGTGTGGAAAATAACTCTGCATGTAAGCCGTCAATGATTTCTGTCCCAAATGGTGTCAAATTTGCAACAATCAAGAACGTTTATGGGCGATAATATTGTGAAATAATATATATTTGTGCAATTATACATATATATATATCTATATATATATATATCTATATATATATATATATATGCGTGTGTGTGTGTGGATATATAGATGTATGTGTGTTTACACCAAATGGTCACAACAATTAGTCACTAGGTTCCCTACTTTAATTTCCCTTCTGGTGCCCTGCAAGGTGACATTCTCAACTCCTTACCAAATATCCCAAACACCCAGGACATTTGCAGATGGCACCACTGTACTGGGCTAAATCTCTAACAATGATGAGACTAAGTACAGGAATGAGTTAATGAGATTAGTAATGTTGGCATCAAGCCAACAACCTCTCCCTCAATATTAACAATATGAAGGAACTAGTTATTGACTTCAGAAAGCTGAGTAGAAAGTACACTGTAGTAAGCATCAACGGTGCTGAAGTGGATGGAGATCGTCTAGAGTTACAATTTCCTAGGCATAAATATCACCACCAATTTGGCCTGGTCCAATCACATTGATGCTAAGGCAAAAAATGACTTTGGTGCCTCTACTCCCATAGAAGATGAAGGAAATTCAGCATGTCCAATGATTCTTAATTTCTACGTATGAACTATAGAAACCATCCTATTGGGATGCATCACAGCTTGGTTTGGCAACTTCTTTGACGGAGATTGTAAGAAAGTGCAGAGTTGTGGACATAGCACAGGATATCACACAAACTAACCCCTCAACCCCCTTTTAGATTCAAGAGCAGCTTGTTCCTCACAGGCTAAGGATGAATTCCTGATCTCTCAACCTACTTCATTGCGACCCTTGCACTTGAAAAAAAATTAAAACACCAATTAATTTGTTTTTAAATCTGTGACAATAATAAGCCAGTACGGAACCAGCAAGAAATTCATTTTCAGCCTTTGAAGTCTTGGCATGATTTGCATCTAAGTTAATTAGTTACGGGTAATCATTTTAACACTAGTTATCGAATAGTTGGTACATTTTCATCAGAGTATTTGAATTGACATAAAACATTGCAGTATAGTTGTTTCAATCATGTTTGTCATTCTAACAAATGTGATTTTTTTTTGTTGACTCTATTTTTAACTCAAACTGAGCAGAAAGATCAGAAATCACAGGGGTCCAGGTTTGAAATTATGCTAAAGGGTGTTTTCAGTTTAAGCAGGGAGTGTGGAAATGAACGTCATCCAGCCGCAGAAACTGTCCATATGTGTCTAAGCTCGTATTCACAGGCTTAACCGATGGAACACTGCTTTTAACTTGTGAACAGTCGCGATAATATTACCATCAACAGAATTTTAAAGTGATATTCTCCTCTGAATAAAATGCTTGACTGGAAAGCTCCTCATCCTCCACAATAGAAGACAGATGGCATTCAATGTTAGATATTAGGTTTGAATATAGGCTAGTTTCTGTCTGAGGTGTGATTATCTTATCAATAAGTTGCAGTTGAAGCTGTGAGGTGCATTTTGCCATAATGTCCCTGTGTGTAGATGTCCATTGCTCTAAATTTGGTGTTAATTTTTCAGTGACATTGCTGTGTATAATTGACTAAAGTGAAACAGAACTATTTTCTGTGAAGAACTCGGAGACATCTACTCTTTGAGAATCTCCAAATGGAATGGTGGCACAAAAGACTTTAGGAGGGCATGAATCACAAAAAATAGCAACGCAAATAAAAAAGGGAATGAAAGTGAAAAATGCTGGGTTCCTTTTGTAAGGATAGAACCAGAAAATAAATGTATACTTAGTCTGTTTCGGACTGCACCAGAATTGCTGATAGCAGTTCTGTCGTCCATGGACTATTAAAATGCACAGTGGGTAAAAATGCATATTAAAATAGAGAGATTCTATATGTGCGAGGAGATGAGAACAAATGGCTCAAAATAGAAACCAGCAACTAATAACTGGATGGAGAATGCAGCAGGCACTTATAGAGAAGCATCTGCTATCAAAAGAGTGCTTTAAATGACAACTACAAATACTTCTATGAAGGGAGCAGAAGAATATGATTAGATTAAAAAAAAGTGAGAACAGCTTCAATGTAGGGGTAGCAACAGCAGTGATCTATTGAGTCCAAAGACCTATTCCTGCCCAGTCAAAAGTATATAATGATGGGTAGCTGAAATGAGAAAATATCATTTATCAACAACAAGAAGGATGCATGGGACAGGTATAGGCAGCTGGGATCAAGTGGAGGAGTTTTCGGGAACTAAGGAGCAAACTAAAAAAGATCAGAAGGGCAAAAATAAGTAGAATCAGAATAGTACTTTATTTGCCAAGTATGTTTTGCAAGGAATTTCATTTGCCAAGTCAGTCATACAAATAAAAAGCAACAGATCACCCAAAACACATTTTAACATGAACATCCACCACCGTGACTCCTACACATTCCTCACTGTGATGGAGGCGAAATAAAGTTCAAGTCTCTTCCCTTTCCTCTCCCGCGGTCGGGGGCCTTGAGCCCTCCATTGACGGGACCATCTTGACTCCTGTAGCCAACGACGTTTTGGCCGTCCGCGTCGAGGCGATCAGCTCCTGCGTCGGGGGGGGGGGGGATGCCAGCTGGTCGAACCTTCCGCGACGTTGGAGCTCCCGACTCGGCCTCTCCCGAGACTGCGAACTCTTGATGGTATGTACGTATGCCGCCGTTGGAGCGATCCCAGGCAAGGGATCAGCTCCGATGTTAAGTCCGCGCCCTTTGGTGGGGCTCACGACAGTCCGAGGAGGCCTCCAGCTACATCGATAGAAGGCCGCAGAGCGCCCGGAGAATGTGTTGCGAAAATCAATCGCATCTCTGGCAAGGTAAGAACCTGAAAGAAAATTTCCCCTGATTCCCCTCCCCCTCCCCCCACATAAAACAAACCAGAGAACATTAAAACAAAATTTTAACAAACTCTAAAACATTTAAAAAAAGATGAAAAAACGAATAGACTGCCGACGGAGCTGCCATCGTGCGACTCCCCTGGTGGTAAAAAAGGGGCCAGGAGATAGCTCTGGCGGGTAGCATTAAGGACAGTCCCAAAGGATTTTATAAATACATTAGTGGAAAAAGGGTAACTAGAGAGAGAGTGGGACCTCTCAGGAATGAAAGCGGTCACCTCTGTGTGGAGCCACAGGAGATGGGCAAGGTCCTCAATGAGTATTTCTCCTCTGTATTTACCGAGGAGAAAAACAGTAGGACTGAGGAAATTGGAGCAGTCACTGGAAGTGTCATGAGAGTTAGGGTTACCGTCGAGGAAGTACTGAAGGTACTGTCGTGTTTGAAGGTAGACAAATCTCCTGGACCTGATCAGGTATATCCGAGGACATTGCGGGAAACTAGAGATGAATTTGCGGGAGCCCTGGTTGAACTTTATGAGTCATCGTTAAATATAGGAGAGGTGCCAGGGTATTGGAGGGTGGCAAATGTTGTGCCTCGTTTGAAGAAGGGCAGCAGGGAAAATGTAGGGAACTATAGGCCGGTGAGCTTAACATCTGTAGTTGGTAAGTTGTTGGAGAGTATTCTGAGGGATAGGATATACAGGCATTTGGATGGGCAAGGGCTGATTAGGGACAGTCAGATTGGTTTGGTACATGGGAGGTCGTGTCTCACAAATTTGATTGATTTTTTTGAAGTGAGCAAAAAGGTTGATGAAGGCAGAGCTGTAGATGTTGTGTACATGGACTTTAGTAAGGCGTTCGACAAGGTGCCGCATGGTCGGCTGCTCTGGAAGGGATCCAAGGAGAGATAGCTGAATGGATAGCAAATTGGCTCCATGGAAGGAAGCAGAGGGTAATGGTGGAAGGTTGATTCTCAGAATGGAGGCCTGTGACTAGTGGTGTGCCACAGGGTTTGGTGATGATAAAAAAGTTAGTGGTTTTGCAGACAGTGAAGATGAACGATTGCAGCAGGATCTGGATCGATTGGCCAGGTGGGCGGAGGAATGGTTGATGGAATTTAATACAGAGAAGTGTGAGGTGTTGCATTTTGGGACGTCGAACAAGGAAGGACAGGACCTACACAGTAAATGGTAGGCCTTTGGGTTGTGTTGTAGAGCAGAAGGATCTAGTACAAGTGCATGGTTCCATGAAGGTCATCGCAGGTAGATAAGGTGGTCAAAAATCCATCTTTTGGCATTTGGCCTTCATCAGTCAGAGTATTGAGTACAGAGGTCATGTTGCAGTTGTAAAAGACGTTGGTGAGACCACATTTAGAATATTGTGTTCAGTTCTGGGCACCATGTTATAGGAAAGATATTGTCAAGCTTGAAACGGTTCAGAAAAAAATTACGAGGATGTTGCCAGGGCTAGAGGGTGTGGGCTATAGGGAGAGGTTGAGCAGGCTGTGTCTCTATTCCATGGAGCGCAGGAGGATGAGGGGAGATCTTATAGAAGTATGCAAAATCATAAGAGGAATAGATCGGGTAGATGCACAGTGTCTTTTACCCAGGGTAAGGGAATCGAGGACTAGAGGACGTAGGACGAAGGGGAAAAGATTTAATAGGAATCAGAGGGGTAACCTTTTCACACAGAGGGTGGTGGGGATATGGAACAAGCTGTCAGAGGAGGTAGCTGAGGTGGGGACTATCCCATCGTTTAAGAAACAGTTGGACAGGTACATGGATAGGAGGGGTTTGGAGGGTTATGGACCAAGCACAGGCAAGTGGGACCAGGGTAGCTGGGACATTGTTGGCCTGTGTGGGCACATTGGGACCGATGGGCCTGTTTCCACACTGAATTACTCTATGACTCTGTAGCAGTCACCCATCTCACTTTAGTTTACAGAGAATCTAGCAGAAAAATCATCAGCAAATGTATAGCCTTATAAAATTTGATGTAAGCTTGTGCGATTACATAAATTGCTTTTAAAATTTAGTGCAGTCTAAAATCACAAAAAAATGCAGTGGATTTTCACAATAAATGGGATTTGGATCTGTATGTAATTGGTTCACTGATGTAAATAGATAAAGGTTATTGCTTCTATGTGAAATATGAAGTGTTATCAGGATGGCTGATGAAAGTGGGGATGGCATCTGAAACCTACTCAAAATTTTCTGGAAGCAAATCCATTTATAATCAAATTATTTTTTTGTTACTACTGTTTGAGACCACGTGAATTAGAAATGAGATGAGGAACAATGCCTGGGGGTATCATTACATTTAAAACGTAAAGGATGTGCTTTTCTGTAATCTGCAAAAGTGCGCAGGCGTCAAGCTGGAGAGTACGGAGAGAAATGCATTTAACCCCATACGGACAAATGGGTTGAATGTTACTGTGAACCATCTCTGGATATCTCCTTTATATCAGTCTACCTAAGAAAGACAAACCAAATGTCATCCTCCTGTGCCATACACTTCTGTGATTTTGTTTTGCATTTAAAGTTGCTTTTGAATGTCATCGCTACAGAGGAAAAGTAGGAAGGATTGGGGAATGGAGAGCAAGGCAACATTGAAGGGAAAAAGTGTCAGGATGTTATAATTTCCATGCGCCAGCATCTCCACCTTGATTCCCCAACAGATACCCAAATAACATATAGTTGATGGCGGCACTGGCTTAACAGCTGCGGCCCGCCTGCAGTCCGTCTGCTTTTTTCTTTTTTTTGTTCCTGTGTCCTGTTTTTTGAGTTAATTTGTTTTATCAGGTTGTGTATGTGTGTGGATGGGGGGGAGAAACGTGTTTCTGGTCTCTTCCTTCGGGGGATGCGACTTTTTTTGTCGTAGTCTCCGTCTCCGTCTGCGCTGAGGCCTAATAGCGGAGCTGGCGGCCTCGGGGCTGTAGCGGCGTTCCGGCTGCAGGCCCAGTGGACGACATCGTCGGGAGCTCGCAGGTCACAGGTTGGTGACCTGATTTTCCGGAGCTCCCGCAACAACAGCTTCGTCCACTGGTCCGGAGGGCGGCAGCTTTGGCAGCTTTGACCACCCCGGGCCGTGGAGTTTGAACCGGCCCGTTCGCGGAGCACGCTTGAGCCGTGGGACTTACTTACCATCACCCGGTGGGGTCACAACATCTGAAGCCTGGATCGCCTCGGCGCAGAGGGAGAACAAAGAGGGAAGAGACAGAGACTTTAAGATTTTGCCTTCCATCACAGTGAGGAGGTGTTTGGTGAACTCACTGTGGTGGATGTTAAATTTGTGTTTATTGTGTGTTTTTGTCATTTTTATCATATGTATGACTGCAAGGCAACAAAATTTCGTTCAGACCGAAAGGTCTGAATGACAAAAATAAAATTCAATTCAATTCTATTCAATTCAATTGATACATATGTCCCTCGAGTTCCTCAATGAGAATATATGAGGGAAAATGCACCTCATCTGAAGCATGAGGGATATTTTCAAAATGCCCCATGGCTCTGTCTGTAATGCAGATGACAGGAGACAAGGAGATCATGGATGTGTGCATTGTTATCAACATTTTATTGTTCATCCTAATTGGGGAAAGATTTGTTGTTGTTTTGTAGGTGCCAAATGGCCTGCTGAAATTTCAGTGTGGTGGAGAGGAAATGCATATTCATTAATTGAAGAGAACATTAACTAAAAAGTTTGGACTGAACTTTAAGGATTCTGGCTTGTAAGCAATTTTTAGATAACTTGTATTCTGAGAGTGGAGGAAAAAATGATTGGTTTTAGGCCTGGACATAATGAGGGCAGATCTGGATATCACGGAACCAGCATGTAGAGAAGGTACACAGACACCTTAAGGCATTCACTACTTTAATAAAGTACAATAAAGTAAATATCATACATCATATAGCCCTAGCTGTACGTGGTCTGTCACAATCACCAGAGAGAGAGAGCTAGGGGCGTGTGGGTTACAATTATACTAACTGGTGGTGGGGTGGTTAGCATGGACATCGTCACTATCAATTAAAGGTGTCTACACATATCATCTACATCCTTCCTCTATAAAAACAAACAGTGAGTGACAGGGCGACCACGTCTCACGCGTTAGGGTAAATGCAAACAGTAAAGCACGGGAATACAGAATCACATGTAATCGCCGTAACGGACCGGCGGCCTGACCAGGCGACCAGACCGGGTCCGCACCTCGCCATCACCTCCTTCCCCGACGGGAACAAGCGGGGACGACGCCGGGGCATGGTGGGGGCTACGGACAGGAGAACCCCTGGGCAACGAAGGCATCGGGGGGGGGGGGGGGGGGGGACGGCGAAGAGAAGGGCGAGGAAGCCGGAAAAAGCGGGACCGCAGCCGGGAGGCGGATAGGAGGAAGGACGGGGGGGGGGGGGGGGGTGACCCCAGAGGAATGGGCAAAGCACTGGGCCACAACAGTGGCAGTGGGAGGGGCGGGGGGGGGCATACGGAGCCGCCGGGGGAGGGCGAGGCTCGTTCACGAGCCGGAGATGCTGACGGGATCGGCGGTACACCCTTCCGTCGTGGTTGACAAGGTACGAACGAGGGGAACTGGCAGAACTGACGACCACGGTCGGCTTGGAACGGCCAGAAGTGGACCTCATACGGATGACCTGGCCGGGGAGAAGAGAGCGGAGGACACGGCAGGACCTGTCGTGGGAACACTTCCGTATACCGTGTTTTTGGGCAATGCGTTTCCGGACCAAGGCAGGTTTAAAGACGGAGGGGGACATGGACTGCCGAGACACCGGGACCGTGGGCCTCGTGACACGGGACATGAGTCGCTGAGCCGGGGAGCCCAGGGCATGGTCGCGGGAGATGTTGCGGAGGTTCAGCAGGGCCAGGTAGATGTCGGAGCAGGATAGGCGGCTGCTATCCAACAATCCTTTAGCATGCGGACCGCGCGCTCGGCCAGTCCATTGCTCTGCGGGTATTCCGGGCTGCTGGTGTAATGACCAAAGTTCCATCGTTCGGCAAAAGCGCGGAACTCGGCACTGGTGAACTGGCTGCCGTTGTCCGACTGCAGGCTGGCCGGTGACCCGAAGGTGGCAAAGTGGCGGCGCAACTTCTCGATGACCGCGGAGGAAGAGAGGGAGTGGAGCTGGTCAACTTCAAACCAGCTGGAGTAAGAGTCGACAAGCACCAGGAAGTGCTTTCCGTGCCACTCGAAGATGTCGGTTGCTAGCGCAGACCAGGGCAGGTTAGCAGCTGGCTGCTGCAGGAGTGGCTGCTGCTGTTGCTGCGGAGCGAGGCTGTTGCAGGTCGGGCACGTGGAGACCTCTATCCCGGAAGTAGCGAGGCATGTCAGGCCAGAAAAACTGGCTCTGAGCGATGGAAAGGGTCGCTTCGGCCCCGGGATGGCCACGATGAGCAGTTTCGAAGTATTGTTCTTGTAGTGCTGCGGGCACCACCACCTTGTGCCCCTTCACAATCACACCATCACGCAGCACCAACTCGTCACGATCCAAGAAGTGAGGCACTGCTGCGGCCGGCAGGGAAGAACGGCGGTCTGGCCAGCCCTGCTTGATGATCGCGGCCAGCTGCTGTAGCGAAGCGTCAGCCGCCGTGTGCTTGGCCAGGGACTTCAACTGACTGGAGCGCACGAAATTAACATTTAGGACTATCAGATCGGACGCCTCGTACGGATGTCGGGTTGTGCACCCGAGACAGCGTGTCAGCAACAAACATGTCCTTGCCCTTGCGATAAACCACTGTGAAAGTGAAGCGTTGTAGCTGGAGCATCATGCGCTGAAGCCGGGAGGAGGCCATGTGTATCGGATTGTTGAGGATGGTGACCAGAGGCTGGTGGTCCGTCTCGACAGTGAAGCAGTTGCCCAGGATATAGTCCTTGAATTTGGAGCAGGCAAAGACAACAGCCAGCAGCTCTTTTTCAATCTGGGCATAGTGTTGTTCAGCGGTCATCATTGTGCGGGATGCGTAGGACACAGGCAGTTGCACCCCGTCATGGATCTGCAGGCAGGCGGCCCCGATGCCAAACTTAGATGCATCACATGTGAGGACGATGGGGTGCTGGAGGTCAAAGTACTTCAGCGTTGGCATGCTGATCAGCTTATATTTGAGGGTGTCAAATGCTTTCTGGTGTTGCAGGAACCAGGCCCAGGCAGTGTCCTTTTTCACCAGGTCCCTCAGAGGGGCACTCAGTTCACTCAGGTCGGGGATGAACTTTCCCAGGTAGTTGACCATGCCCAAGAAGCGCTGTAGGCGAGGCACGTCCGCAGGTGCAGGCATCTCGGATATTGCAGCCGTCTTCTGCGGGTCGGGCTTTAGCCCCGATGCAGTGAAGACATGCCCCACATAGGTGACCTCAGGGACCCGGAATTGGCACTTCTTCGGGTTGAGCTTCAGGTTGACTTCCCAGGCCCGCTGCAGCACGAAGGTGGTGGTCGTGCTCAGCGACAATCTTCCCATAAACCAGGATGTTGACGACAATGATGGCACACGGAAGTCCAGCAAACAGTTGTTCCATGGTCCTTTGGAACACCTCGCTGGCAGAGTTAATCCCAAACGGCATGCGGAGGAAGCAATACCTGCCGAAGGGCGTGCTGAAGGTCGTCAGATGCGAGGATCGCTCGTCTAGAGGTATCTGCCAGAACGAACTCTTGGCGTCAAGAACCGGGAACACGGTGGCAGGACCGACCTGTGCAGCAACATCCTCCACCGTCCGCATGGGATAGTGCGGGCGCCTGATGGCCAAGTTCAAGTCCTTAGGGTTGATGCAGATCCGTATTTCTCTCTTGTCTTTCTTCGCAGCGACAACCATAGTAGAAACCCACCGGGTGGAGTCCATTACTGGCTTCAGGATGCCCGTGGCCACCATCTCGCGAAGAGCAGACTCGACCTTGCCCCTCATGGCGAAGGATACACGGTGCAGGGCCGAGAGGTCTTCAGCACCTTGCAGTGGAGAGTGGCCCTCCCCACAGGAACAAGTACACCACGCCCATAGGCACGCAAAACAGCACTGTTTGTGGAAACGGGCTCATTATTTCTTATCTTCCTGAACAGGCTTGTTGACATAACATTAGCAGCAGCCCCCGTATTCACCTTAGCAGAGAAGGCCATGCCATTCACCGTGACTCGGACGGTCGGGTCCGTTATCAGAGCAGCTGCACTTCGCAACGAAAAGACACTCAGCTCGCTCTGAGAAGAGTCAGAGTCAGACGGGGGAGATCATCATGCTGGAGATGGGAACTAGACGCTGTATCATCACGTGTCAGGTAGCGAGACGGTTTCTGCTGTGGGTGTGCAGGGTTCCCACGGGAACGGCATGCTGCCGAGAAGTGGTTGGGCTTGTTGCAGAAATTACAGATTTTCCCCAACGCCGGGCACACATTAGAACGGTGTGAAACAAAGTTACAATTCGGACATCGTTGAGGTGGTCTGAAGCCCTGCAGTGGGCTTGCCCTCTGTCACCGGGGAGCAGTGTACTGGCGACCAGCGAGACTGGCTGTGTGGACCACAGGGTCAGGTACAGCGGAGGAGACAGCCTCAGCTAAACGAGAGGCATGCAACGCCTCATTGAATGTCAGATCAGGCTTACGCAGCAGCTCAGAGTGCAGCTTATCAACCCGTAGACCAAAGACCAAGATGTCACGGGTCAAAGTATCAGGGGTCAGAACTTGCAGATCACATCGGCGAGCCAGTTGGCGCAGCGCGGCCACGAAATTGTCAATAGATTCCCCAGGGTTTTGGCGTCGGGAGAACAGCTTGAAATGCTCTAAGATGTGGTTAGTGGGAAGGTCACACATCACCGTAAATTTAGCAAGCAGACATACCGGGTCCTGGACACTTTCACCCTGTCCATAGATGAATGACTCCGATCACTCAAGCGCTTCGGGACCAGCTAGATTAAGCAGCAGGGAAGGCTTGACCGCGGGGGCCACAGCAGGGTGAGCGATTGTAACATAATACTCAAAGTCACGTCGGAACACACTCCAGCGATGAGTGATGTCTACATCAAAGACTGGGATGTCAAGTTTACGACAAGCAGAAGCCATCACGACACAGGGAGGGGGTACTGGGACTAAAAAAATAAAACGCGATAGACTGGAGACGCAGGAAAAAGAACTTCTGACGCCATGTAGAGAAGGTACACAGACACCTTAAGGTCTTCACTACTTTATTAATCATACATCATATAGCCCTAGCTGTACGTGGTCTGTCACGATCACCAGAGAGAGAGAGAGAGCTAGGGGCGTGTGGGTTACAATTATACTAACTGGTGGGGGGGGGGGGGGGTGGTTAGCATGGACATCGTCTCTATCAATTAAAGGGGTATACACATATCTACACAGCATAGTCTCAAACGTGGCCTTTCACCAGGGACCCCATTCTCAGCACTTCAGTGAAACCCAATGCAGTCCAGTCTGTCACTCATGTTAAGCGGGGAGCTGCATTGAGGTCATAAGTTAAAGGATGAGTGGGTTAACCTATGATGAGCATTTTACAACACTGGACCTATACTCGTTGGAGTTTAGAATGATGCTGGTGGGACCTCATTGAAACTTACCGAATAGTGAAAGTCTCGGATATAGTGGATGTGGAAGACTCGGACTAGAAGTCAAAGCCTCTGAATTAAAGGATGTTCCTTTAGGAAGGAGATGGAATTTCGTTCGTCAGAGGGTGGTGAATCTGTGGAATTAATTGCCACAGAAGGCTGTGGAGGCCAAGTCAATGGATATTTTTAAGGCAGAGATAGATAAATTAGTATGGATGTCAGGGCTTATGGGGAGAAGGCAGGAGAATGGGGTTAGGAAGGAGAGATAGATCAGCCATGATTGAATGGTAGAGTTGACATGATCGGCCGAATGGCCTAATTCTGTTCCTATTACTTATGAAAAGACTCTGGACACTTACAAAGGCCCTATCCACAGGCTGCATTCATATCATTAGCTTAGTTAGTAAATGTTTATTATTCGAGACCTATTTAAAAAGAAGGAAAAAAAGTATGTATTTGTCAATTAAAAAGTGTTCATTTCTTCCAGCATCAGAATTCTCCCTTTAATTTTAAAGAGAGTAGTATGCAAGGATGTTCAGTGGGCAGACTTCTGGTTCTGGTTGATTACTGCACAAACACCTCATCAGTGGTTATCTCGCACAGGTCGGAGCGATTAAAATTTGAAGTGGCCAAGTTGAGGAGATCTAGTTGCTCAAACCCCTTTTTACTTAAATGACTTAATCTCCTTTTTAAAAGACTTGCTTGTCTGAGAGCTATGAAATCTGCAGTTGTATAGGCTGTGGCAGTGGAATTGGTGGGGAGTCCACCAGCGAAGGCAGATGTTCTGGTTCTGGAACTCTGCAATACAAATGGTTCCGCCTCTGCCAAGGTTCAGCAGTTGTTCTGTTAGAGGCTTATCTGCTAGAAGATCTGAGCTGATCTTGTCTCAAGATCTTTCAACAGCATCTAGATTTTGTTGTTGATGGATTTTTCATGTCAAGGTTTCTCTTTTTCAGTGTCAATGAACTATCATAAATCTTCCCTGCATTTCACAAAAATGTTGCCTGCATTGCAGTTTCCATTTGAATGTAATCATGTTCATACCATGAACACATACAGACAGTGGAATTAAAACAGCAAAATGCCTGGAATTTAGAACACGTCATGCAGTCGTTGCAAGAAAAGTTTATTTTCTCTCTCTCTCTCTCTCTGACAGCACACTCTCACCTTAAATCCAATTTTTTTACAACCATGAAGGACAAGGGTGAAGGTTGCAGACACTTGAGTGCATCACCAACTAAATGTTTTCTCAGAGTTGCACCGTGTACTTGAAACCGCTCCGTCATTCCTTCATCGTTGCTGAAAATTCTAAATTCTGGAACTCCATCTCCAAGTGCCTGAGTTGTCCGTCCAGTGGAAGGACTGTAGTGGATCAAGATGTGGCTCACCACTACCTTCTCAAGGGTTTTGGTCTTAAATGCTGGCACGTTAATGAACCCCTGATCCCAAGAATGAATGTAAAAACAAAAAGTAGATTATTGATTTTTCTGTATCTGTAAATCTTGGTTCATATTATACTTATTACTGGAAAGCATGTGTCATGTGCATAGGATTGAAAAGTAAACTTGGCTATTCACATGTTGTCTTAAACTACCTGTTTTCTGTCCACGCTGCAAAATTGCACATTTGTTATATTCCTAATGATGCTGGTACAATTTCTCAGTTGCTCCCTGAAGCCATTCAGACAGTTTATTTTTTACTGGCAGGATTTCTACTTAGGTTGTATGGTTAGATTCAGCTGTGCACACTTGATACACTGTATAATTTTAAATGTAAGCAACTTAAACTGACTTTTACTAATTTGTCAAACTGAGCTCTTGAAATTGAATTCATCAGGAGAATGTACATCTAATAACTAAGATAATAGTAAAATAATGTTACTTTCAATCAGCAAATAAAGGAATAACTGATGAAATTAAAGTGTTCTTTAGAATAATGGAAATAAAAGATTAATCATTTGAAGAAAGCATTTAAGCTTTGTAGAGTTACACCTACAATTGTCTTTGGTCAGTGCCACGAGTGGTGGGTCAAAGAGCCTGTTTCCACATTGAATGATTCTGTGAAACTCTGTTTGTCCCAAATCCCTTCCTCTTCCTCTTCCTGCTTAATGACTGAGGATGAACCGGAATGATTCTCAACCTTGCTGTCACATTCATTCTTAAATTAACCTGTAAAAGCAAAAATGCACATTTCCAAGCTCACAACACTTCATGGATGAAACAAAACTATTTTCTTAATTCCTCTCGACACCACATTATCCTCAGGATTTGTGCTTAATTGTTGACATTCATCCAGACATCAAGGGGATATAAATGGAAAGCCTACCAATGCCATGATGTTTTCTAACCTTGACTCTACTCAAATGATGTTGAAACCCTCCTTAATGCCTTTGGTACTTCAAGATCTTATCATTCCAATATGTTGCTGGCTGACTGGCCACCTTCTATCCTTTGTAATAAAGATAATCCAAAACTGTACTGCTCATATCCTAACTTCTACTCAATTATCTGTCATTCTTATGAGTGCTGGTTCCCAGTGTAGTGATGCTTCCTTCTTCACTTCACTCACTTGTTTTTGAATCTCAGCATGGTATTACCCCTGCACGTTTCTGCAATTTCATTCTCTCTTTGTATATCGCCACATTCCAGTTCCGACCTTTTGTTTGTTGGTGGCTGTTTTCCTCAGCTGATTGGGCCCTAAGTTAAAGAATTCCTGGATCCTTCTCCTTTCTCACACTCTTTTTTTAAACCTTCCTCTGACCACATTTTTGATTGTCTGATTTGTGATTGTCATATTTAGTTTGATACCCTCCTTCCTCTTGGGATGTTTTACTGTTAAAATATACTATGCCAATGCCATTGTTACACACAATAGAAAATTTAACGGTGACTAGTTTGACTTTGTATGCTAACTTTCTTTAAAAAGATTGTCTTCCTATTTTGTCCTGAGGGCAGTAACTCATCCTGTGGCACAATTATAGTTGCTCTGGCATCCTTGCATTACTTCATAGGTGAACGTTTAGTGAGCATGGGCAGTGTCATTGATCTAGGAGGCATCATACCAAGCAGATGTCATCCTTATCTAATGTGCTTATGCATGCATTTTCAGCGGCAGTCAATAAACAGAGAGAGACAGCAGACAGACAGACAAATGCCACATCTCTTGGTCATTCCCAGGGAAGAGACCTTGGCCACTGCACACATGAGAGTACAAAAAGAAAATAAATGGTGATCTTAGACCAATTTGATTCTGGAGGCCATCTTATATTATTACTTCCATTTCGTAAATCGTCAAATACCTTTGTTTTTACTAAACACAGATCATGTAACAGCATAAATTGGAATTTTAAGTTGTATTATTTTTAAAAGAAGGCAATGTGCTATTATCAGGGTTTGCATTTATGAAATCTTATTTCAATGTTGAAAATCTCTTAATCATTGGAATAGGTCAACAAGTCCTTCAGAATTGTAAAAATGCATAAGTTCCTAATGACAGTTGATTGTAGCTGTAAATAATCCTCTTCTGTTGGCTGCTGGCAAAGTGTCGCCGCAGGCAGGCGCCATCTTTATTGGCCTGTTTCCTCCACTGGCACAGTAGAGAGCATGCCGACTGGTTGCATCGTGGCTTGGTTCAGCAATCTGAACGTCCAGGAGCGGAAAAGGATACAGAAAGTTGTAACCACTGCCCAGTCCATCATCGGCTCTGACCTCCCCACCATCAAAACGATCTATCGCAGTCCCTGCCTCAAAAAGGCAGCCAACATCATCAAGGACCCACACCGTTCTGGCCACGCACTAATCTCTCCGCTACCTTTGGGCAGAAGGTACAGGAGCCTGAAATCTGTTACATCCAGGTTCAGGAACAGCTACTTCCCCACAGCCATCAGGCTATTAAACTCGCCAACAAACAGACTCTGAACTCTAACAGCATATTGCAATTTATCAGCTTATTTATGTATATATATATATCTGATCTATTCTGTATTTTTGCTTGCAACATTCTGTTGTGCTGCAGCAAGCAAGAATTTAATTGTCCTATCTGGGACACATGACAATAAAATCTCTTGACTCTTGACAAACCCTAAACAAAAAATTTCAAATACATTTTGTTGAAATTTGTTCCTTCCTGACATACCACAGAAGATGTGTTGTTCTTTATTAAATAATTTCTTCAAATATCTGTTAGTAAAATATAAATTAGGATCATTATTCCAAAGAAATGAACAAAGAGACTACATGTCTATCACTGTAACGTCAGAGCTCAGTGAGTGTGAATTTTCTCGTCGTGGACCTACCTCCCGAGGTATCCCATACTGTAACTTAACTGGTCCAGATATGGAGGGACAGAAAAAATCCTGTCAGAAATCTGAAATAAGAGTAGAGAACGCTGCACGATGGCGCAGCGGTAGAGTTGCTGCCTTACAGCGAATAGAGCGCCAAAGTATTACTACGGGTGCTGTCTGTATGGAGTTTGTACGTTCTCCCCGTGACTTGCGTGGGTTTTCTCTGAGCGGTTTCCTCCCACGCTCCAAAGACGTACAGGTTTGTAGGTTAATTGGCTTGGTAAATGTCAAAATTGTCCCTAGTGGGTATAGAATAGTGTTAATGTGCAGGCATCGCTGGTCGGCGTGGACCTGATGGGCCGAAAGGGCTTGTTTCTGCGCTGTATTTCTAAACTAAACTAAACTAATGCTGGAAATGCTCAGCATGACATGCAGCATATGTGGAGAGCAAAACAGAGTTTACATTTTAGATGGATGACCTTCCAATAGAGGTCATTGACTTGATATGTTAACTGTTTCTTGCACTGCCTGGCCTGCTTTTAACATCAGTCTTGAGCGTCTATCTAGCTGGCTTCTAGGCATCTTGAGGTGCAGGTGACTCTTCTTAGAGTCATTTTGGGTTGCAAATCCTGATACACTTGATCGGAAAATCTAACTGGAACTGCTGAAAATCTGAAAAAAACATAAATCTCAGTGATTGAAAGGTCTTCGACCTGAAGCATTAATTATGTTTCTCTTTCCACAAGATCTGAAATCTGGTTTCCCCTGTATAAATTCCGGGGAATCTCAGAAGATGAAGCTCCACTGTTGGACTTCAGGGGAACTCCAGCGGTGGAGCAAAATGGATGTTGTGGCAGCAACTATTAGTGAGTAAGTTTGGATGTCTGCGTTTGAGTCTCTAAGCCAATGTTAAAATGAGAAGATGGAAAAATACCCCGTTGAAAATCTGCTGTACTGTAAACCCCTGTTAAGTTTCATTCAAACAATACAGGAGATGAGGGAGCAGAGAGTTGTAAAAGCAAACAAACATTAGCTTGCAGTCATGCTGTGGACAAAATAAAAGATGTCAATTGAAATAGTCATCCAATCTCTGATTAGTCACTCCAGTGAATTGGTATCTGCTTTCTGAAATTTAAAACAATATTCTAAACTAAAAGTTCAAGGAGCGCGTATGACCCAAGGCAATATGAAGAGTTGGCAAGTGTGCAGGATGCTTCTGTGATGGTGCACAAAGGTTTTATCAAATAGCAAGGGATGTTGAGGTAATCATGGAGTTGAATAAGGAATTGCTGATGAACATTGTGTTGTCTTTTGGCTGAACCTATGCCTTTTCTTGCCTTTTTAGAGTTTTATGTTATGGTCTTGTTTTGACAGGATATATGTCCAGGGTTTTGAAGAATTACACAGAACATGCCTGTGATGGAGAATATATCTCGCTGCGGTGTCCCCACAGAACCACCATCAGTATTCAGTCTTCATTTTACGGAAGGAAGGCACCCAGTCACCAGATGTGCCCATCGCGTTACGGACAGAGTTTTAAAGACATTGAAATGGAAGATTTGTCCTGTTCAGCTGTCACATCCCTGCAGGTAAACTTCAGGCTTTAATTCTGAAATAGGACCTTTTGCTCCAAAAATGATAAACAGATTTTGTTCTTTTTTTCTTAAATCCTCTTTTAACGTTTTAGTTCCTTGGAAGAGGTTGCAATGTACACAGGTCCACGACGAGACAATAAAAGGTCTAAGTACAAGGTGCCGATATCTACCCAACAAAGGCAATACTGAAAGGCTAAACCAGGTGTCCTTTTATGGAAACACTGGTGGTCACCCCAGAAATGACACAAAAATATAGAGTAACATTCATTTTTATTGGGTTGAAGGTTGCCTGTCCATGTAATTACCATACCCCAATATCCCCTTGCCTGTTAGCCTGCTTTATCTACATTTTAAGTGATCCATTCTTTCTTATCTCACGTGCACACAGTGTTGAAACAAAATTATATTACGTACTTCATCCAAGCAAAGCTTAGACGTGTCAAATTGATGTTATTCAAACCATGCTGAGAAGCCAATTGAGAAGAATCGAGTTGCTGAAGTGAAATATCTAACTAACAAAATATGAGTAAGTGGGGACAGTTGGTCTGTTGGATGTCAAGATTGACATAATCTTCACCCTGGCATCTGCTGAAGTAAAAGGTCAAAGTACACTGTGTTGAGTCATTTATTGTCACGTGTACCGAGGTACAGTGAAAAGCTTTTGTTGTATGCTAACCAGTCACTGTGGTGCTTCATGTAAGATGATAACATGATAGAAAAAGGGCAACAGGACCATAAGGCATCATTAAAACACTTTTGGGTTGACAGTTTCACCCCAGCCAAAGAAGCTACAATTTGGAACTTGCAATATGGAGTACTCACAATATGGAGTACTGCACAATGTCTTTGCCGAACATGATGCCAAGTTAAACAAATGTTGCCTGCCTGTAGAGATCGATATCCTTCCATTCCCAGTATATCCATGTGCCTATCTAAAAACCTCTTAAATACCACTATCAAGTCTGTCTCAACCACCACCCTTGGCAGTGCATTCCACTCGCTGTGTGGGGAAAAACAAAACCTTCCCCGCAACATTGCCTTTAAATTTTGCCCTTCTTACCTTAAACCTCTAGTCCATATCATTTCCACCAGGTGATTGTCTCTCAAAATGTTATATGCCCCTATTGGGTCTCCCCTCAGACTCTGACATGTGAGAGAAAACATGTTTGTCCAACCTCTCCTTATTACCCTCTAATACAGGAAGTTTTGAGCACACGATACTTCAAAGTCCTATAATGCTGCAACATGACTTCCTGATATTTATACTCACATTAATATATAATGAAGGTTAAGATTGGTACATAGCAAATGATAAATGAAAGATGTGAGGATCAGAAAAAGTAATTACATTTTTTTTTAATCAGCTAAAACCGAATAGGAATAAAGTGACATTTTTGACCTTATGATTGTGTTAGAGCAATGAATATCGTTTTGAAGTAAGGGAAGTATGGAGGGGAAAATAATATCATGCAATTGGTGAAAAAACCCCGAGAGACTGCAGAGTAAAAACAAAGTGCTGAAGGAACTTCATGGGTCAGGTTGCATCTGTCTAAGGAAACGGATCAGACTGAAGAAGGGTCCTGACCTGAAACGCTGTCTGTCCATTCCCCTCCATCGATGCTGCCTGACCTGCTGAGTTTGTCCAGCTAGTCAAATTAATTGGGAAGATTTCAATATAAAACAATTATAAAACAATCATATTAAGTTCATATTTCATGCAAATATTAATTATCTGCCTTGGGAGCTTGAAATGTGTTCTAGAAGCCATGTTATTTTATTAAAGAAGATCATATACCAATAAACGATAACAAATATATTAAAACTTAATGTCATGTGATTTATTGTTTCAATATATTTATTCAAACACATATTAGGCAAATCATTTTCAAACTTACGAGAACCAAATTTGTGTAAATATTAAATTAACACAGTTCTTGAGCAACCTACAAATAATATTTGTGTAGTACATTCTATATCATAGTTAGTTTGACTTTAAGGATAGACTGACAGTTGAGGCAATAATATCCAGATTATGTGTTTTGGTAATAATTAATTTGGAACATTTTTTAAAATTTATGTTATTGATGATTTTGTGAAAGCAAACTGGAAAAGGTTACCATTGACATATACCAGCTTGAAATGCAAACTAAAACCATCTGTTTATGCTCCATGCCTGATAACATTGTAGACAATGTTCACAGTACTCTTATATCATTCAGCATGTTTTATTGCTGTTTTTTGTAAGTTCTGAATATCTATGGAACTATTTGCTTTTGTCATTGACATCTCTGCATAAAAAACTCACCTTTCATTACTAATGAGATTACAAATATGGAAAATGTTTATCAAATCTAGCATTTACAAGTGAAAATGTGTTACTCTATAAAAATGCATTTTAAATGACACACAAACGTTTAACCTAATACTTAGCCATTGAAAGCTCAGATTTCCAGGACAAGTAATGCAGTAAATACCATATATATTTGAAATATGAAGCAATAGTTTGCAAATGATATTTTGTCCTTAAAATTATTTGCTTTTTAATAGGAATTAGGGAATACTTCCACAAAATATTTTATTCTTAAGTTGTGCAATTTTCAATTTATACTCCGGTATATTCATTGTTAGAGTTGGCCTTTAGCAGTAAGGTATTCATAGGAATATGTATTACTTTAATGCAAATGCTTTACAGTAAAAACAAATGTGATTAGTGCTTTACCAGAGGCAATGAGATTATGGCTGTTATGGAAAAGCTTATTAGTATTGAGCCCAGGGCTTACATTCATCAACTGATAAAACATGTCAGGGAAAGAAAATTAGGAAGAAGCTTAGCACTTTGAATCTGGGACAAATGAAGATCCTGAGGGAATGCAACTTGAGAGGGCTACCTCCCATAGTTGTTAGACACAGGCCAGTTCTGACAAGAAAACCTTAAAGCATAACTTCACTACACAGATATAAAACTTAAGCTACTTCCTCCTATTTTGCTTTATTGGAGTGCTTTGCTTGAGTGCTTCATTATCTTGTAAGGATTCAGTTATTTAGACTGCCAGATATTAATGATCAAAGTTAACTTAGTAAAATAATTGTGCCACGAAGTTGGAAAAATAAAGATACTTTTGAAAATTGTCCAAAGATCACCAAAGGAAGAGCATGACATTCATATCTCTGGGCAGGATGGTCTTGTATATTTTCGAAGACTTATATTACCTGTAGCAGGCAGCCAGGTTATGGAATTTGTTTAGTACAGGTTTCAGGGGTTATGGGGGGAAAGGTAGGAGATTGGGGTTGAGGGGGAGATTTAGATCAGCCATGATTGAATGGCAGAGTAGACTTGATGGGCCGAATGGCCTAATTCTGCTCCTATCACTTATGTACAATGCATTCAAAGTTATTTCTGCAAATTCAGTGGACAGATAAGTCAACTGATGTCAGTGTCCTCCACCGGCCAAGGCCCTAGTTACATGCAGTTGGATATGTAGGAGAGCTCTCATTGTTTCCATGCTCAGCATCTGTCCACCAACTGAAACACTCTATTTAGATCTTTATCGTGGATGGAGGAAAGATTCAAAGATGTGCTCAAAGCCTCCGTGAAGAAATGCCACAAGCCTCAGCAACTTTGTTGTTTGCATTTGGAGCATACAGAGGCTCTATAAGCGGTGGAAGGACTGCAAAACCTCATAAATGACCCACCTGCTTGCCCTGTCAGACCCCTTCGGCCCCAACAGTGGGTTTTACTTTGGCCTCATTTGCATACCTCAGAACCAACACAACGGGAGTAAAAGCAAGACGTCCTCCAAGGGGCTGCCTGAGGAAGAGATGGGAAGGATAAAAAACAATTATATCAAGATGCTTCCATATTTATTTGAAATTCAGGTGTGGAGATATTTATTGATGCTTTTTGCAGTCAGTCTGGTTAAGTTCTTCAGCTGCTCCTGGAGACCATTCTTTGCACTCTTAAAATATTTCTGCGGCAATACCTGTAATGTGTGCCTTTGAAGTCTTTCAAAAGGCCCTAAACCAAGGTAATTGATCCTGGAGGGGCTAGATTACCTTGGCCAGAGGAACAATGTCCCCTTTTGAAGTTGAAGATTCCAAAATTGTCATTGGGGCTAGTGACCTCGGGCAGAGTGGTTTCTGAATGTTGATTAGGATGAGTGTTACTAATGTGCACTGAGAAGTGCCAGCAACTCGTTGTCAGCATTTGGCACAATCTTTGGGAATTTGAGATCAGGTCTCCAACCTATGGCAAGAATAAGTAGGTATTTATTCTGCCCTACTTACACAGGTAGAGCTGTACCTCGGGAATGGGTCACGAAGTCGCAATATAAGGATTGTAATGAAGCTCTGTTGAGCTGTAATTTTTGAAGATATCGCACTCCATCTCAGAAACAGGAACACCTGCTCTGTAAAAACGAGTGACCTTTAATAGGAGGCATTAATGTTATTGTCTTATCTATTCAAAGCAGCTGGATTTTGGAAAAGCTGAGCAGAATTTGGTATTTTAAATATATCAATGGATTGTAATATGGTCCTTTTGTGTAATGAATTGAGCAGACAAAATCCAGCATTTTGAAAACAGCGATGCCTTTTCAATCATAGCCAGCCGGTATATTGAAGACAAATGATAAAGATGCAGAAGTAAAAGGTGCTGATTGACACAAATTGAACACGGTGAGATAAGGACATTCTTTGGTCATTTCTGCTTTATGTTCCTAAACGAGCATTTATGCAGTCAAGCGTGGTTTTGTAAAAATCAAAGTAGTTTTATTTGTTTTTGTTTCACTGAACAAGGAAGTGACACAATATGAAGAAAGCTCTCCAGATTGACAATAATATTTTAGTCTGCCAGGTTGTTACTAGCTGCAGGCATTGCACATCACTTTAATGCCTTGTCTATCAGTGATAATCCTTGCCGTCAGGCCCAGACTGTAGATCAAGTGTAGGAATGCCAAGCAATCATCACTTTGTTTTCGTGAACAACACCTCACACTACCTGATTCGAGCAGATATTACGTATTTCATCCAATAAAGGTGTTTGCTAACCTCTAGGGCTCTAATTTAATGGTCCCAAGGGATTGCGTGCAATATGTTAAAGGGTATGGCCACTCTCTTACCTCTATGTTGTGCTTCTCCCGTTATTTCTGTCTTCCTTTTGCAGTTTTTCTTCCTATTCATTTTGTTCTTGTCTTTGTGCTTCTCACAATGGAGCAGAACTGCTGACAAATGTCTTACTTTCAACCCACTTCAACCCTCTCTTTTAATTTCCCTTCATGCCCTCCTCTCTTTTACCTTCCTGTCCTCCCAATCCATTGCTCTTTTTTAGTGGAATTAGTATCAAGAAAAGTAATGGCTTCATGCCTTTGTCTCTGTCTGATTTAAAAATGTAAATAATATTTTTCCACTCACAGAAATTAGAGATATCAGCTGATGATTCTGATTTCCAATATTTAATAGTAGAAATATCTCTATCTCTTATTTCTGTGACTGACAAATTATTACTTACCCTATCCAACTGAAAAATAAACACAGGTGCATCTTGAATTGCCTTAGAAATGATATGGTCCTGTCTTGAAAATTGAACAATGTTATACTCTGTTTCCCAATCTATTTAATGAACTCTAAAGAGTACCAAGCAAGGTCACAAAGAAGTGAGATTAATTTATCTCTCTGAACAAATATGAACATATGAGTGCTTATGAATTTTAGAAAATGCACTTAATATTAGTTATGCATTACAACTCAAAAAAAGGCCTTCAGTCCATTAGGTACATGCTGGCTCCAATTAGTTTCATTTCCCTATCTCATTTTTTCCCTGTGACCCTGCAACTTATTCTCTCTCACATACCAATCAACTTCCCTTTGTCTCTTTTGATGATACTAAGATTGTACAGCAGCCAATTAACCGACCAGTGTAGGAAGGAACTGCAGATGCTAGTTTAAGCTGAAGATAGGCACGGAAACCTGGAGTAACTCAATGGGTCAAGCAGCATCTCTGGAGAAAAGGAATACAGGTAGGTGACATTTTGGGTCAAGACCCTTCTTCAGACTGAGAGTCAGGGGAAAGGAGAAATTAACCTACCAGTACACTTTGTACAGTCACCTATCAGTACACTTTTGGGATGTTCAAGGAAACTGTAGCATCAGGAGGAGACCAATGGGAGAATCGGTAAACTTCACATGGACACTGCCTAAATTGAGGATTGAATCCAGATTTCTGGAACCGTGAGGCAGCAGCACTAATTATTACACTGCCTTGCTGCCTAAACAAAAACTGGATTGGTTTTAAAAAATGTATTTTGCTTTCCAAAGTTATTTGAGAAAAGACTGTAATATTATAAATTAAAGAGACTGCTTTAACACCATTGATCATATGAGTTTAGTTTAGTTTAGAGATACAGCGCGGAAACAGGCCCTTCGGCCCACCGGGTCCGTGCCAGCCAGCGATCCCCACATAATAACACAGTACTACACACACTAGGGATATTTTTTTTTACATTTACCAAGCCAATTTACCTGCATACCTGTACGTCTTTGGAGTGTGGGTGGAAAACGAAGATCTTGGAGAAAACCAACGCGGTCAAGGGGAGAATGTACAGACTCTGTACAGACAGCACCCATAGTCAGGATCGAACACGGGTCTCCGGCGCTGTAAGGCAGCAACTCTACCGCTGTGCCACCATGCCGCCCTGGTTAGATGCTATTGCTATCCCTGCACTAACCACTTTTGTAGCCTTCTGTCCTAGCAAACATGCACACCTTGTAATTCAATGTAATACAAATGCAATAACTCAAGTCCATTGTAGAGAGCTGGAAAGGCTCTCCATTTTCCATACCTCCAGATTCGGGAACAGTTTCTTCCCAGCTGTTATCAGACAACTGAGCAGTCCTCTCATCAGCGAGAGTGCGGTCCTAACCTCCCATCGACCTCATTGGAGATTCCCTTTGAACTACCTTTAATTGGACCTTATCGGACTTTATCTTGCACGAAATGTTGTCAGCTTTATCTTTTATCTGTACACTGTGCATGCTTTGATTGTACTCGGTTATAGTCTTATCTTTGGCCGGATATCACGCAAACAAAAGCTTTTCACTGTACCTCAGTTCACGAGACAATAAAAAACTAAATTAAATTAAAACTAAACATATTACTGCTAACTGAAACCAGGAATCCTCACGGCAGCTTCACCTCCACAGAGGGAGCAGCTTGTGATGCTATTACACATTTATTGGATTGAGAGGTAGGGGGAGTTTATATTTTATCCAGTGCAAAAAGTGTGACGGATCTGGAACATCCTTTAAAAAAAAAATAAACAAACACACCTCTGAGTTAAATGTAGTTGCCCTAAACTTTACATAACCTCCCAATCCAGACCCAACCCTCAGTTTGGATCATTCCTTTGTGTCAGTTCTAACCTATGACCCAACACTAATTAACTCTTTCTAACCTTAATCCCCCACTCAGGGGCAATTTTATTCTTGGGCAGATTTATCTAGCAAGGTGGCCAACAGTAAGGCAGGATATTCAGTGACAACACAGAAGATATTTTTTGGGGGAAGTGAAATTAATGGAGTTGAAGAAGCTGACGGAATGGTGATAAACTCAGGCAATTTTTAATGGCAAACACTTGGAAGATCAGGCCATAAGCAATGAAGCAAAGTCAGTTTTCATTTTTCATGAAAGACAGTAAAAACCGATTGTCACATTTTTAAATGAAACCGACAATTGAAACTACAAATTATGCATTCAATGTGCATTGAATTAGAGGGAGAGTGAGAAACCCTCTAGCCTATATATCTTTTTCTGATTCAGTGTTACCTCTATTGAACTTTTTAAATAAGCCCTCAATTATGCACTGACATCTTCCACACAAAACTGGAATGGAAGCAGCTCAACTCTGACAATGTGGGATAGTCAAATAGGAAGAATTTCATACCGTATATTATGTATTCCCCTGCCATCTTTATTTCCGAGTTGATTGTTAAACAATTATTAATCAAAGGAAAATGTGCAGTATCATTTTTACTTCACTATTTTTCTTTATACACCTATTCAGTAAAATATAACAATCTTGTAAGTATCAGCGATTAAATAATCAATTTTTAACTTCACTGCTATGATAATGGACAAAAAACATCCAACACTGACACTTAAATTCCATGGTGTTTTAATTCCTTGCATTTCAGTGGGAAGAATGTCAGCAGGGTCTGATAAAATATGTGTTATGTGCTGTGCCATATTCCCAGTGAAGGCTAAAATTGCCAAATAAACCAAATCAAAATATGACTTTTAAACCCACAGCATAAATGTATCAATGTTTATCAAAACACAAAGTGTTGGAAGAACTCAGCGAGTCAGGCAACATCTGTGAAGGAAATGGATAGGTGATGTTTCGGATCGGGACCCTTTTTTAGACTGCCGCCTGACCCGCTGACTTTCTCCAGCACTTAATGTTTTCCTCAACATTCCAGCAAGTGTGGTTCTTTGTGTCTCTTGCGCTTAATCTTTATGTTTTGAAACGATTTATTTGACGGTAAGTTAGACACTTGAGAATCAGTTGTATGCACACCTTTCCCCATTCACTTTCTTGCTCAAAACTGCAGACATTTGCTGCAATAAATTTCCATTGCTGCTTGGTGACCTCTGTTCCAATCCCTATAATCCACTGTCAACAGGTAACCTTTGACAGTGAATGCTGGTAAGCTTTATTATCCCGTTTCTCACTGCTCTTCAACTCCTGTGCTATTGAAGAAGACTGCAGCAGATTCTACAGGGCTTAGAAACATAAACAGAAAATAGGTGCAGGTGTAGGCCATTCAGCCCTTTGAGGCAGCACCGCCATTCAATATGATCAAGGCTGATCATCCAAAATCAGTACCCCTTTCCTGTTTTTTCCCCATATCCTTTGATTCCTTTAGCCCTAAGAGCTAAATCTAACTCTCATGAAAGCATCTGGCTTGTTTCAGATTCCCATATAACTGCTCTAACGTCCTCTGTGTGGGTCAATTTCTCATAGTATAAATTAATTGAATCGTTGGAACTCTCCGTACTATTTTAAACACCAGCACAATAAATCATTTTAGAATTAATTTTCAGAATACTCTTTGCAAGGTTATAATCCAATGTAAATTAAAGAATTGTTCAGACAGGAAGCAGGTTTTAGAGTGAGAATGGAAAATACCATGTGATATTTTCATGCAATTCCTGAGATTTACCTCTGCATGAATCTGATATTAATTAACGATTCACATTTTTTATGTATGCTAATATCCTATTGCAAAAGTGCATGATTTGGTACAACATTTGTTTTTTCTGCTTCTCTAGAAAATGTTGGATGAATGCCAGGACAGGAGGAGTTGTCAGCTTCTTGTCAATAGTAGAATATTTGGGACAGACCCTTGTCCTGGAACCAGCAAATACCTCGTCGTATGGTACAAGTGCCGGCCAAGTGAGTAGCTGAAATAGCACTTATTTCAAATTGAATGCTGGAGAAAGATACAGCAACGTAGATGTTGAATGTTTAACTTGCAATATAAATAAACCAGATTCAAATTTCCTTTGAAACAGAAATTTCCTTTACTTGTGTTTTTTTCCTGAAGGTCTACCTGCTAAGAATAAATATTTATAACTGTGACACATATGGAAGGAAATATTTATTTAACAGAACTGCAGCATAACCTTTCTGCTATTGTATTCATTACCTTAGCCAATAAAAGTTTTGTATGACTTCTCCAGCACTTTTATTCAGGTGGCCTTCTAACGTGATAAATCTGTGGACAAGCAGTACAAGATGCCTGCTCGTCTTACACTTTAGCATCCCACAATTGATATTCCTCAACTTGACTATTACATTTAATATTAGAACATTAAAAATACACAAATGTAGCTAGTTTTACTTGGGTTATAATGTAGAGCAGAATCTAGATATCCAAGGGAGAAGGGGCCAAATCAATTGATTTGAAAATTTGCTGACTGTAAGTCTATTCTTGAAGAATTGCAAACTTCCTTAAGACCATGTCTATCTGACCCCAGCGAGAAGACTATGATTAGGCTAACAGACATTTAAAAATTATTTAAAATAATGCCTGATTATTTTCAAATGTTTCTTGCATACCTGGATTCTGCTGCTCATCCCATTTCTGTTTTCTGCGGAGGTCAAGAAACATAGAATTTTCTTGAGTCATTGTGACCTTGTAAAGTTGTCTGCCGGATGAATGGATACGGGGACAGTATAGATGTTCCTACTTCAGAATATCATAACGGGATGAAAGATAGGCCAGTGCTGTAGATTGAAATCGTAAGGAGCTCTAACCACGACTTTTGAGCTCTCAGCATGTGAGATTGGCCCATAGTTGTTGCTGATGCAGTGTATTTGACCCACAATGAAAATACATAAATTCAGGGTGACAGAAGGAAATTTGCTACCATGAAGGAAAAGCCCGAGTACAGATAACATGACTTGTACAATAAATAAATAACTAGTATATTAAAAGCTAGGGTAAAGGAGAATTAATGTCCATTTCATTATTTGTACTGATTCCAAGACAGTACTGGTGTTGATCAGTTGTATCCATATAGATTGCACATGTATATTTTTAGAAGGTGGATCAAATTGTCATTCATGTTAAAGGCTTGCAAATTACCTTAAGTAACTATTTTATAGTGCAATAGTGGTTAGCTGCGGGAGGCACCCCCGGGAACAAAGGTGGATGGGCGAGGAAAGGGATGTCGTGTCCAAGGAAGGCCATGGCTGGAGGCCCGCAAAAGGGACTTGCCTGATATTGGCATGGCTCATAAGAACTAGAGCATCGACTTTGAAAATGGTGCCAAAACATGGCACCTCTTGCATGCAGGCTCAGAGGAATATTCCTGTACACTTGCTATCAGGGGTATGGTAAATACTCCACTGAACTGTTTGTAAGAAAAACAATTTCACTGTGTGTTAGCATTTAATGCATGTGATAATAATAGCACCATTGACCAAAATAATGTACATTGCTAGCCATCCTCAGACACAACTGCTAACATTTAGCCATTTAAGAAGTTCCAGATCTCAGCTTGGGCAGTGTCAATTGGAGAAGTCCACAACTTACAGATTTGGAAGGCCAGATCTTTCAATTCCCTCCATCATAGGCTTCCAATGGCAGAGCTCTCTAGCTGGGATTCTCCAGTAGCACTATGAAATAGTTGGAAGAATGGCTGTCAAAGGTGGAGAAATTAAATATGTTAATTAAGAAGCCAGAACGTGAAATGCACAGATACCTCCCATAGATTCAGGAGGGATTGCAAAGCTATTGACAGGCTTGTACAGGGGGGGTTTAGCAAACGATTTTAACATTGAGCCAATAATTATATAGATTGGCAAGTACAGGAATGGTGGCTGAATTGGATGTTGTGTTTAGGGATGCAGAGTTTGAAATAACAATGAATACTGAAAATACTGGAAACACTCAGCTGGGTGGGCAGCATCTGTGGAAGAAGAAACTATTGATGTTTCAGATCCTGAATCCTTCATCAGAACTGAGAAAGAAAGAAAGCAAATTAGTTTAGGTACCAGTGAAGGTGGAGGCAGAGAATAAGTTGAACAAAGGAAATATCCGTGACAGGATGTGACTGGATAGCCTAACGTGGAGTTAAGGGTCTGTTAAAATCAGATTAGGACTCTCCTAGTGGAAGTATGCTGTAAGGTTGCAAATTCGTTTGCTCCCTTAACTTTTAACTTTTACTTACCACACTTTCAATGTTACTTGTTATTACTTGGCTTCAAGGCACGGTTTAACTTTTCTTAAAGTGTTGATAACACTTTTATACGCCTTCATTGTGTAAAGGATGGAGACAAGAGGGAAAGGAGGCTCTCCAAGGAAGGAGTGGGGGAAAGGCACAGCTTCTGAAGCTAGTATCTTAGAAGCAATATCGAAAATGAACGATGAACTGAAAAATGAAATGAAAACAAGATATTGCAGTTTGGAAGAAATGGTGTAAGGAATTTTGAGCAAATTGAAGGAAGTTCAAGACAAGCTGATTATGTTACAAGATGAATCTCGTGAACAGAAGGAACAAATTGATACCTTGCGAACCCTGGGCCAGGAGAGAGATTTGAAGATTGAAAAACTGGAACGGAGAATGAATGAAAATACTCGGGCACTCCAGCAACACAAGATTAAAAATATGGATCTGGAAATCAGAGGCCGTCGACTGAATTTGCGAATTGTTGGTTTGCCGGAAGGTCAAGAAGGAGATAATGTTATAAAATATGCTTCTAAAATGATAAAGGAGACTTTATAACATTGAGCACTATGAAAATCTTCCATTTATGGATAACGCACACAGGATTGGGAAGAAATCTGGTCCTCAAGATAAACCGAGATATTTGATTGATCGGTTTCACTTCTTGCAGATGAAGGAGAATATTCTCCAGGCAGCAAAAAAGTTGGGCGTGGTTGAATATGAAGGATGCAAGTTCCTGATTATAGTTACGAGCTTTTGGAATTATGAAAGTCTTTCCATAATGTAATGTCTGAGTTGTTTAAGAAAAAGTTGTGCCCTGCCTTACTTTATCCAGTTAGACTGCGTATACGACTCTTTAATGGTAACATTTGATTTTTTAGCAATCCTCAAGACGCATCCAGCTTTCTGGAGGCTTATGAGGGTGAAGTTGCGACCGGGAGCAATTGATAGCTGATTAAGTTATAATTGGAGATTTACTGTTCCTATTTTGACAATATATCGTTTTGTAATGATTAAGAATTTAATTGGATGAGTTTTTTTTAATTTACTTTTTAGAATTTTAGTATGATGGTATCAAACAACAACTTTTGCCTTCTCTAAGATACTGTTAATTTAATGTAATGGTATTATATATATATATATATATATATATATATATATATATATATATATATATATATATATATATATAAATTTTAAAGATTGTTTTTGTTAGCTTTTCTATTTTTAAAATTGAAGGATTTTTTTTTCTTCTCGTCGTTTAGTCAAATTAAGTGAACGCCTTTCTTATTTTTCATATTTTGACCTTGGATAAATAATATGAAGTAGCTCTTGTGTTCCACTGCTAAAATGTACTTTTTTAACCATAACATTAATTTTGGTTTGGCTATTGAGTGGCAAATATGCTTTCTATTTACGTTGGGAGTTGTCTTTAGGAGAGATGGGGGTAGGGAAGGGATTAGGTCGCGTACTGACTGTCTACTGGTCAGTTTCGTGCTTTACATGGGTGGGGGGGAGGGGTCTTTTGCTTTTAGCTTATCGTTTTTCATCTGTGCAGAATCTGAACTACAAAAATGTCTGAAATGTCGTCACTTCTGGCTCTGCCCTAGATTTCTCTTCTTCCAATATCATGAACTATTATGCTTTAAGAAATTAACCCTTTACATTCCACATGATTTTTACAAACAATATGGATAAAGTTATTAACTTCCTTTCATGGAATGTGAATGGTTTGAACCATCCCATTAAAAGGAATTTAAAAAAAAGTTCTTCGTAGACTAAATGCTCAGATTATCTTTGTTCAGGAAACTCATGTAAGGCAAGACGATAATCAATGATTTTTCAAGTTTTGGAGAGGACAGCAGTTTCATTCAAATTCACAGGTTGAGGTGAAAGGAGTCTCTATTTTTATTGACTCCTCAATTCCGTTTGTTCATTATGAAACCATTTCTGATCCATATGGTAGATTTTTGGTGATTACTGGTGTTCTTCATAACCAAAAAGTTGCTATGGTGAATGTTTATGCACCAAATATTGATCACCCTGAGTTTTTTAAACATTTAATTGCATCCTTTCCTAATTTAAATGAACACTTTTTAATAATGGGTGGAGATTTTAACTCTTGTTTGAACCCCTCGATGGACAGATCTGCATCTGATCATGTGCTTCCAAATAAATCAGCTAGTTTTATCAATTATTTTTTACTTGACTCAGGAATGTTATAATTCTGGAGATTCTTACACCCAAATGACAAATAATTATCTTTTTTCTCTCATGTATATCATAGTTACTCTATGATTGATTACTTTATAATAGATTCTTGGCTAGTTTCATCTGTCACTGCATGTGAGTATGATGCAATCGCTATTTCTGATCATGCACCATTGAAACTATCAATCAAACTACCTGATTCCAAGTTTAGTGCTAAACAATGGCGATTGAAAGCTACTTTGCTTCAAGATATAAATTTTGTTGATTTTATTAAAGATCAGATTGCTTTTTTCTTCTTAACAAATTCTACTGAAGAAATATCCAATGGTGTAGTCTGGTATGCTTTTAAGGCATATATTCGTGGACAAATTATTTAATACTCGGTGGGATTAAATAAACAAACTAAAAATGAAATGTGTATATTGGCTGATGATATTAAAGAAATTGATAAAAAATATTCAAAAGCTCTTAGTTTAGAGCTCTATAAGAATAGAGTTGAACTTCAATTGAGACATGATTTGTTATTAGTATCACCGTTTGAGAATCAGCTACTTAAAACCAAAAGTCAATTTTATATACATGGCGAAAAATCTGGTAAATTACTCGCTAATGAGTTGAAAGCGGTGTCGGCCAAACGTCAGATTACTAAAGTGAGCAAACGGGATGGTACACTGACTATAGACCATGATGAAATTAATAAATCTTTCAGGAATTTTATACCTCCCTATACAAATCAGAATTTCTTACTGATTCAAATATAATGCATGAGTTTTTAAAGAAACTGAAATTGCCAAATTTATTACATAATGAGTCTCTGTTAGACGAATCCATCACGGAGGAAGAAATACAGAAAGCAATCCTTTCGATGAATTCTGGTAAAGCTCCCGGTTTAGATGGGTTTATAGTAGAATGTTTTAAGTATTTCTCAAGTTTACTATCTCCCTGGCTATGCAAGGTTTTAAAAAAAGCCTTTTTAATGAATAGATTACCACAATCCTTTTATGAAGCATCTATTTCTTTAATTCTTAAAAAAGATAAAGACCCTACTGAAGTGACATCATATAGACCTATATCACTGTTAAATGTAGATTCCAAAATTCTTTCCAAAATATTAGCTATGAGATTGGAAAATATTTTACTGCAAATTATTTCTGAAGATCAGACAGGTTTTATTAAAAATCGTTACTCATACTTTAACGTTAAGAGATTAATGAATATCGTATATACAGCGTCAAATAAAACTCCAGAATGTGTCATTTCACTTGATGCCGAGAAGGCGTTTGATAGAGTAGAATGGGAATACTTATTCAATACACTTGAAAAATTTAAGATTGGTCCAAAATTTATTTCTTGGATCAAGCTGATATATCATATACCTCAGGCTTCTGTACTTACCAATAATCAGATATCTCCTTTTTTCAGGCTCTTTCGAGGTAATAGACAGGGCTGTCCTTTAAGTCCTTTACTGTTTGATATTGCTTTGGAACCTTTGGCCACCGTTATTAGGGAATCCCCTAATATTTTTGGTATTGTCCGTGGGAATAAGACACATAAGCTATCTTTTTATGCAGATTATCTGTTATTATTCATTTCTAATCCTGAGAAATCTATTCCGGCAATACTAGCACTACTTAATTGAAGTCGTTGAACCAGTCATTGAAAGTAGGCATGCAGGTGCAGCAGTGAAAAAAGTGAATGGTATGTTAGGGAGGTTCTACTTCAGTTGTACAGGGTCTTGGTGAGACCACACCTGGAGTATTGCGCGCAGTTTTGGTCTCCAAATCTGAGGAAGGACATTATTGCCATAGAGGGAGTGCAGAGAAGGTTCACCAGACTGATTCCTGGGATGTCAGGACTGTCTTATGAAGAAAGACTGGATAGACTCGGTTTATACTCCCTAGAATTTAGGAGATTGAGAGGGGATCTTATAGAAACTTACAAAATTCTTAAGGGGTTGGACAGGCTAGATGCAGGAAGATTGTTCCCGATGTTGGGGAAGTCCAGGACAAGGGGTCACAGCTTAAGGATAAGGGGGAAATCCTTTAAGACCGAGATGAGAAAGACTTTTTTCACACAGAGAGTGGTGAGTCTCTGGAACTCTCTGCCACAGAGGGTAGTTGAGGCCAGTTCATTGGCTATATTTAAGAGGGAGTTAGATGTGGCCCTTGTGGCTAAGGGGATCAGAGGGTATGGAGAGAAGGCAGGTACGGGATACTGAGTTGGATGATCAGCCATGATCATTTTGAATGGCGATGCAGGCTCGAAGGGCCGAATGGCCTACTCCTGCACCTAATTTCTATGTTTCTATGTTAATCAATTTAGTATTTTATCTGATTATAAACTAAATCTTAGTAAGAATGAGCTTTTTCCATTAAACAATCTAGTTTTGAATTATGGACAGTTTCCATTTAGATTGACTACCAAATGTTTTACTTATTTAGGTATTAAGACTAACAAGAAACACAAGGATTTATTTAAAGCTAATTTTACGCCTCTAATTGACTATATCAAACAACAGTTTACTAAATGGTCATCAATGTCCTTATCTTTAATCGGCCGAATCAATGCTATTAAAATGTTTATCTTACCTAAATTTTTGTATTTATTTCAGACGATACCAATTTTTATTGCTAAATATTTTTTTGATATTATTAACTCCAAAATTTCTTCATATATATGGCAGAATAAAAATTCCAGACTAAGTAAAAAAATACTTACAGAAATCCAAAAAAGATGCTGGTTTGGCACTGCCGAACCTTAGATTCTACTATTGGGCAGTTAATGCTCGTTATTTAACGTTTTGGACAAATGATTTCGAAGATACCCAATGCCCAGATGGATAAATCTTGAACGTGATTCTATGCAAGGGCTATCATTAGCTTCTATTCTAAGGGGCCTTGTTACATTTTACAATTTCGAGATTGAATAAATATACGACTAATCCAATAATAAGACATACATTCCGAATATGGTTTCAATTTTGTACGTTTTTTGGATTGAATGATTTTATCTTATCGAGTCCTATCATATCTAATTTTTTCTTCCAACCTTCTAGCCTTTCTGTTATGGAAGAGGAAGGGATTAGTAGCTTTTCGTGATTTGTTTTTGGGTGGTTGTTTTATGTCTTTTGAACAACTCTCCAATAAATATAATTTACCTAACTCACATTTTTTTAGATATTTACAAATTAGACATTTTTTGAAGGCTACTACCCTTTTTTCCTTTACCACATCAAACTAAAATCTTGGAAAATGTTTTGCATTTGATCCCTTATCAGAAAGGCTTAATAACGATTATGAGTTGATTTTGAAATTACAAATATATACATTTGATAAAATTAAGAATGACTGGGAAAGAGAACTTCAAATTTCTCTATAGAGAAATGGGAGAGGATTCTTCAATTAGTTAATACTTCCTCAGTGTGTGCAAGACATGATTTGATACAATTCAAGGTGGTTCACAGAGCTCATTTGTCAAAAGATGTTAGCTCGTTTTTATGGTCATATAAATCCTACCTGTGACAGATGTAATTCTGAAGTGGCTTCACTGACTCACATGTTTTGGTCCTGCCCACTTTTGGAAAAATATTGGAAAGAAATCTTTGATACTATTTCTGTAGTTTTAGGTATTGATTTACAACCTCATCCTATTACTGCAATTTTTGGGCTGCCAATGTTAGATTCTATTCATTTGTCCCACTCCGCCCATCGGCTGATTGCTTTTACCACATTAATTGCAAAATGATCTTTTTTTTTTAAATGGAAAGACTCTAACCCTCTGACCACACTTCATTGGTACTCTGAAACAATATCATGTTTAAATTTAGTAAAAATCAGGAGTGACATTGTTGAACCCTTAGTTAAATTTGATAGGACTTGGGGAAGATTTATTCAACATTTTCACACAACACAAATTGTCCCCTCTCCAACCGTTATAATAATTATTTTACCTTTATACGGTGGAACAGACTTGACGACAAACAGGGACTTAAATTGTTGAAATTCTTTGCAGCCCAGATTCTGTTTTGCTTTTTTTTTTCTAGTTTAGGGGTGTTTTGTTTTTTCCTTTTTTTTCTCTTTTTTTCTTTTTATCATTTTCTTTTTCTTATATATGTTTTCTTTTAAACATTTAACTATATTTACATAGAGACCGGGAGGTCTATATTCAATGTGTATTTTGACACTGGACTCATATTTATGTTATACCTGTTATTAATGTAATCCTGATCCCTATGTATCAATATCATTCTTATGGTTATCATTATTCTTTTTTTTGTTTAGTTTTTGTTTTTGGAAAAAAAAAAATGAATAAAAAGATTTTAAAAGAATGAAACAAAATCAGATTAAGATTATTTGCGTGTGCTTATGGATGGCTGGGACATGTCCAGCAGGCCAGGTTATGTGAACAAAGAGGAAACATGAGCCGTAATGATATTGGACGGAAATGGCTGGTGCACATGCAAACTGAAATTGGAAAATTTACCACATAGTCCCGAATTTTTACAACTATCCAGTAGTTTTATAGCTTCAGTTCTAAGACGTTTCCTTAAATAATTGCTTGTATTGAACTCCTGTCTCTGAATCAATGGGTCCACAACAATGGGTCTTGATGCTAGTCCAGTAACTTAACCACAACGTTTTTGTACCCCAAGATTTCACATACCACAGGTATCCTTTTAGATTGGTTAGCATCTGATGATGTTATGGATGAATTAACTTCCATTTTATTAATTTTATAATGATTTTATAAATTAATAACTTGCATTTTTCAGGCTCATGGTATGAGTTTTAACTTGTGCGTCCCTGCTACTTTCTGAACTGAATTGACAGCTTAGATACCAGGGAGACATTTTAATGAAATATTGTCACTCTTTCAAATTTGAAGTAAATTTGATATTAAAAACCTTAGGGGGGAAAAAGGAGCCCGTTTTCTATTCATGGGATTATACAGACTATAGGCGGTTATGTTTAGAATGCTTCAAAAGATCAGTCACATAATCCACGTCAATCATATACATTTTGGATAAGCGAAGACTTGATGCTTGTTTCCCAGTTAACAAATGCGTTATTGTTGCGCATTATAAGAAATATCTGTAAAATACTCTTTCATTGTTTGTTCAAAGAACATTAATTTCTTATAATTATCAGAGGATTCCAGTTAAGAAAATGTGCATTGTCAAAATTCATGAATGACTCCTGTGGTACGCATTGCTTGCAAAAGTTTGAATAAAAATAATTAAGTTTGATATACAGTCCTTAATTTCAGGAGGTAAATGCTTCCTTTATTACTATGCAACAATGCTACTATCAAGGGAATTAGTGGAATATATGCACCTCATACAATGCGTTGGACGTCACATTTCTTTGGTTGCAATCTGTGTTAAGGCCATTTGCAGAAGCAAAACCTCTGAGACAAACCCAAGGGAAATGAATAAAACACATCCTACTATTTGTTAAGAAGTTACTATTACATATCTAAGCAAATATATATTGTATCATCTCATCGCTCGAGAAATTAAGTACATGAATCAGATTCTGGTGTATCTGAGTTGCAGAATGTGTCATTGAAATAAGTGGCATCCGTTGGACCAGATTTGTTTCCCACTACCATGCTACTCTAAATGAATAATGCTTGTTTTCTCAATTGGCTTGGACTGAAAATTCACTAGCATTCATTTTGTTTCAGGATTGCAATTTTCAGCTGTTTTTTTTTTTCCATCTCTTTAAGGTAGGATAATTGTTGATCAAACTAGTAGGAGATTTCCTCCCAGCTGTTTTCCAAAGTAAATTTGTAATTTGCTGTATGTTTCTTTAATAAACGTTTACTATTAGGAATCCTTTCAATTCAGACCAGCAAAGCAAGATGTCGGATCCTTTGTCAATTGCCTGCACGGCATGGCATTTCCATTGGTGTTGCCTCCTTGATTAATAAAGAGCATTTATTATTTCAGTTTATCTCCTATCTAAACATACTTATCATTGGATTGCATTTTTCATTTTGGGGTATCCTCAGGCCTTTTGCTATTCAGTTGGTGATTTATTTTATCTTTTGAGAGGCTACAATTAAATTTAGCCATTCATGTCTCTGTCACAAGTTCTTTTCATTCTGATGCTGCTGGTGCACGTGGCCTTTGTAATGTGCTTGTGGCACTATTTCATTACTGAAGCTAATGGCCTGTGAGGCAGCTTTATGTATTGATGGGAGGGCAGCACAGCAAGACAGGCCTTTGTACCAAGACACTCTTTGCAAGGCAGGTGGGTAAATACAGTTTAAGAATGGAAAGCACAGGTCATCACCTTTGACCCATGGTGAGCAGAACTGCATTATTCTAGGAAAACCTTTCAGAATGCATACACTTCTTTACCTTTTGAATATTTGCCATTCACAATCCATTAAAATCCATTTACAACAAACAGGCCATCATTCTTCTTACTGTTTGCTTTGGTATTTGGCAAAAAAAAGCGACCAAAGCAAAGGCTAAAACAAAAGCAAGTATGCCTGCAACACAAATAAAAATGATAGATTTTCAGTGCGAGTTTAAAAAAAGTTTAAGTTACATTGTAACTTTGTGATTGCAGTCAAAGGCTCGTATCACGTCTTTGAGTCAGGAGATTATCTCCTGCTCCAGTTACCTTACTGATTTTTAAATCAGCACCTGCTTTATTTCCAATTTAAGTCACCGGCACTTATTGTACGGCAGTCTTCATATTGTCCTCTGGTGAGATGAATTGGAGCTTAACACACATACTTTGATTTCCATGTAGAATGCCATTTTCTGATCAAAAGCCAGCGGTATTTTAAATGCCAACAAAGAGCCAGTGGAGGAACAATTTTGTTGTTATTTAAAAAAAATGTTGCATAAAAAGTTTGTATTGTTTATGAAGGTTTTAAACTTCAGTTCAAGTGAGCTGCTCTGCCCTATAGAAGGTGGTCTTGCTATGCCTGCCAGGAATTGATGCCTCAGTAGAGGAGCAGCTTCATTCCTTACCAGGAACTTTCCCTTTAATTTCTCATGACTTTAAAGGGGCCAAACAGAAAGCGACATTGTAAACTTCGCAGTTGTTCCTTGATGTCCAGTGGGGGAAGAGTGCTGCTCTCAATATTCCCATTGAATCCTAGATTACATGAAGATGGGGTAGTGTGTAGCAATTCTCAAGCTTTAGGACTGTGGCAGTTTAAGTCACGATTGCCCAATGGGAAATTATTCACCTTGGAGTAATTCTTGAGGCCAAAACTGTGGGAAAGTAGAACATTTGGAAGAATGTCTTATTTAGAAAATGGACAGGGGCAGACATCCAAAACTAGTGCTCCAGCTCCAGTTATTCTTTCCACAATCTGTGCCCATCACACATGACATTGGTGCAATGATCAAAGTCACTGGCTGTCACTGATAGGTCCATGAGACACGTTTCCATCCATCTAGAGAAATCTTGAGGTCCAATAACAATAACATCCATGTACTGTGTTCAGTGGTGAATGCGTGGAGTTATGCACCAGAAAACAGGCCCTTCATCCGAATTGTGTAGGAAGGAACTGCAAACTGAAGAAGGGTCTTGACCCAAAATGTCACCCATGCCTTCTCTCCAGAGATGCTGCCTGTCCGCTGAGTTACTCCAGCATTTTGTCTACCTTCGGCCCAACTCATCTATTCCGATCAAGATGTCTGTCTGAGCGAGTCCCATCTGCTATGTTTGGCCCATATCTCTCTAAACCCTTTTTAACCAGTCTAAATGTCTTTTAATCATTGTACTTCTACCCACCTATAAAGTTTTGTCTAGCAACTTGTACCATGTATGCACCACCCTCTGTGTGCAGAACGTGTGTGGCACTTCAAGTAATTTTAAATCCTTCCCTGTTGTTTAAGAAAGATGCTGGAAAAATCAAAGGTAGACAAAAATGCTGGGAGAAACTCAGCGGGTGAGGCAGTATCTATGGAGCGAAGGAATAGGTGACGTTTTGGGTTGAGAGCCTTCTTCAGACTGATGTGGGGGTGGGCAGGAAGAAGCCTCTTCCTTTCTTCTTCCCGCCCCCCTCGGAACCCTTCCCTCCTCGCCTTAAATCCATGTCCAGTTTTAATCTCTCCTACCCTGGAGAAAAAAGATGAACAACTTGTAATCTACCCACTATCCACCTTGTATACCTCTAGGAGATCACCCTTCAGCCTCATACGTTCCCGAGTTAAAAAAATCTCAGTCTATCCAGCCTCTCATAACTCAAACCCTCTAGTTTTGATAACATCCTCATGAATCTTTCTGCCCCCTTTCCAGCTCTTTATCCAGTAGGTCCTACAGAGCTTGTCTGGGAAAGGAGATTCCAGATCCCAAATGTATTTTTTCACTATTTGTTTTCAAAATAAATATTTGAAATTAAGTGTTTTTTCAAACAGAGGAATTTTCGGCATTCATACTTGTCCAGTTAAATGTGGAATTCCTGAACTTCCATCAGCGATTCTACACTTCTCTAGAAACAGCAACAACAAGTACTGATTTAAGTTGGGAGAAATTTGGCCTGTTTCTATTGTTTAAAGCACAATATAATAAGTGATGTATTCCTTTTCTGCATAACTGTAATTTGCACCCATAAAGGAACCAGATTTCAGAAAGTGTGTGCAATCAGCAACTTATGATATTGTGTGTTAGGCACCAACAAACAGATGAGGAAATTCTAAGGCCAATTCTTTACATACTATTAGAAACTTAGAGTTGTTCAGTGTAGAAACAGGCCCTTTGGTCCAACTTGCAAAATGGCGACCAATATGTAGCAATGTTACAAAATTTTGAGATTTTAAAAATCAAGTCTGCAATTTATCCCATCAGATAAAGCATAAAACGAAGTTTAATTTGACACCTAATTCACTTTCATATCTTCAGTATTAAAAATATTATGGCCATTTTCCTACTCGGAAATTAGCATCTTGTTCCCTATTGCTTTTCCATTGATTTAACACAAAAGTTGTGATCGAGGACAGTCAAAAGCCCATAACGTTCTTCAAAATTAAGAGAACTGAAATAAATTTTCAGTTATTATAGATTGAAGCATTCTGAAACAAATATGAAACAATCTTACTTGGATGACCTGAAATTAAAGCATATAATTAGTTACCCAATTGTAGCTAATTACAAAATTCAATTACTAGATCTAAACATCCATTTCTTAAGAAAATATTAGCATTTTTTTAAAGCCTAAGTGTCCAAATAGCATTCACACAAGAATTCACAATATAACATGATTTTTAAATCTCATTGTCATTAATTTATAGGCCAAATTGAAGGAATTTAGTGTTTAATGCCCATAAATTAATGGCCATTTAATCAGCTTGCGAGTGGGATTTTATGGAACGCGATGGATTGGAATGGTGCGGATGCAGTGAATTTAAACCCCATATCGGCAGGAAAAATACTGCCGGTTCGTATGGGGAATAAATCACCGTTTCGCAACGAAATTTTGATTAAGGTCATCTTAACAAGCAAATTTATATGTAAAAATAAACGGCTTTCCTTTACCTGTTCCGTACGTGAAATCCATCCCCGTTGTCGCCGTTCATGGCATTAGAAGCACATTTTTATTTTACTCCAGTGCTGAAATTGTCGGGCGATTTATAAAAAAAAAAAAAAAAAAGTCACATACCGGCAGACAGAACGAATCTTCAGCAAAAGCTCGCACCCCGAGAAAATATAACTCCGGAAGGCAGGGGAAAACCACATTTTAACCCCGCCCCCCCCCAAAGGCGCCAAAGCCAAGCACACGGCCAGTGACAGTGCCGCTGAAGGTAGGTTTTGTAACATACCTACAATATGCCCATCTACATTAGTCCCACCTGTGTTTGGCCCATATCCCTCTAAACCTGTCCTATCCATGTACCTATCCAAATGTTTTTTAAATATTGTAATAATACTTACCTCAACTACCTCCTCCACAGTTCATTCTATGTACCTACTCCCCTTTGTGCAAATATATTGCCGCTCGGGGTCCTATTAAGTCTCTCCCACCGCACCTGAAACCTATGGTTCTTGATTCCCCTACTCTGGGTAAAAGACTATGTGCATATACCCTGTCTATTCCTCTCATGATCTTAATCTTGCTGTAAAACCTTGAAACTATTAAGCCTTGTTCAGCCAGGAGTTTTTAATGGTTTATTAAAACAAACATAATTCCTCTCTCTCTAGGATATATAGCCAAATTATTGAGTGTGGGATTTCATTCCTTGAGAACAATGTATACAAATTGTAACAGCAATCTGGTGTGGTTGTCGGTAATCTGATATTTTGTCGACTCTTTAAAACAAAATATACTTTCAAAGGTGGTTTTATAACATTTACATTTTTCTCTTTAATCCTGTGTAGGCTTCAGTCTGTATTCTGTTTTATCCTTCCTTTAAACTTTAACAATCCTTTATAGATTATATCAAATTCGAAGTGACTCTGTAAATAAGAGAATAGGCATTCTGGACCCTGCTGAGTATTTTGAACAATTTTGCTTTAGGTCAACATCAAATGCCATTCCGTTTCCACTGATTGCAAGACAGGGTCAATTTCTCTTTTCTTGTAATCTCGACCGACTATATAGTACTTTGCTTTAAAATTAATGAAAATAAAGTAATTTAAGGGGGGTTAAGGGGGGACTTGATTGAGGTCTTTAAAATGATGAAAGGTATAGACAGAGTTGACGTGGATACGTTTTTCCCATTGAGAGTAGGGAAGATTCAAACAAGAGGGCATGACATGAGAATTAAGGGACAGAGGTTTCGGGGTAACGTGAGGGGGAACTTCTTTACTCAGAGGGTGGTGGCTGTGTGGAATCAGCTTCCAGCAGAAGTGGTGGAGGCAGGATCGATTTTAACATTTAAGAGTAAAGTGGATAGGTATATGGACGTGAAGGGAATGGAGGGGTATGGTCTGAGTGCAGGTAGATGGGACTAGGGGAAAACAAATGGTCGGCACGGACTGGAAGGGCCGAGAGGGCCTGTTTCCGTGCTGTAATTGTTATATAGTTAATTTATTGAGAGAGATCATTTCAAAAATCGTGAAATGACCATTAAGCATAGTTGAATATTGTTTGAGAATGGTCCAGTTAAAATATTTAAATTATTTGTTTCCAGAAAATGTATTAAAAAAAAACATGATTTGTTTGGTTGAAAATGTTGTTTCCTTTAATTACAGATGAATACAAGAGTAAAGTGGCTTGTGAAGATGACAAACTACGCCTGAACTGTAAACGGAGTATGGTGATAGCTATCTACTCTGCAATCTTTGGCCGGTCACAAGAAGGAAGCTTAGAATGTCCTTACTGGAATGTAGGAATCCCAGCTGTCGGTAAGTGTGATACATACACAAAGCTATAGAATGAACTATACCTAGGTAGAGGTGTAATAACAGTAATGCAACACAGAAGCATGTCCTTTGGCCCACCATATCCATGCCAACCACCAAAACCCTATCCATGTTAATCCTGTTTACTAGCAGTTGGCAGAAATCCAACATTAAAACAGAAAATGTTGGAGATATTCAGCAGGTCAGCCAACATCTGAGGATATGGAAACAGAGTGTCCAGGTGACAGCGTCTCTTGGAACTTTCCATCTATTCGTTAGAAAGGTCATGGCCCTGTAACATTCTCAGTTTTTCTCTCTGCAGGAAGCTGCCTGACCTGCTGATTATTTCCTGCAATGTTTGTACTTGATGATAGATTGACAGAAGCTGCAATCATATTTGAATGCTCACAGTGAAAGATAAATAATGAACAATGGACTGGGATGTTATTTCTCTTTCTCTACCATCTGGCTTTAGAACTTCCTTCTATTAAATTGACATGCTTTAAAACAACTGTAGTGAATGGGATGATGGTTTAGGGAGGGAGTAGGTGAAATAAAGTGATTTGCAGTATTTTCAGTACATTTATCAAGAAATGTATTACCTTGGTCTGAAGAAGGGTCCCGACCTGAATGCCATTTATCCATTTCCCCCTATAGATGCTGCCTGACCTGCTGAGTTTATACAGCAGTTAGTTTTTTCTCATAATTTTACCACTTCTTGTTCCAAAATTATAAATGTTGTTGTATTTCATGAAAGAACAATCGTACAAATATATTTGTAAAAATAGCAGACTAATTATTTCCGGATTCCATGTATAAATAGAATTTTATTGCTGCTATTTTAGTAAATTTAAACTAAAATAGTTTGAACTATTGAATTTGCACTGATTAAAACAATGTCAGTTCAGTTGTTAGAAAATCTCTTCATTCGTCTTCATTAATTAATAGCTTAATTATTCGTACAGGTGAAGTAAATTCATCTTTAAGTGATCGGTTTGAATTAAGAATAACAGCAGTTACATTCTTACATTACAGTATAATCTTTATTCTCAACAGTACCAGATATTCTGATACTGCTAGCAAACGTATACAATATTAAAATACATTTTTTTCTGAACTATTTTGTCATTATTATTGTCTTTGTCAACAAAATAAATATTGTTTAATTAAATTATATGACTGCAGTTATTCACATTAATTTCCATTGTTGGTAATTTTATTTTTCTCCTTTAATAATGTTTAATTAACTTTAATTTGCATTTTATGCTGACTTCACCTGTCTATCAATATAAATAGATTACAAACCAGGATTTAATAATTGGAATGGCCATTTTCACCCTCTAATTCTGTCAAATTACAAATCGTTGTATATAATCATGTGATATTTAATCAAAAAATTGAATACTAACATTCAGAAAAATGTTTTTTTAGCTGGATTGAAAATATGAGCAAACATGGGAAAACACAAAACAAACACAAACACAAAAATTTAACAAAACAAAAAAATTAATTTTGTATTGCAGCAAACATTTTGAGTTGAAAATCACAGCATTATGATAGTTTAGTTTAGAGATATAGTGTGGAAACAGGACATTTATTGACCATTTATACTTCACGCTGCCTCAACAAGGCCAGCAACATAATCAAGGATGAGTCACACTCCCTCTTCTCCCCTCTCCCATTGGGCAAAAGATAGAGAAGTGTGAAAACATACACCTTCAGGTTCAGGGATAGTTTCTTCTCAGCTGTTATCAGGCAACTGAACCATCTTACCACAACTAGAGAGCAGCCCTGAACTACTATCTACCTCATTGGGTGACCCTCAGTCTATCATAGATCGGACATTACTGGCTTTATCTTGCACGAAACGTTATTCCCTTGTCTGTTCACTGTGAATGGCGCAATTGTAATCATCTATTGTCTTTCTGCTGCTTGGTTAGCATGACCAAAAGCTTTTCATTGTACAATAAATTTCACATGACAATAAACTAAAATTGAAACTGAGGCGCGATGGCCCATCAAATTTGCGCCAACCAGTGATCCCCATACAATAGTACTGTCCTACACACAAAGGACAATTTACAATTTTTACTCGAGCCATTTAACCAACAAACCTGTACGTCTTTGGAGTGCGGAAGGAAACCAGAGTACCTGGAGAAAATCCACGTGATCACAGGGATAACATACAAACTTCGTACGGACAGCACCTGTGTTCAGGAACGAACCCGGGTCTCTGGTGCTGTAAGGCAGAACTCTACCGCTGTGCCACTGTACCACCCATATTATCTATTATTATACAGGCTCAGAATGAATATTTTTTAAAGAATTTATAATGTAAGGACTAGTACATATTGACAGTGTTTAATACAGTGTATATAGGCTTCCTGCTCCCAGTACAACCAGAATAGCTAGTACAACCAATTGTGGACATTGGACAAAAGATAGAAAATGACAATGAATTGTAATTCTTCCCCTGATGTCATGCCAAGAATTGGGGAAATAACATTAAAACACTGTAAAGTATTAGAAATAATATATTTGGGGATAGCTTAAAGCAATTTTGCTTTCATTCTTGTTCTTTTCACATGGAAAGATAATGTTGGCTCAAGATTTGTACAATAATCTATTTGTCTGTAGCCCCAGGGTCATGAAAACAGCATTGTGTATTGCCATAAATGACATTGCAGTAATTAGACCTGATCATTTCCACAGCATGTGAAACGCACATGTAATTTAGCACTATAAAACCCCTGTCCCATTTAGGCAATTTTGTCGGTGACTACAGGTGACTAGATTGTCGCCACATGGTCGCGAGGTGACGCCTGTATGGTCGTGAGTAGTCTCCTCAAGTCGCCTAAAGAGTCGTAACGTTTTTCTGGTCGCCGCTGGATTTTGAAATGTTTAAAACGTTTCGGCGACTGTGGGTTTGAGGTAGCTTGGCTTCTCCTGTCGTAGGTGCTGTCGTAGATTGTCGCTAGGATGACGCAGGTTGTCGCCAGGTGACGTTGGTTGCCGCCGGGTGCTGACTTTGGTGAATTTCATTGGCGACCACCTATGTCAACCTACGTCAACCGGCAACAGGTACCGGCAACTGAATTGTCTTCAGTTGTCGCTGACAGGGCCGTGGCTTTTCGTAGGTGGATGTAGGTTGACTTCGGTTATCGTAGGTGTGGTCGTAGGTGGACGTCCTAATGGGTCGCCGATTGTCGGTAGCTTGACGTCGACTAGGTGGTAGGTTGTCTTAGCTTGTCGTAGACATTGTCGTGAGGGGGTCCTGTCGCCGCCTTTTCGCCGATCTGCTACGACTGTAGCAGTCGCCGAAAAAATCACCTAAGTGGGACAGGCAACGGAAATGGAAAATCCACCAGCGATCCGTTCAATGAAGTAAAAAAGTGGAGCCATCTCTGTGATCGAGCAAAAAGGGAAACTGGTGCAAACCAAGACAAGTGAAGCTTGCATTGATTTAAAGCTCATCTGTACATGGGCACAGGTGGGGGGTCTCCGTATTGACTCCAGGCATTGAAAGCATATAAATGTCAATGGTGGTGGATGGAGTGCACCACTTCATCTGCTCCATCAACCAACTCCTGGTGAGAGCCAGTGCTTCCCCTGTTGGCTTCATTAACCACCACAAAACCCAGAAAACCAGAGTTGGAAGCAAGTCATTCTTGATCCCTAGGAGATGCCTGAGAAACAATATCAATTTTAACGAAACAACCAATATTGGTTTCTCATTCATTTCTAGAAGTGGATGAAGTGACTCAAGGTGATCGAGTTGCTTTCAAATATTTATGAAGCCAGTGGCTGTGGTGTTCTTCATCAAAGGTCACATTCAATTAGGTTCAATAAACATTTTACTGATGCAACAATCTCCTCTGGTTATGTGCTGCCCTGAATTTGTTCATGCACCAAGTGTTATTAAATTGCACAGAGGGTGGTTTGCGTTTGGAATTATCCATCTCCATTTCACTGTTAAAGTAGAATGCACAAATGTATTTAAAACAAGGAATTTGACAGTTGTTTGAAAATGAAATGTGTAATATACTGTTTAATAATGAGAACTGAGCAATACATCTCAGGAGAAAAAGACTAACACAGTTAATAGATAATCATATTCCTTGATTTCACGGATCTGAAACCGCTTTCAGATTCCTCATAAAAACTGATGAGATTTTTTCAGACATTATTACAACTTCATATCCAAACATGATGGCATGAATTGGCATATTATAAGCTCTGATTAGAATCTCTCTCTCTCTCTCCATCTCTCTCCCTCTCTCTCCCTCTCCCCTCTCCCTCTCTCTCCCTCTCTCTCTCTCTCTCCCTCTCTCTCTCTCTCCCTCTCTCCCTCTCCTCTCCCTCTCCCCCTCTCCCTCTCCCTCTCTCTCTCCTCTCTCTCTCCCTCTCTCTCCCTCTCTCTCCCTCTCTCTCTCTCTCTCTCTCTCCCTCTCTCTCCCTCTCTCTCCCTCTCTCTCCCTCTCTCTCCCTCCTCTCTCCCTCTCTCTCCCTCTCTCTCCCTCTCTCTCCCTCTCTCTCCCTCTCTCTCCCTCTCTCTCCCTCTCTCTCCCTCTCTCTCCCTCTCTCTCCCTCTCTCTCCCTCTCTCTCCCCCTCTCTCCCCCTCTCTCCCTCTCTCTCTCTCTCCCTCTCTCTCCCTCTTGCCTCTGTCTGTCCCTCTCACTGGAAGGCAAGAATGGAGGGAAAAGGTAAAAGGGTATGGTGGCAGTGGTGTGAGGGGGAAGGGTGCAGAGGATTCAGCACGCTATAATGTATGTGGGGATTGCCTGCAGAGGTTTCAGACAGTAGTCCTCCCTGCAAGTGCAGAGCAGTCATCAAGAGATTGGATCAGGCCTAGCGATGGGCTTCGCAACCCCAGCCTGAGTTTGAGATTGGGATGAAGAACCCCTCCAACCCCCTGACCCGTTTCTTCCCCCGACAACAACAACCAACAATGCAATCACCGAAGAATGCTGGCGGAGCAATGAAAGCCTCTGATTCTCCATAACGGTCACAAGGCAATTAAGTGATCTAAAATGTTTTAGATCTAAAATGTTTTAAAACAAAGATATTAAATTTCAGCCTGATTTAATCTGTTCTATCCCCAGTAACAAATATGTCTACTGTTGCAAATGTAATAAAAAAATAATATTTCTGCTTCCTCAATTTTCTGCCTTGTTTGCAACCCAACTACAATATATAAATGTATCCTATAATTAACATAGAACCTTTTATTCACGTTTTAGTTATAATCAGTTGCAGACTTCTGATGCAAGGTGATGCTATTGCGTAACTGGTGTACAGACAAGCTCAATAGGTTGTGAAAAGCCAATACCGATTTCTGATGGCTGGAATAATGTTTTCTTGTTGCATCATCAAGGACCCACACCATCCTGGCCACGCACTCATCTCTCCGCATCAGGTAGAAGGTACAGGAGCCTGAAATCTGGTACATCCAGGTTCATGAACAGCTTCTTCCCCACAACCATCAGGCTATTAAACTCGCCATCAAACAAACTCTGAACTATAACAGCCTATTGCACTTTATCTGTTTATATATATGGTCTATGCTATATAGACACACTGAACTGTTCTGTATTTATGCTTACTATATTCTGTTGTGCTGCAGCAAGCAAGAATTTCATTGTCCTATCTGGGACACATGACAATAAACTCTCTTGACTTGTCTTGTTGTGTAGGTGAAGTGAATTGAACTCTATTTTTCCTTATTTGTTTGCTTTGCACTCAGTTTTGAAAGCTCATCTCATTTAATACTGTGGAACTTTGTTATTACAGATTGAAGAAAACAAGAATCTGCCATCCATGATTGATTAGAAAAGGAAACTTCTTTGATAAATAGGTTGTTGTAGGTCTCTGGGGAAAATTGTCAGATAGTCATCAGTACCCGCTGGTACAGGAGTACAATTAGCAATGTATACCACTAGCAATTGTAGGATTTTGAATTTCCTAGTGGGAAATTTAACACGACAAGAGATGAATCTAGACCAGTCCTCTGCAATCAAAGACTAGGTTTTGGAAGGGCCCAGCAGATTGCTGTATATATAATTTAGGCCACATTACAGAGAAGTATGTCTTGACATATAAAGGACAAAAGATAACATCTATATTACCAAACGTCTGATCTTGACCGCATTTGGATCACTGTGGTGTGATTTCTGAGAGAACGCCGCCACCTAAGTACGTCACCTCACTCAGAGTCCCCCTCCGTCTTCCTGGACCAGAGGATTTTTCCCATCGATGAAAAATCAGAGAGATAATAATGTTTTTTGTTTTAAATTACCATTCTCTCTGCTGCCCCTGCAGGAGGGAGGTGAAGGGACTATAAAACCAGGAAGTGGTGTGCCCCACTCAGTCTCTGCAAGATGGAGGAAGCCAGAGGGTCACGTCTCTCTGAGCTCTGAATAGCACTGAACACATGTCTACTCAACTGTGAGCGCCCTTAAAGTGTCCACTAAACACATGTCTACTCAACTGTGAGCGCCCTTAAAGTGTCCATTGGTTCTAAAATGCTTGCAAAAAGTGTATTGGTTCTAAAATGCTTGCAAAAAGTGTCTCTATTGGTTCTAAAATGCTTGCAAAAAATGTATATGGGTTCTAAAATGGTTGCAAAAAGTGTCTATTGGTTCTAAATGCTTGCAAAAAGTGTCTCTATTGGTTCTAAAATGGTTGCAAAAAGTGTTTCTATTGGTTCTAAAATGTTTGCAGAAAGTGTCGCTATTGGTTCTAAAATGCTTGCAAAAAATGTATATTGGTTCTAAAAAGGTTGCAAAAAGTGTCTATTGGTTCTAAATGCTTGCAAAAAGTGTCTCTATTGGTTCTAAAATGGTTGCAAAAAGTGTTTCTATTGGTTCTAAAATGTTTGCAGAAAGTGTCTCTATTGGTTCTAAAATGGTTGCAAAAAGTGTCTCTATTGGTTCTAAAATGATTGCAGAAAGTGTCTCTATTGGTTCTAAAATGCTTGCAAAAAGTGTCTCTATTGGTTCTAAAATGCTTGCAAAAAGTGTCTCTATTGGTTCTAAAATGCTGCCTGGCCGGAGTGACTGAGCTGTCAGCCCAAGAATCCATTAAGCCCACAATGCCCATACTAGCCCTCTGGAAACCAGTCCCTTTGACCCACAACACGCATACTAGCGCTCCAGAACCCCCCCCCCCCCCCCCCCCCCACCCACTGGCCGACAATATTGGAATTGGTGGAGAGGTGGAATATTGCATTGGGGGACCAGCCCTCCCGTGTGAAGCTGGGACCCAACAGGTCCCACTTAGTCTAGTTAGTACATAAAAACAACAGGAGCTAGATTTGCCCACCTGGCCTTTGTTCATCAAGATCATAGCTGTTATTTTACCGCAGCATCATTACCTACAATATTCCCCGACAATGTCTTGATTTGCTTAATATTCAAAAGTCTGTAAATATCATTGGCGACTCTCTGCTTTCTATGAGGAGCTGGCATGACACAATGACGCAGCCGTAGAGCTGCTGCCTCACAGTTCCAGAGACCTGGGTTTGATCCTGACCTTGGGCACTGTGTGCGAGGAGTTTGAAAGTTCTGGCTGTGACCTTGTGGACCACCTCCTGTTTCCTCCCACATTTCAAAGACGAGCAGGTTCGTCGATTATTTGGCCTCTGTAAATTGTCCCTCATGGATGAGATTGTGGAGAGTGGATGAGAGAGCACTAGTGTGAACGGTGATTGATCGGTCACGGACTCAGTGGGATGAAGGCCTGTTTCCATGTTGTATCTTTAAACGCTAAGTATACTCGGTGGGGTGCGCCCCCTTCAGCTCCTTATTTCCACGGGGTGTGACCTTTTTGTGCCATAACAGTTGAGTGATTCTATGATTCCATAAGAGCAATGGAAATCCCAAAGCAAACTTTAGGTTTAACTTAAAACTTTACCTTAACTTTTAAGTTACATTATTTTTTCCAGTATTTCCACCGTGAACCTGTTCTTGTGCTGGAATAAATTTGCTTAGCACTCCATCATTCCCCAGTGAAAAGGTTTCATACTCTTACTTTGACTTTCATTGATTTTAGAAAGATACTATCGGGAAGATCTGATTATGCTGGAGATGGTGCATCAAAAATTCTCTGGGATGTTGCTGGGATTGTAGGTTTTGATTTATAAGGAGTGGGTAGATTGGGTATGTTTTCCCTGGAGCAAAGGTGATCTGATGGAGGAATATTAATTTATGAGATAGAAACATAGAAAATAGGTGCAGGAGTAGGGCATTCGGCCCTTCAAAACAGCACCACCATTCAATATGGCTGATCATCCAAAATCAGTACCCTGTTCCGGCTTTTTCCCCATATCCCTTGATTCTCTGAGCCCTAAGAGCTAAATCTAACTCTATTGAAAACATCCAGTGAATTGGCCTTCACTGCCTTTGTGGCAGAGAATTCCACAGATTCACAACTCTCTGGATGAAAAAGTGTTTCCTCATCTCAGTCCTAAATGGCATACCCCTTTTTCTTTAACTGTGACCCCTGGTTCTGGACTCCCCCAACATCGGGAGCATTTTTTCTGCATCTACCCTGTCCAATCCTCTAAGAATTTTATGTTTCTATAAGATCCCCCCTCATCCTTCTAAATTCCAGTGAATACAAGCCCAGTCGACCCATTCTTTCATTATACGTCAGCCCCGCCATCCCGGGAATTAACCTGGCGAACCTTCGCTGCACTCCCTCAATAGCAATAATGTTCTTCCTCAAATTAGGAGACCATAATTGCACACAATACTCCAGGTGCGGTTTCGAACTTGGAACTTGAAAAACTTTATTGTCATTCAGACCTTGCGGTCTGAACGAAATTTCGTTGCCTGCAGTCATACATATAGTAAATAACAAAAACACACAATAAACACATATTTAACATCCACCACAGTGAGTTCACCAGACACCTCCTCACTGTGGTGGAAGGCAAAAATCTTGTCTTTGTCTCTTCCCTTCTTCCTCTTCCTCTTCCTCAGCGCTGAGGCGACCCAGGCCTCCGATGTTGTGACCGCACCGGGTGATGTAAATAAGTCCCGTCCAGTCTCCCGTAAGTTTCCAGTCCAGCCGACGCAGCTATTGCCGCGGGAGCTCTGGAAAAACAGGTCACCAACCTGTAACCTGCGAGCTCCCGACGATGTCGTCCACAGCTCCGAGTCGGGCCGCCGAAGTCGCTGCCGCCGCCACCGCCACCGGACGATGTCGTCCACAGCTCCGAGTCGGGCCACCGGAACGCCTGAACCCGCCGCAGTCGGCCAGCCCTGCGCTGGTAAGTCATGGCTGGCTCTGCCTCCGGAGCCCCGAGGTCGGTCGCAGTTAAAGTTGGAGGCCGCCAGCTCCGCGATAGGCCTCAGCGCAGACGGAGACGGAGACGGGGGATACGACAAAAAAAGTCGCGTCCCCCCAAAGGGAAGAGACCAAGAACGTTTCTCCCACCCCTCCCACACGCATACACTACATAATAACTCAAACTAACGCTAAAAACAAGACAACAAAACAACAAATAAAAAGAAAAACAGACGGACTGCAGGCGAGCCGCTGCTGCCAGGGCAGTGCCGCCTCTCCCAGACCTCCTTGAGGGAAGAAGTTTAAAGGGGATCTAAGGAGTAAACATTTTGCACAGAATCTAATTGGGAACTGGAATGAGCTGCCAGAGGAGGTGTTCAAAGCAGGTACAATAATAGCATTTAAGAGGCACATGCAGGCAACCAGTCTCCCTTGCCCGTCTTTGATTCCATATCCATTTATGTCTTGTTAATTGAGTAAGCCAGGTATAAAGGAATATGGAATAAAATGCAGACAAGTGGGATTAGTATAGATTGGTGTGGTGCTTGGCAGTATGTAGTGGACCAAAAAACCTGTCTCTAAGTTCGATGACTACTTCAACAGGTGCCTTTCATTGCAGCAATCACTGTGGCATTGATAATTAATAAAACAATGGTAGAAATTTATTTCTATCATATGACATGAAAAGTATTGCACTTGTCGGTCCAGTCTGTTAGTCTCTGAGAGGCCGTGTGGAGAAATAACGGTCCTTCTGCAACAGACTTTGGTGGGCATCCAGATTTAGTTTAGTTTAAAAATACAGCGTGGAAACAGGCTCTTCGGCCCACCGAGTGTGCACCGACCAGTGATCCTCGCACTCGAACGCTATCCTACACACACTAGGGACAATTTACAATTGTACCAAGCCAATTAACCTACAAACCTGTATATCTCATGGGAGAGTGGCGGATCCCAGAGAAAACCCACGCAGGTCATGTGGAGAACATACAAACTCCGTACATCAAGCACCTGTAGTCATGATAGAACCCGCCGGGTCTGTGGCGCTGTATGGCAGCAACTCTACTGCTGTACCACCGTGACACCCTGAGATGTTACTTGGTTAGGGACCCACTGTTACAGTTGCACAAGCATTGTGCATCATCAACCATTGTCCATTTACAGAGCAGGTAGCCACATCATCCAAAACCTGTGGCAATTATATTGTTCGCTGTCCTGCATCTTCTGGAGAGGTCAATGTCAGGGACCTCTATTGTGAAGTCAGTGATGAGGCAATTATTTCCTATTCTGAGTTCAATATTCCCCAATTCTTATACATTTGGATAGTGGGTTTTTACTTGTGACATGGCCAGCATGATTTTCAACACAAAGGGACACAAAGTGCTGGAGTAACTCAACAGGTCAGGCAGCATCTCTGGAGAACATGAATAGGTGATGTTCCGGATCGAAACCCTTCTTCAGACTGATTGTTGGAAGGGAGAATAAAGCTGGCAAAGGGAAGAGGCAGGACAAAGCATGCCAGGTAATAGATCAACATAGGCGAGGGGGTTAGGGGTTTAATTGGTAGGTTGTTGGAGCAAAGGCCAGATTTAAGAATAGGTGTGTAACAGGTTTGAAGAGTTGTGTGTTGTGAAGCCAGAAGGAGGAAAGTAGCAAGGTGGGTGGGTGATGACAATAGAGTTTTAAACACTTTGCCTAGTCTTTCTCCAGTGGGAGGTTAATATAGCTCGTGCCATTCACCAAGTGGGACAAGTACAGGAGATGCACGACCTCCTCCTAGTTGCACCCACGCTGACTTGGAAATATTTTACTCATCCTTTGTACTTCATTGTCACACGTACCTAGATACAGTGAAATACCTTTTTGTATACAACCCAGTAAAATCATGTTGTACATAAGCCAGAAATGTTGTAACTCTTTTGTGTGTTGCCTCAGAAGAAATTATGCTATTTTTTACACTGCAAGTCATAAGGTCATGAGTGATAGGAGTAGAATTAGGTCATTTGGCCCATGAAGTCTACTTCACCATTCAACCATGGCTGATCTATCTCTCCTTCCTAACCCCCTGCTCCCCCATAACCTTTGACACCCGTACTAATCAAGAATAAATCTATCTCTGTCTTAAAAATATCCACTGACTTGGCTTCCACAACCTTCTGTGGCAAAGAATTCCATTGCACTCTTTCACTTATATGGGAAAGAGAGAGAGAGAGAGAGTGGATAAAGAACCACCATACTATTCACTATCAAGCTATTGATTCACATCTTGGTGATAACATGCAATAAACGGAAATATTTCTTGAGCCTACACCCTTACCCATACAATAGCCGAATTGTCTGGCCAAGTGTTTTTCTCTTATCGCCATGGAAATGACTGATCTAGCAAGAACTAATTTTCTGCTGAGGCTCTGCTGAGGTCTGTTGACATTAAAGGTTAGTCAAAAAATGTTAAATGATTTGTGATGGATGGCTTTTCACACACTAAATGTTATCCATTGAAGCAGACAGGTTCTACACATACTGCTGGCCCTTTTAACAATAAAATTTATGCTAATGTCTAATTATGCTGAAGAAAATGAACCTCTTGCCCCGATTTCAGCAACAGAGTGGGTGTTTGCTGCCATGATGTTTGGTTAATAACTGCATTTTATTAATTTAACAATGTTGCTGGTCTAGATGGGGCAACAGAATTCCCAGGGATGTTTCCCTTTTGAATGAAAACTTTGGTAGTTTTGCTGGAACGTTACCAGTTCTGGAAACGTTTTTCTCTACTCCAATTAAAGAAGTTGTGATGGTTTGTTTATGGGAAATTAACTTATAGAAACTTTGGAAAACTTTGCTTTCATTCTGAACAAAGTGGTGCTTTAACTGCTATTTTGCTCTTTAATTAAATTTGATCCAATTCAATTGTTGCTTTGTGCACCAAAGCACAGTTTTTTTTTTTCACATGCCCCACCTGCTTCTGTTCCAAAGGTAATGTTTATTGCTACCTTCTGGTTCCCTGGGTGAGGACTATGACCCTGTATCTCATCCAAATATTCCCTTTCCAATGATTTGTACAAAGTTAAATTACATTGTACGTTAATTTAATTAAAATGCATTTATCTTTATGTTAACTAGCAGCTACATCATTTTAGTTTTTTTAAAGAGAGGTGGGGGCAGGACAAAGTCTGTAGGAGGGAGAAAGCTGGAAAAGAGAGGGTGCTGGGACAATGCATAATTTGTCTGAACTGCAAAGTCACACAAAGTACTGCTTTGCTCAACTCTCATAAAACTATGCCTAGTTCTCCTTTCTTCGACGGGGTTTCTATGAGAATCTTTTTCACTGCTCCCTCTCTCTGTTCAGGCTTTGATGTGCCCCCCCCTTCCAGCTTTCTCCTCCTTAGTCCTGTCAGTCTGAAGAAGGGTTACCACCTGAAATGTCACCTGTTCAATTCCTCCACAGATGCTGCCCGAACCTTGAGTTCCTCCAATACTTTGTGTTAAGCTCAAGATTCCAGCACCAGCAGTTTCTGTTTCATAATTTTGTCTAAAGTTCTTTTATTTTTTTAATGTAAGGTCATTAATCTGTTACTTTCTCGGTGATGCTGCTTGACCTACTGAGAATTTTCAAAATGGGACCATTTAGAAGTGGAACCTGAATTTACCTATCCAAGAGACAGAAACTCTGTCTTTCAAATGTCTGTGGAATGCTGGATCACTTGAAAATTTCAGTATTCAAAATGAACAGTCTTTTATCGAGTTAAGGGCCTGTCCCACTTGGCGATTTTTTCGGTGACTGTCAGCATCATTGACTGACGTATTAGGTCACCGAAAAAGAGGGAATGGACGGATGTAGAAGGGTCCCGACCCGAAACCTTGTTTGTCCATTCCCTCCCCAGATGCTGCCTGACCCACGGAGTTCCTCCAACACTGTGTTTTATAATAGAGTTGATATATAGATTGACCTTGATCTGATTGGATGGTGAAATATGGTTCATTAGTTACAGGAGTAGAATTAGGCCATTTGGGCCATCGAGTCTACTGCACCATTCTGATCTTTGCCTCCTAATCGCACTTTCTTGCCTTCTCCCCTTAACTCCCCATAACCCTTGACACCCGTTCCAATCAAGAATTTGTCTATCTTTGCCTTAAAAATATCTACTGACTTGGTCTCCACAGCCCTCTGTGGCAATGAGTTCCACAGATTAACTACCCTCTGACTAAAGAACTTCCTCCTCACCTCCTTTCTAAAAGAGCGCCCTTTAATTCTGAGGCTATGGCCTCTGGTCCTAGACTCTCCCACCAGTGAAGCATCCTTTCCACATCCACTCTATATCTATGCATTTCATAATTCTGTAAGTTTCAATGAGGTCCCCCCTCAACCTTCTAACGCTCATGATTATGTGATAGAATGGCTTGTCACTCCTATGACCTGGAACTCCATTTCCTAAGCTACACTAAAAATATATATTTTCAACCAATAATCACAAATAATTTTACAAAAGCATCACTCGATTGCATGTTGACGTCCTTATTTTAGATAGAGGAAATTCATTGCTCATGGGCTGAATCAGAATCATGTTTAGGAAGTACTCTAGGACTAGATAAGTTGTTTCTCAATATTAATATAACCAAATTAGCTTTTAAAATAGGATTAAATATCAGTCATAGGTAATACTCCCAAATATGATAAAAGTAGGAGTCCATTCAAGACTAGACTACATAAGTACAGTTCAATCTGTCATTATTTTTTTTTTAGCTTTTGTGGATGTCTCCCAGCCACAGATGGGATATAATTACTCTAGACATTATGAATTAAAGAAGCATTGTCATGAGATTAGAGAGCTCTCGGGCAACTTTAATTCTTGGAGAAGTCTGCTGTGAAAATTAGTTTAAATGCAGCCACGCCTGTTGCCTAGCAACAGTGTTGAATGTTCTTCTTGTATTATTTCACTCCTTTGTCTGCCAAAGGACAAACTACTGGTGCTCAGGTTTCTTATTTTGATTTATCCCATGAACATTAAAATGTTTTGCGGCATACTGGACCAGTGAGTGATGTGTCTCATTGTTACGTCCTAAAACATGACCTGGCAAAAGTAGACTGGGAGCAGTGAGGTAAATCTGCATCTGACAGCGGGGAGTCTTTTGAAAGAGAAATAGTGAGAGTTTAGGGCCAATGGGTTCCTATTAGGGTAAATGGCGAGGAAGGCAACTCAAGGGGACCCTAGCTGTTGAGGAATATCAAGGATTTCATGAGGAAATAAAAGCAAATGGCAGTGTTTTGCTTTGGAACACTGAAAACAAACAATGCCCTTCAGGAGTACAGCATGTTCAGGGAGGTGCTTCAAAAAAATAGGAGAGCAAATAAGGGCCACAAAATATAATTGGCAAATATGATTAAGCAAAATCCCAAAGCACTTTATTAGTATATTAAGATCAAGAGAGTTACCAGGGAAATATTAGGGATCAATCTGTATGTTGAGTCAGAGCACACAGGTGAGGTCTTAAATTAAAAACATCTCATTTGTATTCGCTAAGGATGAAGACATTGTCATTGAAAATTTCAGGGAAGGGGATGGGAAGATTGTGCAACACATTAACATTAAAATTGAGGATATATTAGATGTCTTAATGGGCATTAAGGTGAAATAATTGCCAGGTTCTGATGAGATTAATCGTAGACTTCTATAGGAGACAAAGGAAGAGATTGCTAGGACCCTGACAAAGGTCTTTAAGCCTTCATTGTCCATGGTTTAGGTGCCAAATGACTGGGGGATACTTGACGTATTTATTTGGCAGATTCACTGGTAATTAGGCAGATGAATCTAATGTTAAATCGGGAAATTATTGTAAAATCTCTGAGGATTAATCAACACTTTTAAATGCAGGGATTGATCGGGGATAGTTGGTATAGGTTTGTTGATGGCTTTCATCCTGCTTTGCATAATCTGATCATGTTTCTTGAAGAAGCAAAATATATTGATGAGGGCAGTGTAGTTGATGGTGTCCACATGAACTTCAGTAAGGCCTTTGACAAGGCCCCATATGGAAGGCTGGTCTATAAGGTTATAGCTCATGGGATCCAAGGCAAGTTGAGAAATTGGATCCAAAGTTGATTTGGTTATCAGAGATTGAGAATGATGGTGGAGGGTTTCTTTTGTGATTGCAATCTGTGACCAATGATGTAATACTGAGATCCTTACAGATTCATATGGACAATGTTTGTGATTGTGGGAGGTATAATTAGCAAGTTTTCAGGTGACATGAAAATTGGCGTTGGTGTTGATAGCGAAGAGACCACAAAATTACATGTATCAGTTGGAAACTTGGGCAAACAACGGTAGAGGGAATTTAATCCCAATATGAGAGAGGAGATGTACCTTGAAAGGTCAAATAAGGGTAGGATGTACATTTTGAAAGAATGGTGGGGGCCCTAGGGTGTATTGAAGAACAGATGCACCATGGTGTACATGTTCATTAATCCCTAAAGAAGGCAGAACAGGTCAAAAAGGTGGTTAGGCGGCATCTTGGATGTTTATTCTTATTAACCAGGATATAGAATATAAGAGCAAGGAGATCATTGTACAGTTTTATGAAATATTGGTGAGAGGCTATAGATGGAGTATTATATGTAGCTCTGGTTGCCACATCATAAGAAGGACATCATTGCATTGGAAAGGGTGCAGAGGAGATTTACCAGGATGTTACCCGGGATGTAATATTTCCGTTACAAAGAGAGATTGCGTAGGCTAATATTGTTTCTCCTAGAGTGGAGTGGTTAAGCAGGAGACTGATAGAGGTACACATAATTATGAGGGGCAGATATCAGGTAGATAGTGAAATAAGAGAGATCTCTAACATCAGTGGGCATAGGTTTAAGAAGAGCAGTATGTGGATTGGAAGGAATTTGAAGAAATGTTTTTCATCCAGAGGACATATTGCCTGAGAAAGCGGTGGAGGCAAGTCCTCACACAACTTTTAAGAAGTCTCTGGACAAACACGCAAAGCCAAGCTTTAGAAAGTGACAAATCAAGTACTTGTAAATTAAATTAGTATAGATTGTTAGTTGATGGTCAGCATGAACATTGAGGGCCAAAGGTCCTGGTTCCATGCTGTATAACCATGACTGCATAATTAATTTAGATCTGTGCCTCCTGGTTTCTGACCTCTTTTCTAAGTGAAACAGGAGATATTTTAATGCCCTGGTTAATATTTATCCATAAAAAATAACTGCTATTGTGATTCCATTTTAATGATATTTAAGGAATGACTGTGCATCAAAAAGGTCTCATAAGCTGTGAAGTACTTTGAGATATTCTCATGTCATGAATGGTGCTTTATGTTTTGCTATCTGTTAGCTTGTGTAACTTTCTTGTATTCCATGCAATCTTTGAACTTGGACTTCACTGGCTTCTCTAACATTATCTTCCCAGTGATGTTTTGTAAGAACATGCATGAATATGCAAGTGATAGGAGTTTATCAGTGATGTTAAAATCAACCCCTTCCCAATGGAATGCAGCCAAGTATGTGCCTGCCTGGCTCTGTCTCAATCCTCAGTGTCACAATGTCACAACATATTATAAACACAGATCAAAATTGTTTTTGTTTCCCTATTTATACATAGTGTCCCAAGGTAGTCTTGCTAAATTTTGGAAACATGAAATATGTGTGGCACGGTGGCGCAGCGGCGCAGCAGTAGAGTTGCTGCCTTACAGTGCCAGAGACCCGGGTTCAATCCTAACTACGGGTGCTATCTGTACAGAGATTGTACGTTCTCCCTGTGACCTGAGATCTTCGGTTTCATCCCACACTCCAAAGACGTACAGGTTTGTAGGTTAATTGGCTTGGTACAAATGTAAATTGTCCCTAGTGTGTGTAGGATAGTGTAAGTGTGCGGGGATCACTGGTCGGTGCAGACATGATGGGCCGAAGGGCATGCTTCCGCACTGTATCTCTAAACTAAACTAAACTGACAGCAAGGACACTGATGAAAATACCTTAAAAATATGGTTGAAAAATATTAATATATGCCTGGACACACAAAAATGAACACCTGTGATAATAAGGAAGGACGTCAATTATGTTTTGACATAGTCTTTGTTGATAGACTGTATTTCCTATTTTAGAAAAGCCTCCAAGGAATTACTTTCCTTTCCTCTATACTAGGAATGTCCAACCCTTATTGATCAGGGGCACATGGAGAGGGCAGCATGATCTTGCAGAACTCAAAGTCTATTACATTTAATTTTCAAACAACATAACATAAAAATTGTTTAACAAAATGCTCGTAGGCATAGTAATTATGCTAAAACTAGATCTCTATGCATGAATGGGGCCATCTCACCCATCAACTCTGTTTCCTGCACTTCTGCTCTCACTACTACTCTTCCTCCAAAATGGAACAGATCCTCCCGACATTTCTGGCATCTTCACTTTGATCACACCACATCTTCCCATCCCCACTCCTTTTTGCTTTCTCCGGAGAAAGCTCTCCCCACACCTCCGTTCACTCATCCCTCCCTACCCAGCCCCTCTCACTCCCCAGGCATTACCCCATAATTGCAGGACAGGTAGCACCTGACCCTACACTCCTCCCTCACCTCTATCCACGGACTCCAATAGTCCTTCCTACTGAGACAGAGGTTCATTTGCAACTCTTCCAACCTGTTGCATTTGTTGGTCCTGAAGTGCGCTTCTCTATGTTGGCAAGACAAGTGTAGTCTAGGCGACCGTTTGACTGAATGTTTGCGTTCTGCCCATCAGGGCCTGATGGAGCTCCTGGTTGCGGGCTGCTTTAATTCCCCTTCCCAGTCCCATACTCACCTTTCTTCCTTGGCCTCTTCCACTGCTAGAGTGAGGCATCATGCAAAGTGGATTCTGGAATCTCATGTGTTGGAAGGAACTGCAGATGCTGGTTTAAACCAAAGATAGACACAAAAAGCTGGAGGGACAGGCAGCATCTCTGGAGAGAAGGAATGTTTTGTGTCAAGATCCTTCTTCAGACTAGTTCGGTTAAAGGGAAACGAGAGATATAGGTAATGATGTAGAGAGATAAAGACAATGAATGGAAGATATGCAAAGAAGAGACCCTTCTTCAGACCCGAAACATCACCCATTCCTTCTGGAATCTCATATTCTGCTCGGGTAGCCTCAACACCACTGTGTGAATATTAAAATCTCCAATTTCAAGTACCCCCCCCCCCCCCCACCCACCCTTACCTCCCTGTCAACCTGTTCTGCCTCTCCTCCCCTTTGCACACGTATCTCTGTCTTACATTTTCTTTCTATTCCCCCCTTCTTCCCCACTCCCACGATCCCTTCCACCCACATCCTTCATTCTGCCTTTGAATTTCACTCCTCCTCTTATCTGATATCCTTTGTCTCCTTTTAATGTCAGCCTTTGTCACGATCTCCTTGCATCTGACAATCACCCCTCCTTACCACCAAACTTTGCCCCACCCCTACCTTTATCCTCTAACTTTATCCTCCCTACTCCCATCAATCTGAAGAAGGCCCTAACCTGAAATATCATCAGTTTGAAGAAGGGTTTCAACCTGAATGTCGCCTGTCCATTTCCCTCACAGATGCTGCCCGGCCCGTTGTGTTCCCCGAGCACTTTGTTTTCTTGCTTATGCTTCCAGTACCTGCAGTCTCTTGCGCAGTTATGTATCATAATACCTAACTTGGGGCCCTTCCTCCAACAATGACTAACAACTGGAACAAATCAATCTTTTAAGGTGACTAGGACAACAATAGAATACCATGGATCTTCAGTGATGGCTATTCATTTAAATTTGGAGCACAGTGCTCAGGTGTGCTAACCATTGCACTTTTTAAAGAAAAAATTCACATGACATTTACATGTTTACACCTGCTGGTAATGATGAGGATTGAAAGAGGATGCATGTTGGGGTTGGGTTTTACTTAATCTGTGTCAAGAGTGGATGACTGATGTAACATTCTGTGCCCTATTATTTCAACAAGAGATTTAATTCTGAACAATGGAACAATGGTACAATTGCTGCCTTACAGCTCCAGAGATCCTGACTATGGATGCTGTCAGTATGGTGTTTGTATGTTCTCCCTGTTCTCCCTGTGCATGGGTTTTCTCCGGAGGCTCCGGTTTCCTCCAACATTTCAAAGTCGTATAGGTTAATTGGCTTCTGTAAATAGTATTAAAAAATGTGTCCCTGTCGTGTAAGATAGTGCTTGTGTATAGGGTGAACGCTATACACTAGCCTGAAGGGCCTGTTTTCGTGCTGTATCTCTAAAAGTCTAAAGACTAAAAACTGATACTGATATAACAAACTTGCTTACTGCAAGAACAGGACTCGATCCCTGCTGAGCCTGGGTTAAAAAGTGACAGGTTATATTTCTACTTTGTGAGTGCTGCTTTGAAAATGAGAAACATTCCCTCACCCCCTGGCCTTTAAAAGCACAGCTGTTGCCGAGTTGCCCACCCTTAACCATTGGGGAGTTTCACTGATGAGAAACCTAACTAGCACATCCGCATGGACTGAAAGAACAAAAGGGATACTGAAATTGTGTTGATGAGTGGATCATCTCCTGATTATTTGAAGTCCTTTCAGGAGTATTTGCAAGGCTCAGTTCAGTGATTGATCAGATTTTTATTATTTGCTCAGAGGGGTGCAGGTGCAGTAACATTTGAGAAGCTTACCAGCAATCAGGGCATTTACTTTTTTTTTGCTATAAATTCCTATTTTGCCACAGATGGCTTTCCTTGCTGCAGATGCCTTTTTTTGTTGTTGCAGATGTCTTATTTGCTACAGATTCCGGCATCTGCAGTCACTTGTGCCTCCATTTGCTTAATCTGCAGTCTTTCCCATCCTCTACCATCAATGGCCACTGCACTGAAGCAATTAATCAGGAGCATTTCATTATGCTTCCCTTCAACTTTTATCATCAGGACATTACTGCTCTCAGCCTCAGAAAAAGCTAAGAGCAGTAATGTCCTGAAGATAAAATCAATTCTGTGGTTCTCTTCAAGTTGTAAAGCGTGCTGACTGGGTTATTTTGCTATTGTTGTTGGCTCTGGTTTACAGGAAGTTCATCGACACTGGAACTGTAAGATCATGCTACTGTGTGCACGTGGCACTGAGGAACAGATAATGTTGGCACTTTTGTACAAGGGTACAATGCAGAAGAACAAATTCCTTGTCAATCTCACAGTAATTATGAGTCTGAGTCAAATGTAGCCAAGTGGTGGATTGAACGTGTAGGAAAGTGCAGATGCTGGTTTAAATCAAAGATTGACACAAAATGCTGGTGTAACTCAGCGTGACAGGCAGCATCTCTGGAGAGAAGGAATGGGTGACATTTTGGGTTGAGAAGGATCTCGACCTGAAACGTCTCCCATTCCTTCTTTCCAGAGATGATGCCTGCCTGCTGAGTTACTCCAGCATTTTGTGTGTATCTTCAAGTGGTGGATTGCCTCTTTTGGGAAGATCAAATGTTTACTTTAAGACCTATTAGTAAATAGTTAATGAGTTGAATAAAAAGACTTACCTTGGTGAGGTTTAGGAAATGAGCTTATTATTTTGGGTTAATTGACCAACACTTCCAAGCACAACAGAAACAAGTACAAGGTAACTAATTCACGTCACTTTCAAGGGTCATTACATTTCTTTCCAGCTGTGTTGTTATAACTCTGAAGAAGGGTCTCGATCTGAAACGTTACACATTCCTTCTCTCCAGAGATGCTGCCTGTCCCGCTGAGTTACTCCAGCATTTTGTGTCTACCTTAAGTTATAACTGTCTTTGTTTAATTCCTTAGATTAATCTTGCAGCCCAAAACACCCATATTTGTGCAGACATGAGTGTTGAAAGGAATAACCCTGAAGGTGACTGATTATTGTGAATTCCTCTTTTTTAACACAATGTTGTAGAAAAAAGGCGTGGAAAGTCACAATTCACTGCCTGTATACAACTGTTGAGCAGAAGCTTCATTGAACATCCATTATAAGCAAAATAAAAGTCAATTATCTACATGCATGGCGATGAAAGCGGAGCAATTTTGTTTGCACTTACTTAGAAAGATCATCTATCATGACATTTTCACACCCATTCATCAGTACATGGATATCAGCACTTGCACAAGCTCTGTGTAGTAACAGCCATGTTGTAACAATAATAAAACATGTCTTTGTTTGGACATGAAGTTACTTGCGATTTTGATTTATGAAGATTTTGAGTAAGTTAAAACTACCATTGTGATGGTCTTTTGTATCATGAATTCATGCAACACTGGCCCACTATAGTTAAGGTCATTGGCAATATGATCTTCAACATGGCACTAGGTCTATAGAAGCTCTATTTATTCTTACTACTTGCTGCAATCAGTGCAGAATGGGGTAACCAAAGGCTTTCAATAGCCCTTTTTTAAAACTGATTTTAAGGAGTATTTTTCTATTTTCTCCATTATGCTATAGTTTCGCACAAGATACTACTTTTAAACGCTAGTCTTATGGAAGACCAAAACTAATTGAACTAAATAGATTATTTCTTTTTTTTGTAAAATATTTTTATTAGAATTACATATTAAGAAGAAATAATATAAAATCAAAGAAAAAGAAAATATTATTCGTGACATACATTCTTAATATTTTTAAAATTTACAGTCAATCTTAATTTTACTTCTATATTTTTTTTATTTTATAACAGTAGGAAATAGAGATAGGTAATAGAAAGAGAAATAAAAAAGAGATAAATAAAATGAGTGGAGTATTAAACAAGCTATTCTTCATTGGAGATATATTCATGATCTATTGTATATAATTCTTCATCTATTCCTTCATTCAGGCTTCAGTCATGGCCTCGAACCGGACCATCTTAACCCTTTAAATATTCAATAAATGGAGACCATATTCCTCTGAATTGATCTAACCTGTCCATTAGGACAAGTCTTAATCGTTCCAGGTGAAGTGTCTCCGACATTTCTGTAATCCACATTTTGATTGTAGGGGATATGGAACCTTTCCAAAATCTTAGTATTAATTTTTTACCAATTATTAAACTATAACCAATAAAAATTATTTGTTGTGTTGTTAGTATCTGATTCGTTTCTAATATTCCCAATATAATTAATTTTGAGTCTGGAATTAAATTTGCATTAACTACAATTGAGATTATCTTAAAAATTTCTGTCCAAAAATTAGTAATTTTTGTACATTTTGTGAATGAATGCGTTAGATTAGCTTCTAATTGTTGACATTTATCACATATAGCAGAAACATTTGAGAAAGTTCTGTTTAATTTGGATTTTGAGAAGTGTAATCTATGTATAACTTTAAATTGTATCAAGGAGTGTCTGGCATTTAATGAGCAGTGGTGTATATGTTGTAAACTTTCATTCCATACTTCTCTACTAATTACTTGACCTAATTCGTTTTCCCATGCTTGTCTATATTTATCCGTATTTGGTAAATCATTTCCAGTAAAATATTATAAATATATGATATTAATTTTTCTGTATTCGGATGTTTATTTAGACATTCATCTAACATTTTCTATTCCTAAAATCTAGTGTATTTGATTTAACATAATCTCTAATTTGTAGATATCTAAAATATTCTTTGGAGTGTAATCCATAATTTTGTAATTCCTGGAATGAGAGAAATAAACTTTCCCTGTAGAGATCACCAATCTTATTTATTCCATAGTTCTTCCATTTTAAAAAACCTTTATCCATCAATGAAGGTTTAAAAGTAATATTGTTTACAATTGGAAGAGCTAGTGGTGTATTCTGTAATTTTAATGTTTTTTTTAATTGTTTCCAAATACGTATACCACTTTCTATTATTGGGTATATTGGGTTTCCTCTATAAATTTTCTTATGTGTTGTAGTATTAGCAAATAAAATCGAGCTAATTTCGAAAGGTAAACAGTCTTCCTTTTCCATTTTTAACCAGTTTGGTTGTTTATCTAGTTCTTCCAACCAGAAATTCATATTTTTTATATTAACTGCCCAATAATAAAACATAAAATTAGACAATGCAAAACCTCCATTCATTTTTGATTTACATAAATGCTTTTTAATTATTCTATGGTTCTTATAATCCCAAATAAAATTGGTAACTATAGAGTCCACTTTCTTAAAAAAAATTTTAGGAAGATATATCGGGATCATTTGAAACAAGTATAATAATTGTGGAAGAAAAATCATTTTTATCGCATTAATCTTACCTAGCATTGAAATAGGTAATGTTTTCCAATATTGGATATTCTTAAGTAGTTTATTCAATAAGGGTGGGAAATTAGATTTAAATAAAGAATCATATCTTTTTGTTACATAAATTCCAAGATATTTAATTTTTTCTTTTGCAATCTTAAAAGGATAATAGATTATTTCAATACTTTAATTTATATAATCCCATGCAAACATTTTTGGTTTAAATGTTATCATGGAGAGAAGAATCAATAAGGCCCTAACCCATTGCTAATGTGTACCTTAAAATCACAAGATAGGATCACTGAAGTGCTGAGACAGGCACTCTGCTAATTTCAATACGACAGAGGAGGTACAGCTGGTAGAGCTACTGCGTCACATAGCCAGAAACCCGGGTTTGATCCTGACCTTGGGTGATATCTATGTGGAGTTTGCATGTTCTCCCTGTGACCGTGTGGGTTTCTCCCGGCTTCCTCCCACATTCCAAAGATGTGCAGATTTGTGGGTTAATTGGCTGTGGTAAATTGCCCTTAGTGTGTAGGGAGTTCGAAACATAGAAAAATAGGTGCAGGAGTTGGCCATTTGGCCCTTCGAGGACACCGCCGTTCAATATGATCATGGCTGATCATCTAAAATCAGTACCCCATTCCTGCTTTTTCCCCATATCCCTTTATTAGTTTAGCCCTCAGAGCTAACTCTAACTCTCTCTTGAAAACATCCAGTGAATTGCCTTCTGTGGCAGGGAATTCCACAGATGCACAACTCTCTCAGTGAAAAAGTGTTTCCTCATCTCAGTCCTAAATGGCCTACCCCTTTTTCTTAAACTGTGACCCCTGGTTCTGGACTCCACAACATCAGGAACATTTTTTTCTGCATCTACCCTGTCCAATCCTCTAAGAATTTTATATGTTTCTATAAGAAACCCTCTCATCCTAAATTCCAGCTAAAACAAGCCCAGTCGACCCATTCTTTCATCATACGTCAGTCTCGCCATCCAATCCCTGGCGAACCTACGCTGCACTCCCTCAATAGCAGTAATGTCCTTCCTCAAATTAGGAGACCAAAATTGCACACAATACTCCAGGTGCGGTCTCACCTCCTTGACTACTCTAGGATGCAGACCATCCGGCCCTGGGGATTTATTTACCTTCAGTCCCAACAGTTTACGGTATTTCATCTACATTTATGGCCTGCGCTGTGACAACCTTTTGTGCTAAATTGATGAGAAAGTGGGATAAGAAAGAACTAGTGTGAATGGGTTGGTGTGCACTAAGTGGGCTGAAGGGCCTGTTTCAATGCTGTATCTCCAAACAAAAGAGGCAATGGTCACAGTATGGGTTTGAAAAGAAAGGCAGAAGTAATTAAAAGATCCTGGGCTTCAAATATCATTTTGGACAATTGTTTCCCTGCAATTTATTTCACTACCAGAACTGGTCTAACAACTTTTCAATTCCCTTCATAGGTCTGAGCAATCTATGGCTCCCTGAACATTTTTGACGTCCACTTCATTAAGGTCATACTTAATGCAATGCATTTTAGATCTTTTATTCCCTTTGTTTTCATTGTATGATAATAGTTTGAATCTTGGTGGTTGTGGCTGGAAGTTGCAAATGGAAACAGTTTCCATTCAGTCACTGCATCTCAGTACACATATAATACTTAAGACATGGAATTACAGTGGATCTACTTAAATTTGACACTTACTGTTGACAAGCTGCCATATCTGTCACTAATGCTACATGGAGAATTTTTTTAACAAGTGTAAAATAGCCTCTTGGAGACAATGTCTTGCATCGAAATTTGCCTTCTGTCAGAGGCTGGCAGGAAGTCCTAAGGCCAGAGTCTCCGCACCACATTGCCCAGGACTTCGCAGCATCTTGTCTGCCGGGGTTTGAAGGTCCGTGAGATCTGAATATTCTTCTCTTTGCTCTACCTGTTGTACTTGTGTGTGACCTGATGATACTCATGTGTAGTTTGCTTTGATGACAGCACACAAAGTTTTCACTGCGTCTCAGTACATATGAGAATAATCGACAAATAGTACGGGTGTCAGAGGTTATGGGGAGAAGGCAGGAGAATGGGGATAGGAGGGAGAGGTAGATCAGCCATGATTGAATGACAGACTTGATGGGCCAAATGGCCTAATTCTACTATCCCTTATGACCGTATGAATAATATGCCAATGCCAATTCATCTGACCTGCGTGATAGATTAGCTAAGAAATAATGGAATGGAAGAGGAATCTTTTCTGGGTCTTATAATAGCAATGTTACAAAATGTTGAGATTTTAAAAGTCAAGTCTGCAATTTATCCCATCAGATAAAGCATAAAAAGAAGTTTAATTTGACACCTAATTCACTTTCATATCTTCAGTATTAAAAAAATTATGGCCATTTTCCTACTCGGAAATTAGCATCTTGTTCCCTATTGCTTTTCCATTGACTTAACACAAAAGTTGTGATCGAGGACAGTCAAAGGCCCATAACTTTCTTAAAAATTAAGAGAACTGAAATAAATTTTCAGTTATTATAGATTGAAGCATTCTGAAACAAATATGAAACAATCTTACTTGGATGACCTGAAATTAAAGCATATAATTAGTTAGTTACCCAATTGTAGCTAATTACAAAATTCAATTACTAGATCTAAACATCTAATCATTTCTTAAGAAAATATTAACATTTTTTAAAAAGCCTAAAGTGTCCAAATAACATTCACACAAGAATTCACAATATAACATGATTTTTAAATATCATTGTTATGAATTTATAGGCCAAATTGAAGGAATTTAGTGTTTAATGCCCGTAAATTAATGGTCATCAGCTTGCGAGTGGGTTTTTATGGAACACGATGGATTGGAACGTTGCGGTTGCGGTGAATTTAAACCCCATATCGGCAGGAAAAATACTGTCGGTTCATAGGGGGAATAAATCACCGTTTCGCAACATGAAATTTTGATTAAGGTCATCTTAACAAACAAGTTTATATGTAAAAATAAACAGATTTCCTTTACCTGTCCCCTACGTAAAATCCGTCCCCGTTGTTGGCGTTCACGGCATTAGAAGCTAATTTTTATTTTACTCCAGTGCTGAAATAGTCGGGCGATTTTAAAAAAAAAATCACTTACCGGCAATCGTAACGAATCTCCAGAAAAAGCTCGCACTCCAATTAAATATAATTCCGGAAGGCAGGGGAAAACCGCATTTTAACCCCCCCCTCAAAGGCGTCAAAGTCGCACACACGGCCAGTGACAGAACTACAGCGCCGCTAAAGGTAAGTTTTGTAACACACCTACTTATAACCTGCTGCTGATCCCTTTATTTAATGTGTGCATTAGTTAAAGAGCCAGAGTTTTAGTTAGGCCCAGCACAGATTGGCCTTGTATTCTTGACCAAATATGGGTTGGCTGTGGGCATTATGAGATTTGTGATGGAAGAAGCAGATCACAGCAGTCGCTTGGCCCAACTCAAGTTCTTTTGGAATAGTTTAATGTTATATTTTCTAGTATTCTAAAAACAAATCATGAACTTAAAGGTCCAGATATATAATATAACTAAACAATAATATAACTAAACAAGGGATAAAGGGGCAATGGGAGTTAATATGAGTACTGGTCTTAGAAACATAGACATAGAAACATAGAAAATAGGTGCAGGTGGAGGCCATTCAGCCCTTCGAGCCTGCACCGCCATTCATTGTGATCATGGCTGATCGTCCCCTATCAATAACCCGTGCCTGCCTTCTCCCCATATTCTTTGGCTCCACTAGCCCCTAGAGCTCTATCTAACTCTCTCTTAAATCCATCCAGTGACTTGGCCTCCACTGCCCTCTGTGGCAGGGAATTCCATAAATTCACAACTCTCTGGGTGAAAAAGTGTTTTCTCACCTCAGTCTTAAATGACCACCCCTTTATTCTAAGACTGTGGCCCCTGGTTCTGGACTCGCCCAACATTGGGAACATTTTTCCTGCATCTGGCTTGTCTAGTCCTTTTATAATTTTATATGTTTCTATAAGATTCCCCCTCATGCTTCTAAACTCCAGTGAATACAAGCCTAGTCTTTTCAATCTTTCCTATATGACAGTCCCACCATCCCAGGGATCAATCTCGTGAACCTACGCTGCACTGCTTCAATCACAAGGATGTCCTTCCTCAAATTAGGAGACCAAAACTGTACACAATACTCCAGATGTGGTCTCACCAGAGCCCTATACAACTGCAGAAAAACCACTTTACTCCTATACTGAAATCTTCTTGTTATGAAGGCCAACTTTCAGTGACCGGTGTACAAGGACACCCAGGTCTCGCTGCACCTCCCCCTTACCTAACCTAACCCCATTGAGATAATAATCTGCCCCCTTGTTTTTGCCCCCAGTGGATAACCTCACATTTATCTATATTATACTGCACCTGCCCACTCATTCAACCTGTCCAGGTCACCCTGCAACCTCCTAACATCCTCTTCACAGTTCATACTGCCACCCAGTGTATCATCTGCAAACTTGCTAGTGTTGCTCCTAATTTCCTCTTCCAAATCATTTATATGGTAAACAGATGCGGCCCCAGCACCGAGCCTTGCGGCACTCCACTCGCCACTACCTGCCATTCCGAAAAGGACCCGTTCACTCCTACTCTTTGTTTCCGGTCTGCCAACCAATTTTCTATCCATGTCAACACCTTACCCCCAATACCATGTGCTCTAATTTTAGTCACCAGTCTCCTGTGCAGGACCTTATCAAAGGCTTTCTGAAAATCTAGATACATGACATCCACTGGCACCCCTTCATCCATTTTACTTGTCACATCCTCAAAAAAGATTCCAGAAGATTAGTCAAGCATGATTTCCCTTTCATAAATCCATGTTGACTTGGATTAATCCTTTTACTGCTATCCAAATGCTCCATTATTACCTCTTTAATAATTGACTCCAGCATCTTTCCCACCACCGGTCAGGCTAACTGGTCTGTAATTCCCCCTTTTCTCTCTCTCGCTCCTTTCTTGAAAAGTGGGATAACATTAGCTATCCTCCAATCCACAGGAACTGATCCTGAATCTATTAAACATTGAAAAATGATCACCGTAGAAACATAGAAAATAGGTGCAGGAGTAGGCCACTCGGCCCTTCGAGCCTGCACTGCCATTCATTATGATCATGGCTGATCATCCAACTCAGTATCCTGTACCTGCCTTCTCTCTATACCTCCTGATCCCTTTAGTCACAAAGGCCACATCTAACTCCCTCTTAAATATAGCCAATGGACTGGCCTTAACTACCTTCTGTGGCCGAGTATTCCACAGATTCACCACTCTGTGTGAAAAATGTTTTTCTCATCTTGGTCCTAAAAGACTTCCCCCTTATCCTTAAACTGTGACCCCTTGTCCTGGACTTCCCCAACATCGGGAACAATCTTCCTGCATCTAACCTGTCCAACCCCTTAAGAATTTTGTATGTTTCTATAAGATCCCCCCTCAATCTTCTAAATTCTAGCGAGTAGCAGCCGAGTCTTTCCTCATATGAAAGTCCTGCCATCCCAGGAATCAGTCTGGTGAACCTTCTTTGTACTCCCTCTATGGCAAGAATGTCTTTCCTCAGATTAGGAGACCAAAACTGTACACAATACTCCAGGTGTGGTCTCACCAAGGCTGTACAACTGCAGTAGAACATCCCTGCTCCTATACTCAAATCCCTTTGCTATGAATGCTAACATACCATTCGCTTTCTTCACTGCCTGCTGCACCTGCATGCCTACTTTCAATGACTGGTGTACCATGACACCCAGATCACGTTGCATCTCCCCTTTTCCTAATCGGCCACCATTCAGATAATGCCAATGCGTCCACTATTTCTAGAGCCACCTCCCTGAGGTCCCTGGGAAGCAGACCATCAGGCCCAGGGGATTTATCATCCTTCAGTCCCATTAGCCTACTCAATATTATTTCTCACCTAATGAAAATTTCTTTCAGTTCCTCTACCCCTTAGATCCTCTGTCCTCCAGTATATCTGGGAGATTGTTTGTGTCTTCCTTAGTGAAGACAGATCCGAAGTACCTATTCAACTCTTCTGCCATTTCCTTGTTGCCCATAATAATTTCACCCGTGTCTGCCTTCAAGGGACCCACATTTGCGTTTGCTACTCTTTTTCCCTTAACATATCTAAATAAGCTTTTACTGTCCTTCTTTATATTCCTGGCCAGCTTCCCTTCGTACTTCATCTTTTCAGCCCGTATTGCCCGTTTTGTTTCCTTCTGCTGTCCTATGAAAGTTTCCCAATCCTCTGACTTCCGGCTACTCTTTGCTGTGTATTACATCTTTTCTTTTAGTTTTATTCTATCCCTAACTTCTCTTGTCAGCCACGGTTGCCTCCTACTCCCCTTAGAATCTTTCTTCCTTTTTGGAATGAAATGATCCTGCATCTTCCGGATAATGCCCAGAAATTCCTGCCATTGCTGTTCCATCGTCATTCCTGCTAGGATCCCTTTCCAGTCTACCTTGGCCAGCTCCCCTCTTATGCCTTCATAGTCCCCTTTGTTCAACTGCATCACTGACACTTCCGATTTAACCTTCTCCTTCTCAAATTGAAGTTTAAACTATTCATATTATGATGACTACCTCCAAGCGGTTCCTTTACCTCGAGTTCTCTTATCATATCTGGTTCATTGGACAACACTAAATCCAAAATTGCCTTTTCTCTTGTGTTGGAACAAGGCCCCACGATATCTGCTTAAGATGATAATCAAATTATGAGGAACACTGATGGTAGCAAGTTTGACATGAATTTAATGTCAAGTTCTGGTAAATTGGCTTTAATTGCTGACTTCAGTTTTAGTTTATTTATCAGTTTAGTTTATTGTCATGTACAGTGAAAAGCTTTTTGTTGCGTGCTAACCAGCAGAAAGACAAGACATGATTGCAATCAATCCATTTACAGTGTATAGATAAACGATAAGGGAATGACATTTAGTGCAAGGTAAAGCCAGCAAACTCCGGTCAAGGATAGTCCAAGGGACATCAGAGGTAGATAGTAGTTCAGCACTACTCTCTGGATTTGGTAGGATAGAAACATAGAAATTAGGTGCAGGAGCAGGCCATTCGGCCCTTCGAGCCTGCACCGCCATTCAATATGATCATGGCTGATCATCCAACTCAGTATCCTGTACCTGCCTTCTCTCCATACCCCCTGATCCCTTCAGCCACAAGGGCCACATCCAACTCCCTCTTAAATATGGCCAACGAACTGGCCTCAACTACCTTCTGTGGCAGAGAATTCCACAGATTAACCACTCTCTGTGTGAAAAACGATTTTCTCATCTCGGGTCCTAAAAGACTTCCCCCTTATTCTTAAACTGTGACCCCTTGTCCTGGACTTCCCCAACATCGGGAACAATCTTCCTGCATCTAGCCTGTCCAACCTCTTAAGAATTTTGTAAGTCTCTATGAGATCACCCCTCAATCTTCTAAATTCCAGCGAGTACAAGCCGAGTCTATCCAGTCTGTCTTCATATGGAAGTCGTGTAATCCCAGGAATCAGCCTGGTGAACCTTATCTGTACTCCATGGCAAGAATGTCTTTCCTCAGATTAGGAGACCAAAACTGTACGCAATACTCCAGGTGTGGCCTCACCAAGACCCTGTACAATTGCAGTAGAGCCTCCCTGCTCTTGTACTCAAATCCTTTTGCTATGAATGCCAACATACCATTTGCTTTCTTCACAGCCTGCTGCACCTGCATGCCTACTTTCAATGACTGGTGTACCATGACACCCAGGTCTCGCTGCATCTCCCCTTTTCCTAATCGGTCACCATTCAAATAATAGTCTACCTTCCTGTTTTTGCCACCAAAGTGGATAACCTCACATTTATCCACATTGTACTGCATCTGCCATGCATTTGCCCACTCATCCAGTCTATCCAAGTCATCCTGCAGCCTCCTAGCATCCTCCTCACAACTAAAACTGCCCCCCAGCTTCGTGTCATCCGCAAACTTCGAGATGTTGCATTTAATTCTCTCGTCCAAATCATTAATGTATATTGTAAATAGCTGGGGTCCCAGCACTGAGCCTTGCGGCACCCCATTAGTCACTGCCTGCCATCCTGAGAAGGACCCGTACACTGCTACTCTTTGATGATTCAGTTGCCTGATAACAGCTGGGAAGAAACTGTCCATGAATCTGGTGGTGTGCGTTTTCACACTTCTATACCTTTTGCCTGATGGGAGAGGGGAGAAGAGGGAGTGGCCAGGGTGTAACTCGTCCTTGATTGTGCTGCTGGCCTTGCCAAGTTAGCGTGAGGTATGCTTCCAATTGCAAGTCCAATTGCACTTCCAATGCAAGTTTATACATAACCTTTGCTGTGCATGAGTGAGAAATGTTTTTTTTGTATTTACACCATTTCAGTCTCGATGTAACTATTCTCAGTTATCATTCCCCCCTTTTAACCACCCATCACCACCATTATGTCCTGCCTGCCCATGATGATTTTAATTATTTCACTGACACACCATCCTCAACCTCTTTCATGCTAACTTGAACTTTCTCTGCCCTTTTCTTTCATTTCAATAGATGCTAAAAATAAACTTGGGTCTTACAAGTTCATCCACACCATCCCATTTCCTCCTCCCTCCACACACCCCCCTCCCCCAATCCCTTGCAGAATGTTCGGTCTTGTTTGCGGCATTAAATACGTGATGCAATGAATGCGCAATATTGGTACTGATTTATTATTATCATGTGTATTGCGATATACTGAAACACCTTTTGTTTTGTGTGAAGATTGTACCTTATGTGAATATATCAGTTAGTGCAAAAATAAATTAAATAGAGTGCAGAATATAGTGTTCCAGCTAGAGAGAAAGAGCAAGTAAAAAAAAAGTACAAGGGCCACAGTAAGGTTGATCGGCAGATCGGGAATTCATCTTTAGCCTTTGAGGTCTAGTCAAGTGCCTGATAATAGCAGGGAAGGAGTTGTTTCTGAATCTGGTGGTATGTGCTTTCATGCCCTTGTATCTTCTGTCGTGGGAGAGGGAAGAAGAGAGAATTACCAGAGTGTGAATGGTCTGATTATGCTGACTGTATGAAGTGCATATGGAGTCGATGGGTGGGAGGCACGTTTATGCGATGGTCTGAGTTCACAATTCTCTGCATTTTATGCAATGGGAATTGTGAAAATTTATCACGTAAAAATAATTGTTAGGTGATATTGGTACTTTAAAGTGTTTCCCGATGGCAGCTGCACAGCTCACAGCTGTTGCTGGGAATCGAGTGGCGCAGGTCACGGATTTCAAGGTCTCACTCTGTGTTAGAAGAAAGGCAGCTATCGCAGTGAAGGACAATGCAGAGGAGGGGGGCGTGTTCTCCAGTGTGGTGGCCAACTGACTGCACTCCTCTCACCTCTCGTTCACTGCTGCGGTTGTCAGCAAGGAGTAAGCTCCATAGCACAGGTAGCCCACAAGCTTCTTCGATGCACGGCCTCATCAACTTGCAATGGTCACTGATATATCTCTCTTTTAGAAGCCGCAGTAAGCATGGTAAATCCCTAGAGCCTGCGAGAGCGGGGGCGCAAGATGGCTCACCGATTGATAACACGGTTACAGACCCAGGAACGGAAACGACCACGGACAAGGAGAGCATGGCACATGAGACATCCACAACAGCTGCGGGACACAAACTTCAGGTGTGCATCTGTGGTTGGGAGAAAAGAACCTCAATGATGGGCTTGAAGATCCACCAAGGCAGGAAAAAGTGCTTGAGAGAGCAGAGACATGGGCCTCGCATTGACCAGTACTTCTTACGAAGCAACCAGTCAAATCAGTCGAATGAAGCACAGCGACGGGACACAAACCAAAGTTCGCAGAGCATCAGCACCCATGTCACTGAAGAGGGTGATACAAGCACAGAAATGCCGGTGGAGGAGCCCACACAACAACTACAAAGACCTCCATTGGAGGGAAAGATCAAAGGGCACAAACCTGGAGTGAAAATGGCCCAAAGCTGTTGAAAAGAAAGAGTGGGAGACGGTCAACAGTGACCTTATACATATCTTGGAGCAACAAGTGGGCACAGCAGTGGAAAAGCTTGAAAGGATGGGCAACACAAACTACAGCTATGGAGAAGAACGGTTTGGGGTGAGTAAAGGGAGAGGTGGAAAGAAATTACCAACACCAGTCAAGTCCAGGAGGCAGCAGGAGATCGAGAGGCTAATCAGCGAGAGGAGACAGTTGAAAAAGCAATGGAAAAAAGCAACTGACGCAGGGAAAGAAGGTCTCGTGCTACTCCAAGAGGACATCAAAAGCCGATTGGCAACCTTGCGAAAAGCAGAGAACATGAGGAAACTTTGCAAGAAGAAAGAACACACAAGAACACGGTTCTACAAAGACCCTTTCAAGTTCATCAAAGACCTCTTCGCAAAGGAAAAAAGTGGAGCTTTGAAAACATCAGAACAAGAATTGGAGGAACACCTGGAAAAGGCCCACCAAGACACGAAAAAACATGAGCAGTTAGTCATCCCACATGACATCCCACCCTAATTCAACCTGGACACCAGCCCTCCGAAATGGAAAGAGATAGAGAACACTGTCCGGCGAGCAAGAGCAGCATCAGCTCCGGGGCCAAACCGTGTACCATACAAGCTCTACAAGAACGCACCGGATGTGTTACGCTTTCTATGGAAGCTCATGAGGGTGGTGCGGAAGAAGCAAACAAAACCTAAGGTGTGGCGAAGGGCCGGCGGCGTACTAATACTTAAAGAAAAGGATGCGTCAGACATCAGCCAATTCCGGCCAATATGTCTCCTCAACGTCGAGGGAAAAATCTTTTTCAGCATTGTATCACAAAGGCTATCCACCTATCTGGTAACAAACAAGTACATTGATACATCTGTACAGAAAGCAGGAATTCCAGGATTTTCGGGCTGCTTGGAGCATACAAGCATGATCTGGCACCAGATCCAAGCAGCTAAGAAGGACAAGAGAGACCTACATGTGATCTTCCTCGATCTGGCCAATGCATTTGGTTCAGTTCCACATGAACTCCTTTGGGAATCTTTTGCCTTTTTCCATGTACCAGAGCTCATCACCACACTGGTCAAGAACTATTTCCAAGACCTGCAGCTGTGCTTCACAACAGCTGAATTCAGTACAACATGGCAGCGCTTGGAGGTAGGCATCATAGCAGGCTGCACAGTCTCACCCTTGGCCTTTACAATGGCCATGGAAGTCATCATCAGTGCCTCAAAATAGGTGGTGGGCAGTGAACAAACCAGGGCTGGGCTCCATATGTCACCCATCAGGGCATATATGGACGACATGACAACACTAGCCACTACTGCAGCATACCAAGCGGCTACTTGGAAAGCTGCAGGAGAACATCAAATGGGCCCGAATGAAAATCAAACCAAGTAAATCTCAAATCATCTCCATAGTTAAGGGGGTGCTTAGAGACACAAGGTTCTGCATCGGTGACGACCCAATACCAACAGTGTCTGAGCAGCCAGTAAAAAGCCTGGGCAGATGGTACAACGCAAGTCTCAAGGACAAAGAGCAGGTGCAACAACTAAGGCAAGAAATTGTCAACGGCCTGGAGAACATCAATCAGACCTTACTGCCTGGGAAACTGAAGCTCTGGTGCCTACAGTTTGGACTCCTTCCTCGGACAATGTGGCCACTGACTGTTTATGAAGCCCCAATAACAACTGTGGAGAAGATGGAGCGAACCATAACTTCATACGCGAAGAAATGGCTTGGTGTCCCACGATGTCTAACTAACATCGGCCTCTATGGCAAAGGGGTCCTAGAACTACCTCTCACTAGTCTAACAGAGGAATACAAGTGTTCTGAAGTAAGACTCCAGATGACACTGAGGGACTCTAGAGACAAGACCATCAGTGCTGTTGCGCCGCCCCTAGTAACTGGCCGAAAGTGGACACCATCTGATGCAGTACAGCAAGCTTCATCAGCCCTGAGGCACAAAGACATCATGGGGCAAGTGCAGCAGGGAAGAGGAGGCTTTGGCCTTACGGCAAGTAAACCAACTTGGCGAAAGACCACAACATCAGAGCGAGGACATTGGTGGTTGAGGAGGTGCGGCGACAGGAGGAGGCCGCAAGAAGTGCAAAGGCGGTCTCTCTTGCCAAACGGGCAATGGATGCAGTGGGAAGGTGTGGAGCGGAGGAAGATCAGCTGGAAAGAACTATGGGAAATGGAATCAAGCAAGATCAGCTTCATCATCAGAGCGACATATGACGTGCTTCCATCACCAAAGAACCTCCATCAGTGGTACGGCGAGGATCCAACCTGTGCCCTCTGCCCAACTCCAGCGACCCTCAAACACATCATGGTAGGCTGCAAGACCAGCCTCACGCAAGGGAGATACACGTGGAGGCATAATCAGGTATTAAAAAGCCTGGCAACAGCCCTTGAGAACAGGCGGTGTGCGACCAAGTCCTTGCCTCCGCGAGCAAGCAACCCCCCCCCCTCCCCCCTCACTTAAGGGCAACAACCTTTGTCCGAGAAGGACAGAAAACACCTAAACATCCTTCTACCAGATCAGAAGAAGGAAACCTATGCAGGGCCCGTGACTGGAGGATGCTGGCGGACATCGGCCGACAACTAATCTTTCCACCTGAAATTGCTTCGACCAACCTCAGGCCAGATTTGGTGTTCTGGTCCCCTTCACAGAAGACTGCTTACATCATAGAGCTCACAGTTCCATGGGAGAACTCTGTTGAGGAGGCCTATGAGTGTAAGAAGCTGCGCTACGCAGAGCTTGCAGCAGAGGCAACGCAGCGTGGCTGGAACATCAACGTTTATCCAGTTGAAGTGGGATGCAGAGGATTTGTTGCGTCATCTACCATCAGACTGCTGAAGGAGCTTGGAATCCACGGTCAGGCTCTGCGGAAGACCATAAGATCACTCTCAGACGCGGCTGAAAGAAGCAGCCGTTGGATTTGGCTCAAGCGGATTTGCCCCCCCCCGATGTTGAGCGTCCACCACTCTCAACAATCAAAGAATGTTGTGAAATGCTCCCCACCTACTGGCACAAGGGACTTCTTAACATCTTGTCCTGTGTACTTGATTCTTTGTGTGGCAGAGCATTAACACCTCAGGCAGGCAGATGTCCCAGTGGCTCTCCTTGCAGACATGCAGTGGGGGGTTTAGTTGTTTTAAATGCCAGATGGAATCATAGCATGCAGGTTGCTCGTTCATAACTTCATAAGTCGTGGAAGCAGAATTATGCTATTCGGTCCATCAAGTCTACTCCGCTATCTAATCATGGCAGATCTATCTTTCCCTCTCATCCCTATTCTCCTGCCTTCTCCCAATAACCCTTGATACTCTTACTAATCAAAAATCTGTCAATCTCTGCCTTAAAAATACCCAATGACAGCCTCCACAGCTGTCTGTGGCAAGTAATTCCACACATTCACCGCCCTCTGACTAAAGAGGTTCCTCCTCATCCCCTTTCTAAAGATGTGTCCTACTCTGAGGCTAGGCCTTCTGGTCCTAGGCTCTCCAACTAGTGAAAACATCCTCTCAATATCCACTTTTGGTTAGTTCTGTTTGCAAATACACAGGACTAGATGTTAAAAATCCAAGGTGCCAAATATCAATTTACTCCCGATGGTGATGGGAGCCTTCTGCACTCACCTATGCTCCTCCGATGTTGAGAAAGGCTAGGCAGACACGTCATTGGGGTTATCAAGTGGGCACCTACTTTCATCAACGTTTCGCTGATTGAACCCACGACGTCTCCAGTAGGCTCAGCGGTGCATTCTGGCATCCCAGAACCACCCCCCTCTGCATCTGTCTAGTCGGTTATTTGGGAGACTAAATGGGGTCTTTCCTCTTCAGCCAGAGCCACTGGCTACTCTGCTCTGCCACCCGTGATGTTTCTTTGATAGCCTGGCGTGGGGCTTGTCCGCTGATCCCCAGGTCCTTCATCAGTATAATACGGAAAGAGAACAAGGCAAGTTTTTAACATTTTAACATTCAAAAAACATAATTTGCTCCAAGGCGATCTGTGTGGTCCAATGTTGCGATGAGTGACATTTGAACAGGAAACAGTCGCTGTCGTGTTAAAGCGTGTAAAGTATGTTTTTGATGTGTGTTTTATGTACATAATTGGTGTAGATGGGTCCACTATCCATCTAAGTCAGATAAGATCTACAAAGTGTACTTCGTTTGGGGAGTTGACTCATTGGCTGGGTGGTGCATAGAACAATAGACAATAGACTATAGGTGCAGGAGTAGGTCATTCGGTCCTTCGAGCCAGCACTGCCATTCACTGTGATCATGGCTGATCATCCACAATCAGTACCCCTTCCTGCCTTCTCTCCAAATCCCTTGACTCCGCTAACTTTAAGAGCTCTATCTAACTCATTCTTGAAAGCATCCATAGAATTGGCCTGCACTGTCTTCTGAGGCAGAGAATTCTACAGATTCACAACTCTCTGGTTGAAAAAGTTTTACCTCATCTCTGTTCTAAATGGTCTACCCCTAATTCTTAAACTGTGGCCCCTGGTTCTGGATTCCCCCAACATGGGGAACATGTTTTCTGCCTCTGACATGTCCACTCTCTTAATAATCTTATATGTTTCAATAAGATCCCCCCTCATTCTTCTAAATTCCAGTGTATACAAGCCCGGTTGCTCCATTCTGTCAACATATGACAGTCCCGCCATCACGGGAATTAACCTCGTGAACCTATGCTGTACTCCCTCAATAGCAAGAATGTTCTTCTCAAATTTGGAGACCAAAACTGCACACAATACTCTGGTCTCACTAGGGCCCTGTACAACTGCAGAAGGACCTCTTTGCTCAACACCTCTTGTTATGAAGGCCAACATGCCATTAGGTTTCTTCACTGCCTGCTGTACCTGCATGCTCACTTTCAGTGACTGATCAAGGACTCCCAGATCTCGTTGTACTTCCCCTTTTCCCAACTTGACACCTTTCAGATAATAATCTGCCTTCCCGTTTTTGCCACTGTGCATAACTTCACATTTATCCACATTAAGCTGCATCTGCCATGCATCTGCCCACTCACCCAACCTGCCCACGTCACCCTGCATCCTCATAGCATTCTCCTCACAGTTCACACTGCCACCCACCTTTGTGCCATCTGCAAATTTGCTAATGTTACTTTTAATCTTTTCATCTAAATCATTAATATATTTTAAATAGCTGCAATCCCATCACCGAGACATTCTGAAAGGGACCTGTTAATGCCTACTCTTTATTTCCTGTCTGCCAACCAATTTTCTATCCATGTCAGTACCCTACCCCCAATACCATGTGCTCTAATTTTGCCCACTTATCTCCTGTGGGACCTCATCAAAGGCTTTCTGAACATTACATCCACTGGCTCTCCATTGTCCATTTTCCTAGTTACATCCTCAAAAAATTCCAGAAGATTAGCAAGCATGATTTCCCCTTTGTAAATCCATGCTGATTCGGACCGATCCTGTTACTGATGTGCCACTATTTCATCTTTTATAATTGATTCCAGCATCTTCTCCACCATCGATGTCAGGCTAACTGGTCTATAATTCCCTGTTTTCTCTCCCCCTCCTTTCTTGAAAAGTGGGATAATATTAGTTACCCTCCGATCCACAGGAACTGAACCAAAATCTATAGAACATTGGAAAATGATCACCAATGAGTCCACAATTTCTAGAGCCTCTTCCTTAAGTACCCTGGGATGGAGACCATCAGGCTCTGGGGATTTATCAGCCTTCTGTCCCATCAGTCTACCCAACACCATTTCCTGCCTAATGTGAATTTCCTTCAGTTCCTCTGTCACCCTAGGTTCTCTGTCCACTAGTACATCTGGGAGATTGTTTGGGTCTTCCTCAGTGAAGACAGATCCAAAGTACCTGTTCAACTTGTCTGCCATTTGCTTGTTCCCAATAATAAATTCACCTGTTTCTGTCTTCAAGGGTCCAACTTTGGTCTTAACTATTTTTTTCCTCTTCACATACCAAAAGAAGCTTTTACTATCCTCTTTTATATTCTTGGCTAACTTACCTTCTTACCTCATCTTTTCTCCCAGTATTGCCTTGAGCAATAGTCAAAGTGCTTGCGGAAGAAGTGTCCTAACCAGAAATATTCTCTGTCCATTCCCTTCACTGATGCTACCTGACCCGCTAAGTTCCCAGCACTTTTGCTTTTTGAGCTGGAATGATTAGATGGGGTTCCTGGAGGTCCACCTTTCCTTCAGGCATTCCATCGAGGTACAGGATGACTTGGTCTCACTCCAGTTCTCTAGCTTCTCGCGTGGATAATGAAATCAAATTGGGACCCACACAATTTGTCACGTGTGGGACAGGAAGTAGTTGTTGGGAATCACGATAGGCACAAAAAGCTGGAGTCCATTTTCTCCAGAGATGCTGCCTGGCCCGTTGAGTGACTCTGGCTTTTTGTGTCTATCCTTGGTAGAAATCAGCATCTGCAGTTCATTTTTATAATATCTTATCACAGAATCTGGAATTGTTTCAACACTGAAGGAAAATATTGGGTGTAATATCACTCGAAATGCTGCACATTTTTAGAGTTCATGGTTCGGGGCTCCTACGTCAGTGGAAATAGCATACTATTTTCCAGGAGGCTTGGGAAGATGTGTGAATCTTCTTGTCACCTGGTTATGCTTTATATGGTCAGAAAAGACCATATGTATTTGAGGAAGGACATTCTTGCTATTGAGGAAGGACATTCTTGCTGTTGAGGGCGTGCAGCGTAGGTTCACAAGGTTAATTCCCGGGATGGCGGGTCTGTCATATGTTGATAGAATGGAGCGACTGGGCTAGTGTACACTGGAATTTAGAAGGATGAGAGGGGATCTTATAGAAATATATACAATGATTTAAGGGATTGGACACGCTAGATGCAGGAAACATGTCCCCGATGTTGGGGGAATGCAGAACCAGGGGCCACAGTTTAAGAATAAGGGATAGGCCATTTAGAACTGAGATGAGGAAAAACCTTTTCACACAGAGAGGTGTGAATTTGTGGAATTCTCTGCCTCAGAAGGTAGTGGAAATCGATCACTGGATGCATTCAAAAGAGAGTTAGATAGAGCTCTTAGGCCTAGCAGAATCAAGGGGTATGGGGAGAAGGCAGGAACGAGGTACTGATTGTGGATGATCAGCCATGACCACATTGAATGGCGTTGCTGGCTTGAAGGGCCAAATGGCCTGCTCCTCCACCTATTGTCTATGTATCCATGTATTGGCTGAAGTAAGGTTAGGCTGGAGAAATAGTTCTTTGACACAATGTGCAGATTGTATTGATTGTGCTTCTGGATGGATGGAATCCCTGCTGTGATTCAGGGAAGAGATTTAGGGACCACTGAGATGAGGCAGTGCTGACCAAAAGCAATAAGGCCCCTCTGTATTCATCATTATATAGATTCATCAACATAACGTGAGTTTCTTGCCAAGAGGCAGAACACAGCAGCAGCAGGAAGATTTGAAAGTGACTTATTGTGAGGCACAGCAGTCAATAAGAAGAAGTGAATATAGCAGACCGGCCTATTGGGAGCAGCAGGGCACTTAGGAGCAAATGTTGTGCTTTCAGGGTAAGTGTTGAGGCTTTGACAAGACTTTGGTGAGGAGGCAAGGCAGGAGGTGACACCAAGATAAGTTTAGATCTTTTATAACTTCTTTCGTCCAAATGCAGGCAGGATGGCAGTTCGAGTCTTCCAGTGTCCCTGCTATATATACCTGTGGGAAATGCATCCAGCTTTAGCTCCTCACTGATCACGTGAGGGGACTGGAGCTGCAGCTGAATGACCTCAGGATCATTGTGGAGAATGAAAGCATGATAGTTGGAGTGATGGTGAGGTGGGCACACCAAAGGTGCAGGCAGAAAGTAGATGGGTGACCAGCAGGCTGGGCAAAGGGAGCAGGCAGAGAGTGCAGCAATATCCGGTGACCATTCCCCTCAATAATCAGCATACCCCTTTGGACAATGTTGGGGAAATGACTGCACAGTTGAAAACAGCTGCAGCCAGGTTTGTGGCATGAGGACCAGCTGTGAGGCACAGCAAGATAAAGTGGTCAGATAGGACTATAGTGATAGTCCTATCCGACACTGGAATTATGGAGATAGGTAAGAGCTTCTGTGGCCGCAAATGGGGGCTCCAGGATAGTATGTTAACTCCCTGGTGTCAGGATGTCTTGGAGCTTTTGCAGAACATTCCCAAGGGGGAGGGGGAGCAGCCAGAAGTCATTGAGCACTTTGGTACTAACGACATAGGTGGAAAAAGGGATGAGGTTTTCCTGACTGAATACAGGGATATAGGAAAGAGGTTAAAAAGCAGGACCTTGAGGGTGGTAATCACTTTCTCACTTGCCTCTTCCTCCAGTCCCTCTAAATTTCCGCCAATCCATCTTCACCGGCATTAGGTGGGGTTGCTTGAGTGTCAGCCTTGTGTCAATTGGCACATGCTTTATGGGGCCCAGTGGTTTCTGAGTGGGATGGGAGTGATCCCACAAAGGAAAAGCCAGTCTAGTGTTCCCCTACTTCTCAGCACTCTCCCCCTTCACTCCCACCTCCTTCCCTCAGAGACCTGAGAGAAAACTATTTCCAAAATATGGAATGGAACTGACTGTATTTGTGTAATCGAAACTGGAGTAGACAATAAAGACCAAATAGTTTCCTTCGGTGTTGAGACAATTCCAGATTCTGTGATAAAATATTATAAAGATGAACTGCAGATGCTGGTTTATACCAAGGATAGACACAAAAAGCCAGAGTCACTCAGCGGGTCAGGCAGCATATCTAGAGAAAATGGATAGGTGACGTTTTGGGTCGGGACCTGCTGAATAACTCCAGCTTTTTGTGTCTATTGTGATTCTGTGAATCAGTTTGAAACATCTTATTGAGGGTGGTATGGTGTGTCACTTGATTGAGTTTATGTGGATACAACAGTTTGCCAAGGCACATAATTAAGCATTCAGCTAAGTTTCTTGTACATAAGCACCTGGCACAATGTTTTCCTGGACACACAGGCACGTGTAGCAGCATCCTCTTGGTGAGTGTCCATATCCTGTTTGGGTCATTGAAGTTCCTTCCATCTGCTACTGCCTAAAGACTGTTTGTACTCTATCTCCATGTTTAACTCACATTGCACTGCAAAAGTGTGTTATATGAAGAATAAATACAAATTAGAAATCCTGTTATGTTGTACTATCTTAAGACACACCTGAAGTGATTCTTCAAGACATCAACAGTAAGTTTTATAAAAACTATAACAGTTGCTGTGTCCTAAGGTGGGTGTGCAGTGCTTCTCTTTATGGCAGGAATAAACATATCATTGGGTCCATCTGTATGGAGAGCTCTCCTCAGGAGTCAACCCCATACCTTTCTCTTCAAATTAGCATGGCATTGGTGATTCATAAAATTAGGACACCAAGTATGCTCCTAAAATCAGCATGCTTAAGCATTTGCAAGAAGTTTATCTCTGGTTTAAGGTGGGACTGTGTTATGTTTCTTAAAAGACTGCTTCAAAATTCTTCCAGAGGGTTCTTGGATGACAGTGGGATGAGCAGGATCTTAGTCCATCTCCCATATTGTCAGCCAAGAAAAAGCTGTTTCTTTAAAGGAAGAAGCTTATGTCTGGCATTTGAATTGCCAGCGTTACATTTGTATTTAGCTCGCTGTTGGAATGTAGACACTGCCTGCATTGCTGACATTCATTGCCCTTCCTGTTTTGCCCCTAAAATGAGGAGGCAATGAAGAGTCTGCCACAATGGCAGGTTTCGAGTTGCACCTAATCCAGTCCAGGTCATGATGGCAAATTTTCTTCTCTGAAGGTTATTAATGAACCCGATATGTTTATGTGCCAATCTGGAATATTACCATTACTAGCTTTATTCAATTGCTTGAAAATGCTACCAGTATCTGTGGTGGGATTTGAATTTGGGGTCCTATATATACAGATTTTTTGTGGTGACTTTATTCTGTCACCATATTTCTAATTTTGCTGATTTGCTGCTGTATTGACCTACTTAAAAACAGTGATTTAACTTCTAAAACACTTGAATAAAGCTACAATTATTCAGGTTCTGTCTTTCTGTACTGGTTTCTGCCTGGGAAAGCCCACAATAGAAATTCTAATCTAATCGTATGACGAAAGGTTTCCAATATCCTATGTTATTTTTCTGTTGCCTGGTCTCAGCAAGATTTATAGTAGGAATGCTCCTATTAACCTTAGTTGCATTGGCTTAAGAAAGGGATAGGGGATAAAAGCTCTGCATTTAACATGATGTGTAGCTGAGGTACAAAATCTACATAATAAAATAGATATTATAATAAACAGTGTGCTTAGTTATAACACATAGTTGATTGGTACTCCTAGAATCTTCACAAAGAGCCATCAGTATATTTCAAAGAGAAAAATAATTCTCCTGAAACAAATATTGTAAAACTGCATTCTTTCATCTTTTTGGTTTATAATGGCAAGTTTTTTTATTTACTCCTGGCAGCAAACCTGTCATGGTCACTTAGATAGATAAGAAGAGGGAATTCTGATAATGCTTAGTAAATCAGGTAGTGTTCTAACCTGATGGGAGGTATGCTTTTATCTCCATAGACCTCTGGACTTTAGAGTTACAGCACAGAAACAGGCCCTTTGGCCCACCTAGCCAGTGCCAACCAGCGATCATCCCTTATACTACTAGCACCATCCTACACACTGGGACAATTTACAGAAGCCAAATTAACCTACAACCTGTACATCTTTGGAGTGTGGGAGGAAATCGGAGTACCTGGAGAAAACCCACGTGGTCACAGGGAGAGCGTACAAACCCTTAACTCGGGTCTCTGATACTGTGAGGCAGCAACTCTACCGCTGCGCCTGTGCCACCCTACCTGCTAAATATTTCCAACATTATATTTTTTTCATTTCAGGTTTATAGCTGAAAATGTTTATTTTGCCTTATGCTTACTCAGAAAATAGATATTAAGAGATAGATAAATCCATACACAGATAAGAAGCACAAAATTATTAATGGAAATAATAAATAGTGAAAGCAATTTTAAGTGCAATGCTCAAATGGAACCAGAACAGAAACATTTCTATTGACATTCTCACATCAAAGTCATATGTGAGAATGACATATGACTCCCCTCAAATTTTGTATCTCTTTGATCCACAACACTCCAAGAAAGTACACCAATGCCTCTACTTCCTTAGAGGCTCAAGAAGTTTGGCATGTTCCCGGCAACCTTCTCCAACTTCTATAGATGTGCCATAGAAAGCATTTTATCGTGATGCATCACAGCATGGTTTGGGAACAGCTCCATTCAAGACCACAAGAAATTGCACAGAGGTGTGGATGTAGCCTGGCCCATCACGCAAACCAACCTCCCTTTCATTAACTCAATTTTTTCCACACTGCCTCGGCAAGGCCACCAGCATAATCAAGGATGAGTCTCACCCCGGTTACACCCTCCTCTCCTCTCTCCCATCAGGCATGAGGTACAAAAGTTTGAAAATGCATACCTCCAGATTCAGGAACAGTTTCTTCCCAGCTGTTTTCAACCAACAGAACTGTCCTCTCACCAACTGGAGAGCAGTTCTGTCATCCCATCTACCCCGTTGCAGACCTTAAAACTATCTTTAATCGCACCTTACTCAACTCTATCTTGCACCAATGTTATACCATTTATCCTGTATCTGCATACTGTGGAAGGCTTGATTGTAGTCATTGTAGTCCTTTTGTTTACTGGATAACATGCAACGAAAAAAGCTTTTCACTGTAGCTCAATATACATAACAGTAATAAGCTAAACTACAACTAAACCAATGACCTGTATGATTGTAAATTGATGTCCCGATCCTGTACTCAATACATTGGCTGATGAAAGTAAGCATGCCAAACGCCTTCTCCTCCACTCTGCCCACCTTATTTACGTGTGTCATCACTTTCATTGAACTGTGCACCTGCACATACAGACCTCTCATACTACAATATTTGCCAGGGCCCTCCCATTTACTGTATAAGTCCTGTCCTGGTTTGTCTTACTTTTATTTGAAACTCCATCTGCCATTCCTTGACCCATTGGCCAAGTTGATGAAGATCCTGTTGTAATCTTAGATAACCTTCGAAAATGTTAACTATGCCACCTATTTTAGTGTCATCCACAAACTTATTAAACATGCTACTTATATTCACAGTCAAATTGTTAATACAGTGCCCTCCATAATGTTTGGGGCAAAGACCCATCATTTAGTTATTTGCCTCTGTACTCCACAATTTGTGATTTCTAATAGAGAAAATCATATCATAGAATCATAGAATCATAGAAAATAGACGCAGGAGTAGGCCATTCGGCCCTTCGAGCCTGCACCGCCAATCAATATGATCATGGCTGATCATGCAACTCGGTATCCTGTACATGCTCTCTCTCCATACCCCCTGATCCTTTTAGCCACAAGGGCCACATCTAACTCCCTCTTAAATATAGCCAATGAACTGGCCTCAACTACCTTCTGTGGCAGAGAATTCCACAGACTCACCACTTTCTGTGTGAAAAAATATCTTCTCATCTCGGTCCTAAAAGACTTCCCCCTTATCCTTAAACTGTGACCCCTTGTTCTGGAGTTCCCCAACATAGGGAACAATCTTCCTGCATCTAGCCTGTCCAACCCTTTAAGAATTTTGTTAGTCTCTATAAGAATCTCCTAAATTCCAATGAGTACAAGCCGAATCTATCCAGGAATCAGTCTGGTGAACCTTCTCTGTACTCCCTCTATGGCAAGAATGTCTTTCCTCAGATTAGGAGACCAAAACTGTACGCAATACTCCAGGTGTGGCTTCACCAAGACCCTGTACAAATGCAGTAGAACTTCCCTGCTTTTGTACTCAAATCCTTTTGCTATGAATGCCAACATACCATTTGCTTTCTTCACAGCCTGCTGCACCTGCATGCCTACTTTCAAATGACTGGTGTACCATGACACCCAGGTCTCGTTGCATCTCCCCTTTTCCTAATCGGCCACCATTCAGATAATAATCTACCCTCCTGTTTTTGCCGCCAAAGTGGATAACCTCACATTTATCCACATTATACTGCATTTGCCATGCATTTGCCCACTCACCCAACCTATCCAAGTTACCTTGCAGCCTCCTAGCATCCTCCTCACAGCTAACACTGCCCCCCAGCTTCATGTCATCTGCAAACATGGAGATGTTGCATTCAATTCCCTCATCCAGATCATTAATATATATTGTAAATAGCTGGGGTCCCAGCACGAGCCTTGCGGTACCCCACTAGTCACTGCCTGCCAATGAAAATGACCCGTTTACTCCTACTCTTTGCTTCCTGTCTGCCAGCCAGTTCTCTATCCACATCAATACTGAACCCCCAATTGTATTGTATTGTATTGTATGTCTTTATTATTATTTTTCTGAGTACTTACATACCCAGAGGAAAACGAAAAAGCGTTTCTCAACCAGTGTCCATTCAGTGTGTGGTAAAAAATAAATAGAAATAAAGAATAAAAGTACATATATCACGAGTTTCGATTGGCAGTGGCACGACAATGGCTCTGCTTCAGTGTGTCCAGGTTGGTGTTTGGTGCGCGATACTTTGGCAGGGGGCAAAGTCCGTTTATCAGTCTTATAGCCTGTGGGAAGAAGCTGAGGAGCATCCTGCTGGGTTTGCAGATGATGCTCCTGTACCTCTTCCCAGCAGTGACTAGTGGGTACCGCAGGGCTCAGTGCTGGGACCCCAGCTATTTACAATATATATTAATGATCTGGATGAGGGAATTGAAGCAATATCTCAAGTTGCGGATGACACTAAGCTGGGGGCAGTGTTAGCTGTGAGGAGGATGCTAGGAGACTGCAAGGTGACTTGGATAGGCTGGGTGAGTGGGCAAATGTTTGGCAGATGCAGTATAATGTGGATAAATGTGAGGTTAATCCACTTTGGTGGCAAAAACAGGAAAGCAGACTATTATTTAAATGGTGGCCGATTAGGAAAAGGGGAGATGCAGCGAGACCTGGGTGTCATGGTACACCAGTCATTGAAAGTAGGCATGCAGGTGCAGCAGGCAGTGAAAAAAGCGAATGGTATGTTAGCTTTCATAGCAAAAGGATTTGAGTACAGGAGCAGGGAGGTTCTACTTCAGTTGTACAGGGTCTTGGTGAGACCACACCTGGAGATTGCGTACAGTTTTGGTCTCCAAATCTGAGGCAGGACATTATTGCCATAGAGGGAGTGCAGAGAAGGTTCACCAGACTGATTCCTGGATGTCAGGACTGTCTTATGAAGAAAGACTGGATAGACTCGGTTTATACTCTCTGGAATTTAGGAGATTGAGAGGTGATCTTATAGAAACTTACAAAATTCTTAAGGGTTGGACAGGCTAGATGCAGGAAGATTGTTCCCCGATGTTGGGGAAGTCCAGGACAAGGGGTCACAGCTTAAGGATAAGGGGGAAATCCTTTAAGACCGAGATGAGAAAGACTTTTTTCACACAGAGAGTGGTGAGTCTCTGGAACTCTCTGCCACAGAGGGTAGTTGAGGCCAGTTCATTGGCTATATTTAAGAGTGAGTTGGATGTGGCCCTTGTGGCTAAGGGGATCAGAGGGTATGGAGAGAAGGCAGGTACAGGATACTGAGTTGGATGATCAGCCATGATCATATTGAATGGCGGTGCAGGCTCGAAGGGCTGAATGGCCTACTCCTGCACCTAATTTCTATGTTTATATGTTTCTATGTTTCCCAGATGGCAGGATGGAGATTATGTGATGGGTGGTAGGGGTCCTTGATGATGGAGATGGCTCTGCTAATACATCTCTTCCTGTAAATGTCCAGCAATAAAGGGAGTGGAGCTCCAATAATCCTGCTGGCAGTGTGCTTCAATACCATGTGCTTTACGTTTGTATGCTAATCTCCTATGTGGGACCTTGTCGAAAGCCTTCTGAAAGTCCAGATATAACACATCCACACATTCTCCCTTATCAACTCTACTAGTTACATCCTCAAAAAATTCTATACGATTCGTCAGACATGATTTACCTTTCATAAATCCATGCTGACTTTGTCCAATGATTTCACCGCTTTCCAAATGTGCTGCTATCCTATCTTTAATAACTGACTCTAGCATTTTCCCCACTACCGATGTTAGACTAACTGGTCTGTAAATCCCCGTTTTCTCTCTCCCTCCCTTTTTAAAAAGTGGGGTTACATTAGCTACCCTCCAATCCTCAGGAACTACTCCAGAATCTAAAGAGTTTTGAAAGATTATCACTAATGCATCCACTATTTCTGGGGCTACTTCCTTAAGTACTCTGGGATGCAGCCTATCTGGCCCTGGGGATTTATCGGCCTTTAATCCATTCAATTTACCTAACACCACTTCCCGGCTAACCTGGATTTCACTCAGTTCCTCCATCTCATTTGACCCCAAGTCCCCTGCTATTTCCAGCAGATTATTTATGTCTTTCTTTGTGAAGACAGAACCAAAGTAGTTATTCAATTGGTCTGCATGTCCTTGTTCCCCATGATCAATTCACCAGTTTCTGACTGCAAGGGACCTACATTTGTTTTAACTAATCTCTTTCTCTTCACATATCTATAAAAACTTTTGCAGTCCGTTTTTATGTTCCGTGCCAGTTTTCTTTCATAATCTATTTTCCCTTTACTAATTAAGCCATTTGTCCTCCTCTGCTGGACTCCCGAATTTCTCCCAGTCCTCTGGTAGGCTGCTTTTTCTGGCTAATTTGTATGCTTCATCTTTAGTTTTGATACTATCCCTGATTTCCCTTGTTATCCACGGATGCACTACCTTCCCTGATTTATTCTTTTGCCAAACTGGGATGAACAATTGTTGTAGTACATCCATGCAGTCTTTAAATGTCTTCCATTGCATATCCACCGTCAACCCTTTAAGAATCACTTGTCAGTCTATCTTGGCCAATTCACGTCTCGTACCCTCAAGGTTACCTTTCTTTAAATTCTGAACCTTTGTTTCTGAATTAACAATGAAGAACTCAACCATATTATGCCCAAGGGGCCACGCACAACAAGACTGCTAACTAACCCTTCCTCATTACTCAGTACCCAGTCTAGAATAGCCTGCTCTTTCGTTGGTTCCTCTACATGTTGGTTTAGAAAACTATCCCGCATACATTCTGAGAAATCCTCTTCCTCTGCACCCCTGCCAATTTGATTCACCCAATCTATATGTAGATTGAAGTCACCCATTATAACTGTTTTACCCTTGTTGCACGCATTTCTAATTTCATGTTTGATAGAAACATAGAAACATAGAAATTAGGTGCAGGAGTAGGCCATTCAGCCCTTCGAGCCTGCACCGCCATTCAATATGATCATGGCTGATCATCCAACTCAGTATCCCGTACCTGCCTTCTCTCCATACCCTCTGATCCCCTTAGCCACAAGGGCCACATCCAACTCACTCTTAAATATAGCCAATGAACTGGCCTCAACTACCCTCTGTGGCAGAGAGTTCCAGAGACTCACCACTCTCTGTGTGAAAAAAGTCTTTCTCATCTCGGTCTTAAAGGATTTCCCCTTATCCTTAAGCTGTGACCCCTTGTCCTGGACTTCCCCAACATCGGGAACAATCTTCCTGCATCTAGCCTGTCCAACCCCTTAAGAATTTTGTAAGTTTCTATAAGATCCCCTCTCAATCTCCTAAAATTCCAGAGAGTATAAACCGAGTCTATCCAGTCTTTCTTCATAAGACAGTCCTGACATCCCAGGAATCAGTCTGGTGAACCTTCTCTGCACTCCCTCTATGGCAATAATGTCCTTCCTCAGATTTGGAGACCAAAACTGTACGCAATACTCCAGTGTGGTCTCACCAAACCCTGTACAACTGAAGTAGAACCTCCCTGCTCCTGTACTCAAATCCTTTTGCTATGAAAGCTAACATACCATTCGCTTTTTTCACTGCCTGCAGCACCTGCATGCCTTCTTTCAATGACTGGTGTACCATGACACCCAGGTCTCGCTGCATCTCCCCTTTTCCTAATCGGCCACCATTAAATAATAGTCTGCTTTCCTGTTTTTGCCACCAAAGTGGATAACCTCACATTTATCCACATTATACTGCATCTGCCAAACAGTTGCCCACTCACCCAGCCTATCCAAGTCACCTTGCAGTCTCCTAGCATCCTCCTCACAGCGAACACTGCCCCCCAGCTTAGTGTCATCCGCAAACTTGGAGATATTGCCTTCAATTCCCTCATCCAGATCATTAATATATATTGTAAACAGCTGGGGTCCCAGCACTGAGCCCTGCGGTACCCCACTAGTTTACTGCCTGCCATTGTGAAAAAGGACCCGTTTACTCCTACTCTTTGCTTCCTGTTTGCCAGCCATTCTCTATCCACATCAATACTGAACCCCTAATACCGTATGCTTTAAGTTTGTATACTAATCTCTTATGTGGGACCTTGTCGAAAGCCTTCTGGAAGTCCAGATATACCACATCCACTGGTTCTCCCTTATCCACGCTACTAGTTACATCCTCGAAAAATTCCACAAGATTCGTCAGACATGATTTACCTTTTGTAAATCCATGCTGACTTTGTCCAATGATTTCACCACTTTCCAAATGTGCTGCTATCCCATCTTTAATAACTGACTCTAGCAGTTTTCCCCACTACCGATGTTAGACTAACTGGTCTGTAATTCCCCGTTTTCTCTCTCCTCCCTTCTTAAAAAGAGGGGTTACATTTGCTACCCGCCAATCCTCAGGAACTACTCCAGAATCTAAAGAGTATTGAAAGATTATCACTAATGCATCCACTATTTCCTGAGCTACTTCCTTAAGTACTCTGGGATGCAGCCTATCTGGCCCTGGGGATTTATCGCCTTTAATCTATTCAATTTACCCCAACACCACTTCCCGACTGACCTGGATTTCACTCAATTCCTCCTTTGACCCACAGTCCCCTGCTATTTCCGGCAGATTATTTATGTCTTCCTTAGTGAAGACGGAACCAAAGTAGTTATTCAATTGGTCCGCCATATCCTTGTTCCCCATGATCAACTCACCTGTTTCTGACTGCAAGGGACCTACATTTGTTTTAACTAACCTCTTTCTCTTCACATATCTATAAAAACTTTTGCAGTCAGTTTTTATGTTCCCTGCCAGTTTTCTTTGATGCCATCCCCAACCTCCACTATTACTGTTAGGTGGCCTGTACACAACTCCCACTAGCGTTTTCTGCCCCTTAGTGTTTCGCAACTCTACCCATATCGATTCCACATCCTCCAAGCTAATGTCCTTCCTTTCTATTGCATTAATCTCCTCTCTAACCAGCAATGCTACTTCACCTCCTTTTCCTTTCTGTCGATCCCTCCTGAATTTTGAATATCCCTGGATGTTCAACACCCAGCCTTGGTCACCCTGGAGCCATGTCTCTGTGATCCCAACTATATCATATTCATTAATAACTATCTGCACATTCAACTCATCCACCTTATTACAAATGCTCCTTGCATTGAGACACAAAGCCTTCAGGCTTGTTTTTACAACACTCTTACCCCTTATACAATTATGTTGAAAAGTGGCCCTTTTTGATTTTTGCCCTGGATTTTTCTGCCTGCCACTTTTACTTTTCACCTTGCTACCTATTGTTTCTACCCTCCTTTTACATCCCTCTGTCTCTCTGATCATGCTCCCATCCACCTGCCACATTAGTTTAAATCCTGGGTACACAAAAGGCTGGAGAAATTCAGCGGGTGCAGCAGCACTTAAGGAGCGAAGGAGATAGGCGTAGTTTCGGGTCGAGACCCTTCTTCAGACTGGTCAGGGATCAGGGAAACAAGACATATAGACGGTGATGTGGAGAGATAAAGAACAATGAATGAAAGATATGCAAAAAAGTATCGATGATAAAGGGAACAAGCCATTGTAAGCTGTTTGTGGTGTGAAAATGATAAGCTAGTGCGACTAGGGTGGGGGAGGGAGATAGAGAGAGAGTGAATGCCAGGGCCCGAGGGCTGAGGGAGAGGTGGGAAGGGGAGGAGACAGCAAGGGTTAACAGAATTGAGAAAATTCAATGTTCAAGCCCAGAGGATGCAGACTCCCCTAGCGGAATATGAGGTGCTGTTCCTCCAACTTTCGGTGTTGCTCACTCTGGCCGTGGAGGAGGCCCAGGACCGAGAGGTCGGATACGGAATGGGAGGGGGAGTTGAAGTGCTGAGCCACCGGGAGGTCGGCTTGGTTATTGCGGGACCGAGCGGAGGTGTTCGGCGAAACGATCGCCAAGCCTCCGCTTGGTCTCACCGATATAGATCATCTGGCATCTGGAGCAGCGGATGCAGTAGATGAGGTTGGAGGAGGTGCAGGTGAACCTCTGTCGGACCTGGAAGGACTGCTTGGGTTCCTGAAAGGAGTGGAGGGGGGAGGTGAAGGGACAAGTGTAGCATTTCTTGCGGTTGCAAGGGAAAGTGGCCTGGGGAAGGGGTAGAGCGGGAGGGAAGGGAAGATTGACAAGGGAGTTGCGGAGGGAGCGGAAGGCAGACGGGGGGGAGATGGGAAATGTGGTGAGTGGAGGGGTAACGTTGGAGGTGGCAAAACTGGTGGAGGACTATGTGTTGTATTTGCCGCTGGTGGGGTGAAAGGTGAGGACCAGGGGGACTCGGCCCATTGTTGCGAGTGGGGAATGGGGAGAGAGGGCAGTGTTTTGCGGGGTATGGAGGAGACCCTGGTGCAAGCCTCATTTATAGTGGGGGAGGGGAATCCCCCGTTCCTTGAAGAATGAGGCCATTTATGATGACCTGGTGTGGAACACCTCATCCTGGGAGCAGATGCGGCGTAGACGGAGGAATTGGGAATAGGGGATGGAGTCCTTACAGGAAGCAGGGTGGGAGGAAGAGTAGTCCAGGTAGCTGTGGGAGTCAGTTGGTTTGTAGTGGATGTCGGTCAGGAGTGTATCACCTGCAATAGAGATAGTGAGGTCAAGGAATGGTAGAGAAATGTCGGTAATGGTCCAAGTGTATTTGAGTGCCGGATGGAAGTTGGTGGTCAGTCAGTTGTGTGTGGGTGCAGGAGGTGACACCAAAGCAGTCGTCGATGTAACGGAGGTAGAGGTCGGGGATGGGGCCCTGGTACGCCGAGAACAAGGATTGTTCGACGTACCCGACAAAGGGGCAAGTGTAGCTGGTGCCCATGCGTGTGCCCATAGCTACGCCTTGTGTTTGGAGGAAATGGGAGGAGTCAAAAGAGAAGTTATTGAGGGTAAGGACCAACTCCGCTAGGCGGAGGAGGGTGTCAGTGGACGGGTATGGGTTGCTCCTCTGGTCGAGGAAGAACCGGAGGGCTTTGAGACCATCCTGGTGGGGGATGGAGGTGTAGAGTGACTGGACGTCCATGGTAAAGATGAGAGGATGGGGGCCTGGCGAATGGAATGCGCGGAGCCGACGGAGAGTGTCTGAGGTGTCTTGAACATAGGTGGGGAGGGATTTAACAAAGGGGGATAGGATGGCGTCAAGGTATGTGGAAATGTGTTCGGTGGGGCACGAACAGGCAGAGACAATGGGTCTGCCAGGGCAGTCGGGTTTGTGGATTTAGTTTAAATCCTTCCTGACAGCACTAGCAAACTTGTGGCTAAAGTGCACATTGCCAGATTGTAATAAAGGCCATTTTTATACATTTTGGTTTCACCATGTGCAAATTACAGTAGTCCCCGCATTTCAAGGCTCCATAATGTTTTGGACACAGAAATGTAATGCAAATGAAAGTAGTCATGTTTAATATTTTGTTGTATATCCTTTGCATGCAATGACTGCTTAAAGTCTGCGATTTCATAGACATCGCCAGTTGCTGGGTGTCTTCTCTGGTGATGCTCTGCCAGGCCTGTATTGCAGCCATCTTTAGCTTATGCATGTTTTGGGGGCTAGTACCCTTCAGTTTTCTCTTCAGCATATAAAAGGCATGCTCAATTGGGTTTGGTTCGGGTGATTAACTTAGCCACTCAAGAATTGACCATTTTTTAGCTTCGAAAAACTCCTTTGTTGCCCTAGTAGTATGTTTGGGATCATTGTCTTGCTGCAGAATGAACCGCCGGCCAATGAGTTTTGAGGCATTTTTTTTAACTTGAGCAGATAGGATGTGTCCATACACTTCAGTATTCATTATGCTACTACGATCAGCAGTTGTATCATCAATGAAGATTAAGCGAGCCAGTACCTTCAGCAGCCATACATGCCCAGCCCATAACACCCCCACCATCATGTTTCACAGGTGAGGTGGTATGCTTTGGATTTTGAGCATTCTTTCTCTCCTCCATACTTTGCTCGTGCCATTACTCTGATAAAAGTTAATCGTCATCTCATCTGTCCACAAGATCTTTTTCCAGAACTGTGGTTGCTCTTTTAAGTACTTCTTGGCAAACTGTAACCTGGCCATCCTATTTTTGCGGCTAACCAGTGGTTTGCATCTTGCAGTTTAGCCTGCAAGTCATGAAGTCTTCTGCGGACAGTGGTCATTGACGCATCCACACCCGAGTCCTGGAGAGTGTTTTTGATCTGTCGGACAGGTATCTTGGGATTGTTCTTTATTATAGAGAGAATTCTTCTGTCATCAGCTGTGGAGGTCTTCCTTGGCCTGTCAGTCCTTTTGCGGTTAGTAAGCTCACCTGTGCTCTCATTCTTCTTAATGATGTTTCAAACAGTTGATTTTGGTAACCCTAAAACCCCTGTCTCACTGTGCGAGTTGGCCCACGAGTGACCCCGAGTTTTCACTCGTGGTGATCACGTAGCGGGAACGTCGGAACTCGCACGAGCAACTTATAGACTCGTGGCGCTAACATGCAGGTACTCGGGAAACTTGTTAACACTCGTTTAAAAAAATCAAACATGATTGATTTTATTTCCACGAGTCAAATTAACTGTTCATGTTAAAAATGGAAACATTTAAACTCGTTGTAATAACGTAGTGGCCCCGTGCGTTTTATCTTAGTGTCTCGTGAGTCTAACCGTGGGAACTTTAATAATCTGTTCTTTTGCTTGAGTAAAGACTGAACCAAAGATAGACACAAAATGCTGGAGAGTAACTCAGCGGACCAGGCAGCATCTCTGGAGAGAAGGAATAGAGTCGAGAACCCTTCTTCAGACTTACCCGAAATGCCACCCATTGCTCCTTCGCTCCAGAGATGCAGCCTGTCCCGCCGAGTTACTCCAGCATTTTGTGTCTATCTTCGGCCTTTCTGCCACTTGTCCTTTATTACTGAGGCGCCTGCCCCGTGGCTTCACTCTGTCTCAATGAACGGCTTTAAAGACCTGCCGAAGGGAAAGTCTGGGGTGGTGGGTGGGATGTGTCCACGTGTGATGCTCCATCCACCCCCCCGGGCCGAGAGTGTGAGGGATTGGGAAGGAACTGCAGATGCTAGGTTCACACCGGAGATAGACACACACAATGCTGGAGTAACTCCGAGGGACAGGCAGCATCTCTGGAGCGAAGGAATGGGTGGCATTTCGGGTAAGTCTGAAGAAGGGTCTCGACTCTATTCCTTCTCTCCAGAGATGCTGCCTGGTCCGCTGAGTTGTGTGTGTGTGTCTCTCTCCCTCTCTGTCTATCTGTTTGTATCTGTGTGTGTGTCTGATGTCGGGTCCCGGTGGCCGCTCAAAGTCACCCGAGCTGCTTCATTCCTCTGAAGTGGTGGCCAGCTGCTGTCTGTGTGTATCTGTGTGTGTGTGTGTGTGTGTGTGTGTGTGTGTGTGTGTGTCTCTCTCTCTCCCTCTCTGTCTATCTGTGTGTGTGTGTGTGTGTGTGTGTGTGTGTACTGTCGGGTCCCGGTGGCCGCTCAGTCACCCGAGCTGCTTCATTCCTCTGAAGTGGTGGCCAGCTGCTGTCTGTGTGTATCTGTGTGTGTGTGTGTGTGTGTGTGTGTGTGTCTCTCTCCCTCTCTGTCTATCTGTTTGTATCTGTGTGTGTGTCTGATGTCGGGTCCCGGTGGCCGCTCAAAGTCACCCGAGCTGCTTCATTCCTCTGAAGTGGTGGCCAGCTGCTGTCTGTGTGTATCTCTGTGTGTGTGTGTGTTGTGTCTGCTGTCGGGTCCCGGCGGACGCTCAATGTCAGTCACCCGGGCTGCTTCCTTTTTTTAAAATTATTTAAAATAGAGATCCATTGAAAAAAAGTATTTAAAAACATAAAACAACAAGAAATGCTTGGTTACTGGAGGATGCGCATTTTCCCATTGTAGGTCATATCAATAGATGCGCCGCGCTGAAATAACTCAAAACCACAGGATGGAGATGTATTTTAACATTGTTGCTTTTATTAAAACATACCTTCATTCACGGTTGGCTCAAGAGTAACGGGAGAGGAACTTGCTAACTCGGGAGAGGAACTAGGAACATCGCAGCAATGACATACCGTGGGAACTCGTATTACACACTTGATCATAAACTTGCAGTCTCGTGCACAGCCAGTCTGTCACTCGGGGTACCTCGTGGGTCAACTCGCACAGTGAGACAGGGCCATTAGGCTTTGCTGATGTCTCTATCAGTTTTATTCTTGTTTCTCACTCTCATAATGGCTTATTTGACTTTCATTGGCACAACTTTGGTCCACATGTTGATAAACAGCAATAAATGTTTCCAAAGGTGATGGCATGACTGGAGGAAAGACTGTGTTGAGAGCTCTCTTATGCCTGCATTTAATACAGCATTTAAACGCCCTGAGCAATTACAAACACCTGTGAAGCCATGTGTCCCAAACATTATGGTGCCCTGAAATGGGGGGACTATGTATAAACACCTGGCCCCTGCTTTCCCAATGTGATATCTCTGTGTTTTTACGAGGCATATTTTCCTGATATTCAGAGTATACCATTTCGGGAATAATTATGTTCTGCCACTAGGCCACCATTATTTAAATTTTGTTCTACCCATTTATACCACATAGGACAAGCAGTATTTGTTCTGTAACCCGATGCCATGCTCCTTCATATAAGTACATGCTGTAATTTTGGTTATAACAAAGTAGTTGAAAGAGTTGGTGTGGAATCTGAGCACACAGGATCTGGTAAAGTTACTTGCAGTCTCTTGTCAGTGAGGAGCGTGACAGTGAGACCCATTGTACTAATAACCACTCATCAATCACTATAACTGTCCCTGAGATATAAGGCATGAATCCTTCAAGTTAGATAAGAAGAAAGTAAAGGAGCCTGTTTTCTGACAGTTCACTGAATAACCTCTGCACACATGCTTATTTGAAGGTCTCTCATCTATTGGCTTCCCTGAGGTATCAGAATTTTCTTACAATTTTATTTGTGTTTATAACAAGAAAAAGTATTTTCTGCCTTGTTTGGCAGTTAACTTTTTAAATCACAAAATATTGTGTTCTCTCAGATCAGCCACAAAGATCTATACGGATGACAGATTCACTATGTTTCTATTACTGACCTGTCAAGATGGCCAAGAAAGAATACAAGTGATGCTAGAATATTCAATATTGGTCATTGTGCATTGTTCAAATAGAGATAATGTTGTTGATGGATGTCATGAAAGTGACTGTTAATGACAGTGCTGGTATTTATAAAGTAAATATTCTGATATAGATCAATGTAACAAAAGGAAGGGTCAGAGACAAATCATCGATTAATTTAAACAGAGTGTAAGGCAGTGTATACCAGAGCGTACTGATTAATAGCTAAAAAGAATGAGGTGTTACCTCAATTACATTCATCCGTACCAGCTACTTCAGACGAGCGAGATATGTAAATTTATTGCTACAAAGTCCGAAGATATCTATGACTTGTTGACAATAGCAGGCCTGGACAGTAGGTGGGAGTGTTTCTTTCTCTGAGAAATGCATTGATTGTATCCTTAGGTTTTGCGGATCTGGATGGGCAATGAGAAGGGATACAGATGGATCAGTAACAAAATATATGGCTTGACAATATTTTGTTGTAAAGCTCTGGGTCAAATGTCTTTCTGGATTATATTTTCCGAACAGTAGATAAAAAGCCATCTAACTGCTTATCAGACCTATGGCTATACCCGTATATCCCCTTGTCTCTCGCATGGTTCCCTGTCAATAGATGGGCCTATATGAGTGCTTGTCGGCACTGGGCCCGTACTCGTTGGAGTTTAGAAGAATGAGCATGGACCTCATTGAAACCTACAGAATAGTGAAAGGCATGGATGGAGTGGATATGGAGAGAATGTTTTCACTCGTGGGAGAGTCCAGGACTCGCCTCAGAATTAAAGGACGTTCTTTTGGGAAGGAAATGTTAGGAATTTCTTTAGTCCAAGGGTGGTGAATCTGTGGAATTCTTTGCCACAGAAGGCTGTGGAGGCCGTCAGTGGATATATTTAAGACAGAGATAGATAGATTCTTGATTAGTAGAGGTCAGAGATTATGGGGAGAAGGCAGGAGAATTATGTTAGGAAGGAGAGATAGATCAGCCATGATTAAATTGCAGAATAGACTTCCACAAGGATTCTTATGGTAGGCGGCTCAGGACAGTTAGATTGCATGGGATCCAAGGAGAGATAGCTCAATGGATAGAAAATTGGTTTCATGGAAGGAAACAGAAGGTGGTGGAAGGTTGCTTCTTGGACTGGAGGCCTGTGACTAGTGGTGTGCCTCAGGGTTCGGTGCTGGGCCCGTTACTGTTTGTCATCTATTTCAATAATTTGGATAAGAACATACACGGCAAGGTTATCAAGTTTGCTGATGACACAAAAGTGGGTGGTTTTGCAGATAGTGAAGATTTTGTGAAAATTGCAGCAAGATCTTGATCAATAGGCCAAGTGGGCTGTAGAGTGGTTGATAGAATTTAATACAGAAAAAATATGAGGTGGTACATTTTGGGAAGTCTAATTTGGGCAGGAACTACACATTGAATGGTAGGCACTGGCAGGCACGTGCCGTCAGGGTAGGCAAGGTAGGCAGTGCCTACCCTGACTAAAATTATAAAATGATCATTATTAAATATAAATAGTAAAGGCATCGATCTCTTGGGGAGGTATAATTCTCCCGTGCCTTTCATCAGCAGTACATTTAACACGCGGAAGTATGTGCTCCTCACGTACCGTCAATGATGCTTCAAGCCATCAGTGGCAACGTTCCATAAAGGCAGCTGAAATTCAGCCTTTACACCATTGTCTGCGTGCATGTGCTGCGCAGCGCACTGGGCATGCGCACCAGCCTACTGCGCATGCGCAGCGCAAGTTTCTTGGCGGGTTCTTCAAAGATGGATAGTGATTATCTGAAGAGTTTCTCGAAGCAAACTTATGAGGAGAAGACCAAAATAATTCAAAATGGCAGACCAACGCCGGACCTTAAAGAACTTCAACAGCGCAAAGGAACAAAAATAATTAGAACATTTAAAACAGCTTAGTACAACAGGAAAGAGTGGCAATGCGGTTGTATTTCAACAAATCGACTGTTTTGTTTCCCATGCCTGCTATTTTCTGTATCTAGTGGAACTGTATGGGTAGCAGATGGATACAGTGATTTAAATAATCTTCCTAATGCTTTAAACAAGCACGAGAGATCTGCTGCGCATTATGAAAGCCAAATCGCATTGAAGCCATTTGGGTCTACATGGAAGGACTTGCTCATAGATAAGCAAAGCAACTTAGCATCGATGTTCACAATGAAAAAGTTAAGGAGAACAGAGAAATACTAATAAAGTTAATATGTGTTACTTGCTTTTTGATCAGACAAGAATTTTCTTTTTGCGGTGATAATGAAAACAAATATTTGCTAAATCGTGGAAACTATATTGAGTTGCTGAAATATACAGCAACATTTGATGAAAAATCGGCACATCATTTACAGAGTTCATCCGTTTTTTCTGGCATTTCTAACAAAATACAAAATGACAATTGAAGCAGAAGGCACAGTTGTAGAAAATAATATTAAAGAATAGATTAAAGATGGTGTTCAAGCTAAAGAAAGAGAAAAGGCACCATCAGCTTTATTTACCCACTGCTATGCTCATAAGTTGAATCTTGTTCTGTCTCAATCAGCTAAATTCATACCTGAATGTACAGGCTTTTTCAAGACCATTGATGCTCTTGCCTCATGTTTTAGTCATTCTACAAAACGAATGCAATTTCTTGACGAAATAATGCATTCCAAAGGCAGCGCCAATGAGATGGACTTCAAACTCAAAGCAAATCCAAACTATTTTGCAATATCATGGAGATCTCTAAACTTTTTGACAGCATTAACAGCCATCTTTTATTGTGGGATCCTGTAACTTTGGTGAGGAGCAATGGGTATTATGCTTGGCTAATGAAAGATTCTACATACTTTCTTCTCATGATTTATAATGTCTCATGGACATTTTCATTAAAACTGGCACTCTCTACAATATTTTGCAAACTAAAATGATAGATATTCCTTATTGCATTGAAAGAATCAATGAAACAATACATTCGCTTGAGGATCTACGCCAATATTTTGAAGACATTCATGAAAGGTTTGAAGAATATTGCAAAGAAAAAGACTGAATCAAAATCTCTTTGAAAACATCCAATTAAAGAAGAGAGAGCATGAATATTTGATCTGATATTGGTTGATATATTGAAGCATATGGAAGCAAGATGCAGCGACTTCAAAAATTTACAATTCATTTCTTTAGTTGATGGAAACAAGTTTCGAAAAATTGCTTGTCAGCGAAAGCGTGTGGTATGTTGGCATTCATAGCAAAAGGATTTGAGTATAGGAGCAGGAGGTTCTACTGCAGCTGTACAGGGTCTTGGTGAGACCATACCTGGAGTATTGCGTACAGTTTTGGTCTCCAAATCTGAGGAAAGACATTTTTGCCATAGAGGGAGTACAGAGAAGGTTCACCAGACTGATTCCTGGGATGTCAGGACTTTCATATGAAGAAAGACTGGATAGACTCGGCTTGTACTCGCTAGAATTTAGAAAATTGAGGGGGGATCTTATAGAAACTTACAAAATTCTTAAGGAGTTGGACAGGCTAGATGCAGGAAGATTGTTCCTGATGTTGGGGAAGTCCAGGACATGGGGTCACAGTTTAAGGATAAGGATAATCTTTTAGGACCGAGATGAGAAAAACATTTTTCACACAGAGAGCGATGAATCTCTGGAATTCTCTGTCACAGAAGGTAGTTGAGGCCAGTTCATTGGCTATATTTAAGAGGGAGTTAGATGTGGCCCTTGTGGCTAAAGGGATCAGGGGGTATGGAGAGAAGGTTGGTACGGGATACTGAGTTGGACGATCGGCCATGATCATATTGAATGGCGGTGCAGGCTCGAAGGGCAGAATGGCCTTCTCCTGCGCCTATTTTCTATGTTTCTATGTTTCAGATAATAAAATTCACAATATTTGAGATTTCTCAGAAGCTATAAAACGTGGATTATTTGTTAAAATTGCCAGTGCTTGCATTCATGGTATAACTCAACACTATCTCCAGAGGATCAGTACAGTCTTTGGTCAACTGGGAAAGAGACTGATGAAAAAGGACCACAATTAGACAATAGACAATAGGTGCCATTCAGCCCTTCGAGCCAGCACCACCATTCAATGTGATCATGGCTGATCATCCACAATCTGTATCCCGTTCCAGCCTTCTCTCCATATCCCTTAACTCCGCTGTCCCTAAGAGCTTTATCTAACTCTCTCTTAAAAGCATCCAGAGAACCAGCCTCCGCCGCCCTCTGAGGCAGAGAATTCCACGCACTCACAACTCTCTGTGTGAAAAAGATCAGGCACTAATCTCATTATCTACAGAACAACAGTGATTTCTGCCTCTCAGTATGTTTTAGAAACTTGATCAGCTGGCACCTCAAAACACTTGTGATGTTTGGATGTAGCATACATCTGGAAACTTACTGAGACACTTTGCAACGTTTTTGGAAGGGATCTCCTGAGAGACAATATAGAGCTGCCGCAAAGTTTCTGATATTGCTTTTTCTGCCTTCTTTCTAAAAATTGCCATCATTGCTCACAGGCAGTTGCTCATGTAAAGACCTTGCTAATTTACAATAGGATGATGAGTTGGGAAATTAGGAAAAAAATTACCATTATTTGTGAGAGAATTAAAGAAGGACATTGTGAATTGTGAAGATATTAATGAAGGAATCTCACAAAAACAGCAATAATGTGTTCAAGACAGATTAATGTTAGAGAAATAATAAGTGAAGCAGCTGACATTAGTAACAAATGCACTTCTCTAAATTAAATTTGTTTTATATTTTTATGGCAATGTATTTTGGTTTTGACTGGAAGTTAGCTATTTAATATATTAAACTTTGTCAGATGTTACTTGCACCTCACCAGTTAGTTGTGATGGAATGGAAGGTGCCTGTGTATGAATTATTTTACAGTGGTGTAGCCATTGCATGCCAATTACCATCTGGACATGAGATCTTAATTTATATTAATACATATTGGTGTAACAAATCAAGTGAATGTTCCTTGGATTGTGTGCAAATAAGATATAGTTATGAAAATAACTGATTGTTGCTGATCACTGATTTAATGCATAATAGAATAGTTACATGAGTCTAATAGAAATTGTGTTGTGACTGAGACGGAGCGGTTTGGTGGCGGCGGAGATGCACACGGGGCGCCGCGGTTGGCCAGGCAACATCTCTGGAGAGTGTTTCGAGGCGTGGTCCAGAGGCGGCTTGTCAGCGCCCATGGAGCCGGGGACACGGGTTTGACGCTGGCTGCGGATGAGGTGCGGGTCTGTGCGTGCTCTCCCCTGTCTCCCACTGGCATCTGCCCCCTCTCTCTCGCTGTTACACCCGCTACCTGGCACCCCCGTTCCTCAGATTAAATATATTTTTACATAAATTATGAATAAAGATAAGAATTTACATGCTGTTTATGCAGCCAGCGCTTTGTTCGCTTTTTCTTTATAGCAAGTGACCTTTGACAAATCCCATGATTCCTTGCGATTTTCGGAATACTGAACTCGCTTATGGGCGGAAGCTGAAGAAACAGGTAGAAATAGAACTGGCCTTGGATTACTTTTGGAGAGAAATCGGCATTTGCTTGAAAACACACATTCATACAAGTTGGAATGCACTTCTGCAAAGTTATGAAAAGATTGAGATAGCAAAATATTCATTCCCCTCATTGCTAAGATCTACCCATAAGACGTTATTGTGATGACTGTTATGTTCCATTGCAAAATGTTGTTTCCAGTAAATGCACAATGCACTCCAGTAATGAAAGCAGAGCACTGATATGCATACGGGTTTGTTCTGATGGAGAATTTCAAGATGATGCCTGAATGGGGGAGATGAGGGAGGGACAGATAATCTATGTTGGTGCTGCACTGAGCCAATTCTGCTGCGGGCTACAGCAAGGCTTCAGAAAGCCTAAAAAGTCAGGTTTACTATTTATTTGTTGGTGTTTCTTGTGAGTAGGAGGGCTGGAATTTGTCACCGCGAGGAGACCTTGGGGCCACTTGCTGCTTTATATGTTGCACACACATTCTAAACTGCTCCTCATTCTGAATATGACTACGATCCCTTCCCAATGGAGCACCTCTGTTCCATCCTCACAATTACAGCTGGACATCCACTTCCACCATCTCTGCTCCAGTCATGATCAAGTCAGTTCCTTATCACCACCGTCACGGCCAGTACCCCATTCCCAGCCTTTCTCTCCCAAATAATGCAATCATGATCAGACACTCCACCCCTTTTGCCTTTCTCTCCATCCAATCACATTGATATTCCCATCTATTCCCAGTAATTGCTTGATTGATGATCCCCTTTGGTCCTCAGCCATCTGCTTTTGCCTTTGTTGCCAGCATGTGTTCTGGCTGCCAATAGGCTCGGACAGGAGTTTAAAGTTTATTAAAATAACCCTCTGCCATATTGAGGAGCAGCATTTCCTTGTCCCCAGCTGTTTCCACTTTCCTATCACATTCCCCACTAATATCAGTTTTTTAAGTAAAAGTAGTCACTATGTCAAAGAATATAATTCCCATTTTATTGCTGAACTTTGTTCATGCCTTAAGGGCCTATCCCACTGTACGAGGTAATTCAAGAGTTCTCCCGAGTTTCAAAAAAAATCAAACTCGTGTTAAGCACGTAGAAAGTACGTAGCGGGTACGTCGGAGCTCAAGGCGTCTCTTAGCGGTCCGTAACGCTAACGGCAAGTACTCGGGAAATGCGGTAACCTCGTAAAGACTCGTGAAGATTTTTCAACATGTTGAAAAATGTCAACAAGAGCCTCGAGTACCTACGAGCTGCTATTGCCGTAATTCTCCGAGTTCGAATCAGGGGAAACTCGGGAGAACTCGTACAGTGGGACAGGCCCTTAAATGTGCAAAATAAATATTGATCAAAGACTCAGCGGATTGCTGGCTTTACTGAACTTAAAAGAATGAAGCAGTAAAATTTAGATCTTTCATAATATTAACATACTCCAGTGCATTTAGAATTAGTGCTGAAAATATATCCGCCCAACTGTTAATGTCCCACTCTTGTCTTGAATTCCACGGTCATCCTCTTAAATGTGGGCAGAGTTGTAGCACATAAAGTGAATTAAAGTTGTCATCATCAGAGTGTAGCACATTAAAGATGCAGATGCAGTTTAATGTGGATAATTGTGAGGTTATCCACTTTGGTAGCAAAAACAGGAAGGCAGATTATTATCTAAATGGTGTCAAGTTGGGAAAAGGGGAAGTACAACAGGATCTAGGGGTCCTCATCAGTCAATGAAAGTAAGCACACAGGTACAGCAGGCATTGAAGAAAGCGAATGGCATGTTGTCCTTCATAACAAGAGGAGTTGAGTATAGGAGCAAAGAGGCCCTTCTGCAGTTGTACAGGGCCCCAGTGAGACCACACCTGGAGTATTGTGTGCAGTTTTGGTCCCCTAATTTGAAGAAGGACATTCTTGCTATTGAGGGAGTGCAGCGTAGGTTAATTACTGGGATGGCGGGACTGTCATATGCTGAGAGAATGGAGTGGCTGGGCTTGTATTCTCTGGAATTTAGATGGATGAGGGGGGGATCTTATTGAAACATGTAAGATTATTAAGGGTTTAGACACGCTAGAGGCAGCAAACATGTTCCTGATGTTTGGGGAATCCAGAACCAGGGCCACAGTTTAAGAATAAGGGATAAGTAAGTAAGTAAGTTTATTGGCCAAGTATTCACATACAAGGAATTTGCCTTGGTGCTCCGCCCACAAGTAACAACATGACTTACAGTGACAGTTACGAATGACTCAGAAAACACTAAACATTAATAATAATAAAACATTAATGATAAAACACCGTTGATCAAGCATGTGAACCAACAACATACATGGTTGGCAAATACAAAGGCATTTAGAACGGAGATGAGGAAATGCTTTTTCACACAGAAAGTTGTAAGTCTGTGGAATTCTCTGCCACAGAGGGCAGTGGAGGTCGGTTCTCTGGATACTTTCAAGAGAGAGCTTGATAGGTCTCTTAAAGATGGCAGAGTCAGGGGATATGGGGAGAACACAGATGTGCCTTCCCGAGCCCCCATTCGCCGTAATGGTATTTCAGTCACAGTCACATAGGCCAACGTCAGAAGACCCTTCAGGGGAGGTGAACCCTCGGAAAGCGCCTGGATCTGATAGTATACCCGGCCGTGTTCTAAAAACCTGTGCGGACCATCTTGCTGGAGTTTTTACGGACACTTTTAACCTCTCACTTCTGAGGTCTGAGGTTCCCACCTGCTTTAAAAGGGCATCAATAATACCGGTGCCCAAGAAGAGCAAGGTGACGTGCCTCAATGACTATCGACCAGTGGCACTAACGTCTGTGGTGATGAAGTGATTTGAGATGTTGATATGGCGCATATCAACTTCTACCTCAACAAGAACCTCGACCCACTGCAGTTCACTTACCGTCACAATAGATCAACGGTGGATGTGATCTCACTGGGTCTCCACTCCACTTTGGACCACTTGGACAACAAAAACTCATATATCAGGCTGTTATTCATTGACTACAGCTCGGCATTTAATACAATCGTCCCCTCCAAGCTGGTTACCAAGCTCTCCGATCTGGATCTCTGCGCATCCCTCTGCAATTGGATCCTCGACTTCCTCATCCACAGACCACAGTCTGTCCGTATTGGTGGAAATGTGTCATCCACGATAACAATCAGCATGGGAGCACCTCAAGGCTGCGTGCTCAGCCCTCTGCTTTATACTCATGACTGCATAGCCGGACATAGTGCGAACTCCATCATCAAGTTCGCCGACGACACCACTGTTGTGGGACGAATCACTGATGGTGATGAGTCAGAGTATAGATGAGATTGACCGATTGACCAAATGGTGCCAGCACAATAACCTGGCTCTCAACACCAGCAAAACCAAGGAAATGATTGTGGACTTTGGAAGGGGTATGATAGGGACCCACAATACCGTTTATATCAACGGGACGAGGGTGGAAAGGGTCAAGAACTTCAAATTCCTGGGCGTGCATATTTCTAAAGATCTTTCCTGGTCCCAGCACACTGATGCAATTATAAAAAAAGCACATCATTGCCTCTACTTCTTGAGAAGATTACGGAGAGTTGGTATGTCAAAGAGGACTGTCTCGAACTTCCACAGGTGCACAGTAGAGCGATTGCTGACTGGTTGCATCGCGGCTTCGTTCGGCAACTTGAGCGTCCAGGAGCGGAAAAGAATGCAGAAAGTTGTGACCATTGCCCAGTCCATCATCGGCTCTGACCTCCCCACCATCGAAGGGATCTATCGTAGTCGCTGCCTCAAAAAGGCTGCCAAAATCATCAAGGACCCACACCATCCAGGCCACGCACTCATCTCTCCGCTACCTCGGGTAGAAGGTACAGGAGCCTGAAATCTGGTACATCCAGGTTCAGGAACAGCTTCTTCCCTGCAGCCATCAGGCTATTAAACTCCCAACAAACAGACAACTATATCAGCCTATTGCACTTTATCTGTTTATTTATGTGTGTATATATATGGTCTATGCTATATAGACACACTGAACTGTTCTGTATTTATGCTTACAATACTCTGTTGTGCTGCAGCAAGCAAGAATTTCATTGTCCTATCTGGGACATGATAATAAACTCTCTTGACTTGACTTGACTTGACTTGATTTAAGTAAGCATGCAGGTACAGCAGGAGGTGAAAGCGAATGGCATGTTGGCCTTTATAACAAGAGGAATTGAATATAGGAGCAAAGAGGCCCTTCTGCAGTGGTACAGAGCCCTAGTGAGACCATATCTGGAGTATTGTGTGCAGTTTTGGTCCCCTAATTTGAGGAAGGACATTCTTACTATTGAGGGAGTGCAGCGTAGGTTTACAAGGTTTATTCCCGGGATGGCGGCACTGTCATATGCTGAGCGAATGGAGCAGCTGGGCTTATACACTGATTGTGGGTGATCAGCCATGATCACATTGAATGGTGGTGCTGACTCGAAGAGCACCCTACCCCCAATAACATGTGCTCTAATTTTGCCCACTAATTTCCTATGTGGGACCATATCAAATGCTTTCTGAGTTGGATGAGAGGAGGATGAGAGGGAATCTCATTGAACCATATAAGATTGTTAAGGGCTTGGACACACTAGAGGCAGGAAACATGTTCCCGATGTTATGGGAGTCCAGAACCAGGGGCCACAGTTTAAGAATAAGGAGTAAGCCATTTAGAACGGAGACGAGGAAACACTTTTTCTCACAGAGAGTGGTGAGTCTGTGGAATTCTCTGCCTCAGAGGGCAGTGGAGGCAGGTTCTCTGGATGCTTTCAAGAGAGAGCTAGATATGGCTCTTAAAAATAGCGGTCAGGGGATATGTGGAGAAGGCAGGAACGGGGTACTGATTGGGGATGATCAGCCATGATCACATTGAATGGTGGTGCTGGCTCGAAGGGCCAAAGGGCCTACTCCTGCACCTTTTGTCTATTGTCTATTATTGTCTATTGACTTGAAGGCAATGGACTGATGGGGTACTGATTGTGGGTGATCAGCCATGATCACATTGAATGGCGGTGCTGACTCAATGAGCACCCTACCCCCAATAACATGTGCTCTAATTTTGCCCACTAATCTCCTATGTGGGGCCTTATCAAATGCTTTCTGAAAGTCCATGTACACTACATCCACTGGCTCTCCCTTGTCCATTTTCCTAATTACATCCTCAAAAAATTCCAGAGAATTAGTCAAGCATGATTTCCCCTTCGTAAATCCGTGCTGACTCGGACCGATCCTGCTACTGCTATCCAAATGTGCCGCTATTTCATATTTTATAATTGACTCCAGCATCTTCCCCACCACCGATGATGTCAGGCTAATTGGTCTATAATTCCTGTTTTCACTCTCCCACCTTTCTTAAAAAGTAGGATAACATTAACTACCCTCCAATCCACAGGAACTGATCCTGAATCTATAGAACATTAGAAAATGATCACCAATGTGTGCATGATTTCTTGAGCCACTTCCTTAAGTACCCTGGGATGCAGACCATCAGGCCGTGGGGATTTATCAGCCTTCAGTCCCATCAGTCTACCCAATATCATTTCCTGCCGAATGTAAACTGAAGATTATAAAAATTAGAGACAATCTGTCTAGGAATGGCTGCTATGGTACTTTATTTTATTTGTGTACCACTAGAAATACCAGCAAAGTGATTTTACATTCATATTTGTCTGGAGTGAATCCCTATTGGGGAAGTTCACTTTATTTGAATTGAGATGGCAAACCCACACTTTACTGTATGTATTTAAAGCAAAGTCAGGATGGCGTCATGTCAACTATAACTATGAAAATGTGTATCAGAATTGTTGGTGTGATAGCAGTGATGAGAATAAGAAAAGTAGTGTATGACAGGAGGGAGTAAAGTGATTAAAAAAATAAAGATGCTAAATTAAAAAAAAATAAAGGCATATAACATGCCATTTTGAGTTGCGGCCCACTATATCTACTCTGTATAGCCTGACACTCAGGAAATGTTCTAGCCAGTTCAATTATATTTATTTGTGTATCATGCACTTCAACATCAGCTAAGTCCCATAAAAGGCAGGAAGAGGTTCTGATTGGGGATGATCAGCCATAATCACATTGAATGGCGGTGCTGGTTAGTTTGGACGAATGGCTTACTCCTGCATCAATTGTCCATTGTCTATTGCCTCAGGTATTTTGAGGCAAATTAATCTTGTAGAGAAACCAAACTGCTCAATCATCTACCCTGACCATAAAACCTGGTAGAATATGATGCTGGGTTTCAACAAAGCTCATTGATGGGACTTGCACTGCTGAATCAGAAAGTTGTTGATTCAAATCTCATTCTGGGGCTTGAAAATTATGCGATGAATAGTCAGACCAGATCATCAGGTGGTGTTATATTGTCAGATTACCTGATAGCTTCATAAGATCATATGGTCATAAGTGAAAGGAGCAGAATTAGGCCATTCAGCCCATCAAGACTACTCTGCCATTCAATCATGGCTGATCTATCTCTCCCTCCAACCCAATTCTCCTGCCTTCTCCCCAGAACCCCAATCTATTACTGCCTTAAAAATATCCACTCACGGCTTCCACAACCTTCTGTAGCAAAGAATTCCACAGATTGACCACCTATGACTAAATACATTTCTCCTCATCTCCTTCGTAAAGGAACATCCTTTAATTCTGAGACTATGACCTCTAGTCCTAGACTTTTCCACTGGTGGAAACATCTTCTCTATCCAAGCCATTCACTGTTTGGCAAATTTCAATGAGCCCCCTCATTCTTCTAAACTCCAGCGAGTTCAGTCCCAGTGCTGTCAAACACTTGCCATTTGTTAACCCACTCATTCCTGTGATCATTCTTGTAAACCACCCCTGGACCCTCTCCAGGGCCAGCATATCCTTCCTCAGATATGTTGCCCAAAATTGTTCACAATACTCCAAATATGGCCTGACCAGCGCCTGATAGAGACTCAGCTTTACATCCCTGCTTTTGTATTCTAGCCATCATGAAATAAATTGAGTTTGCTTTTTTTTACTGCCAATTCGACTTGCAGATTAACTTTTTGGGAATTTGCACTAGCATACCCAAGTCCCTTTGTACCTCCGATTTCTGGATTCTCTCCCCATTTAGAAAATAGTCTACGCCTTTATTCCTACTACCAAAATGTATGATTCCACACTTTGCTACACTATATTCCATCTGCCACTTCTCTGCCCACTCTCCCAACCTGTCCAAGTCCTTCAGCATAATCCCTGGTTTCTCTGAACTAACTGTCCCTTCACAAACCTGGCCACAAAGCCTTCAATCCTCTCGTCCAAATCATTAATATACAATGTGAAGACTTGCGGCCCCTGCACAGAGCTTTGTGGAATTCCTCTAGTCACTGGCAGCCAACCATAAAAAGCCCCCTTTATACTCTTTCTGCCATCCAGCCAACCTGATATCCATGTTTGCATCCTTTGTGCTTGAACATTGAATTTTCTCAATTCTGTTAACCCCTGCTGTCTCCTCCCCCTCCCACCTCTCCCTCAGCCCTCGGGCCCTGGCATTCCCTCTATCTCTATCTCCCTCCCCCACCCTAGTCGCACTAGCTTCTCATTTTCACACCACAAACAGCTTACAATGGCTTGTTCCCTTTATCATCGATACTTTTTTGCATATCTTTCATTCATTGTTCTTTATCTCTCACATCACCGTCTATATCTCTCGTTTCCCTGATCCCTGACCAGTCTGAAGAAGGGTCTCGACCCGAAACGTCGCCTATCTCCTTCGCTCCTTAGATGCTGCTGCACCCGCTGAGTTTCTCCAGCATTTTGTGTAACCTGATATCCATGCTAGTATCTGCCATTTGTCTGAAGAAGGGTCTCGACCCGAAACGTCGCCTATCTCCTTCGCTCATTAGATGCTGCTGCACCCGCTGAGTTTCTCCAGCCTTTTGTGTACGTACCCTCTGCCATTTGATACCATGGGCTCTCATCTTCCTTAGCAGCCTCACACGTGGCACCTTATCAAAGGCTTTCTGAACATCTAGGTAAACAACATCCACTGACTCACCTTTGTCTGTCCTACTATTTACTTCAAAGATTTTTTATTACATGGACAATTCAAATTGTGAAACTGCTGCTTCACCTTGCATCCTCTGGATTATTTGTTCAAGCTTCTGAATTAGGCATCCAGCCATGTTTGTTACCTGTGGAGTTCTTCTGGTTGTTTTTAAAAGACAAAAAGATAAATAAATTGAAGTATTTTTCTCACACTCGATTTTTAACAAGTATTATCATGCATGAAAGACACAAACTGGATGTGAATATGATGATTTTGTACAAGTGATTAAATTAGATTACCAAGTTTTATATAAAGTGTGTTTTACTATTACTTAAAAATTGTCTGGAGTTGTATGTGAATTTTTGACTGAAAATGAATATAACCTTAACAAGTAGTTGCTGGAATAATTAAACCTCATGCAGCTCTGTGAACCTCTAATTATTATTATTTTCTTCCAGACTGCCAGTCAACCTTAGCTTTACAGATTATGACTAAACGATGCCACAGGAAGAGAAGTTGCAGTGTGTATGCCAGTTCCTATGAGTTCGGGGATCCCTGCTATCCAGGCATGCGCAAATTTCTCAACGTTATTTATACCTGCGGTAAGACTGTTTAATTCACTCTGAAGGTAATCAAAATCCAACAGCTCTTTATTGAACTTTTGTAAATCTGATTTAAAGTTTTGAGTGCTTGAGAAGATCAGAAAACCTTTCCAAATATCTCCCCTTCCCACCCCCTTTGGTCATCCAGAATTTTTAGAAAAACAAAACATCCTTGTTGATTACATTGCTGCAGGATTTGATGTGGTGGCGGGTGGAAACTGTTTAGTCATGATGCTCTGGAATCAAGATATGGATGGTGTTTTGTGGATGGTTAGAGTACTGGGCTTTAGATTTGTGGTCTGTACTAAAATTAACCCATTTTTGTCACTTCAACTGTTTTTTGGGCTGTATTTTGACACTCAACATTTTTCCCCAACTCGGATTTAATGGAAGGCATATTATTAACTTGTTCAGAAAGACTTGTTTTATGATTAAAAATAACATGGACTCACATTTAGGAAATGTCACTCTTTTGAAAGGTGGATTCTCTGTAAGTGACCATTGCTTCAGGAGGAAGAGGTGATGAGACAAAATTAGCATTAGGAAAAAATCTTTTGTGAGGAAAATATAGACTTCAAGTGTGGGTGGAGTGGTTATCCTGTTACTTAGTTTAGAATCTTCACTCTCCCAGAGATGAACTACAATGATTCAATAATACTTTAATGTCACATGTACCTAGGTACAATGAACTTATTATCTTGCATACAATTCAGTAACAATCTTATTATACATCGGCACAATCATATTTAAGTTCAAGAATGTAGTATGATAGATTACACTGAGCTAGTATGCAAGAGTTTCCATGTTTCTGGCTTCCACTTGTATCTTTCAAGTTCAGAGTTGTTGAAAATGTTAAAGTCTTAACTTGGCCATAAAGACCTATTGACATGGTGACAGCAGTAGCTTGGAGTTGCATGGGGTTGGCCTGGCCAGGCGATGCTGTTGGTGTTCTCCATTGTTGCTCCACCACTGTACCACTGCCGGCCTTGGCCAATCTGCATGTTCGGCCACTTGGTAGCAGCACCCGATCTAATGGAGTCCCAGGCTTCTGCAGGGCCTCCACTGGCCCACTCCACTGACACCTCAATCTTGATACGCTATCCCTTAGCCTCACACAGCCACTGCTGAGCCTCGGTATCCTGAGGTGCCTCCCACAACCGACCTTGGAACACCCAGAGTGCCTCTGAGGGCACAGGATGTAAAACCACCGTCCACGCACTGGCATCATTCTTTTCCTCCTCCTGCTACCACCGCCATCTTGAAAACATGATTCTTGAGGAGAAAAATAATTGCCTCTTCTCATTTGCATTTAAACAAAGTTGTAGACAATAGACAATAGGTGCAGGAGTAGGCCATTCGGCCCTAATTTTCAGTAGGGTGTTCTTGATGAGGTGGCCTTAATTGTTTTGGATTGAATATTTTAATGTAATTTACAAAATAATGGTACACATGTCTGGAGTGTAAAGTGCTGTCCAGTTACTTCAGTGTATGCTAGTAACTGATGATTGTAAAATGGAAACAAATTCTACTTTAGTTGCATTGCAAGACTGATTTTATGAAAATGTGTAGGGTTAGTGTAGCCATAAAGTATGGTGATGTCACAAATTTTGGTGAAATATAGACAACTTCAAATTAGCTTTATGGAGAAGGGACGAGTACTCTACTGCTATAGTCTGGTTGAAGACAAAATGTTGGTTTGATTTAAAAGGTGAAGAGTCTGACTCCCTTTACCATGGAGCCTCTTTCTCTACATCAACATTATCAAATGGAGGCTTGACTGTTGACTTAAAGGGCACTCGTGATGTAGTTATGTTATTGTTTATCTGCCCATTTCATACCAATGAAATGAAATTGGTATGTGTGTCCGGGAAGTTCAGCAGATAGTTTTCAGAAAATCTGGTAAAAAAAGATAAATATCTAAGACTGGAGGCTTCATCTCTGTTTCTTAGTGAGAATCTGAAAGATTCTCTCAGCAACTCCGAGTCCTTGGAGGTCAAGACTGAACCCATGCGACAATGTCATTTCTAGCCACAGGACAAACATCTCATCGAAAGATTCAGCAATCTTAGAAATAAGTTATCTTAGAAATAACTTATTTTCATTCACATGATGCGAATGTTCAAGTTCAAGTTACATTTATTGTCACATGCACCAATTGGTACAGTGAGATTTGAGTTACCATACAGCCGCACGAATAAAAAGAATACAATACACGATAGAATTTAACGTGAACATCCCCCACAGCGGAGTCAACGTTTCCCACTGTGGGGGAAGGCAATAAAGTTCGATCATCTTCCTCTTTGTTCACCCGTGGTCGGGGCCTTAGAGCCCCGGCCCGATGTTCAGGCCCTCTTGTCGGGATGATCGGAGCTCCAGTGTCGGAATGGATGATTCAGCGGCTTGGAGTTTCCGAATCGGCCACTTCTTACCGGAGACCGCTGCTCATGAAGTCCACAGGCCGAGCTAGGTGAACAGTCAACACTGGCAACCCTCGGCAAAAGATCCCAGGACTCCGCGATATTAAAGTCAGCGCCGCCTGCGGCTAGAAGCTCCGCACCACAACTCGACAGTGTTAATCAGCAGGCCCAACACTCCGGAGCTCCAACACGGTGATCCCCGGCAAGGCACCGTCCCGCTCCGTGATGTTAATTCAGTGCTGCGCTGCTGCTGAAGCTCCAGCAGGTCTCCGGCAGGAAAGGCAGCGCCAAACCAGATGGTAGGCCGCGGGGGGGGGGGGGGGGGGGGGGGGGGGGGGAGGAGGGGGGTGAAGATGCGACTCGGAGTAAAGACGCATCTCGACCAGGAAGTGACTGGGAAATGGTTTCCCCCTTTTCCTCCCCCTCCATCCCCCACGTAAAAAAGACTTGGAAACCTTTAAAAACATACTTTAGGACACACTAGAAATAACAAAAAGTGTGAGAGGACGGACTGTTGCTGTTGAGGCTGCCACACTCGATGGCGCCACCCGATGGATGCCCAATGTTGCTGGCAAAAGAGTGATTGGTTCTCCAGTTGTAATTACCCTTGAACTGATTTTGTTGGGAATGGACTTGCCTTTTGGCAAGTTGGGTAAATGTGGCAGGTTTACTTTCTTTTAGGGTATTACTGGGTCTCTATGACAATGTAATTTCATAGTTAACGTTACTGAAATTAGCCTTTTTAAAAAAAAAGCTGATTTTAAAATTACTTTAAAAAATAATTCCAATCTACCAGCGGTGGTATTCAATTGGTGGTCCCTCACCACACTACCATACCACAATCATAAAGCCTGTTCTTCTGCTCTATACTAAAGGGTGGAATGTCACTGGTGCATTTCATGCCATTGACTGCAGGATTATGCAGCCACACATCTTTTTAGTTAAGTACAACGTTAATTTAAAAAAAAGTCCATCCCATTTTTCTAAATGCTGTACACTATTTAATAGATGTTAGGAGAGTGCAGTTCATGTTTTTTTATGTTTTAAATCAAAGAGATTGGGGTAAAATTACATGTGCAGGAAAGAACTGCAGATGCTGAATTACACCAAAGATAGACACAAAATGCTGGAGTAACTCAGCGGGGCAGGCAGCAGAGAGAAGGAATGGGTGACGTTTTGGGTCGAGACCCTTCTTCAGTCTTACCAGCATGAATGTCACCCATTCCTTCTCTCCAGAGAAGCTGTCTGTTCTGCTGAGTTACTCTAGCATTTTGTGTCTACCTTCAGGTTAACACTATACATCCATAGACTGTGATGCTGATTTTCAGCAAGGTAAAAGGAACTTTGTTTTCCAATTTCAGGAAACATAAATTAACATTTATATTTACAAGTAATGATGTTTTAAAAATGATCCATGTAATCACACTACTTTTTGTCCTCGAGCCTTTTTAATGTATGCTTTCATCCTTTCCTGAACTGCATTCAAAAAGGTTGCCCTGTTTCGCAGTCCACTGTCTTTGCTCCATAGTTTCCCATCTTACAATGTCCAGAGTAAGCAGTGCATTTAATATTTTGTGGCCTCATCTCCAATTTAGTTACTTTTAAGTAATAATTTCAGGTTCTTCATGGTCTATTATTATCTATTACCATTCAGCTAATGTGACGAGCCATGTTTTTGTTTGACTTTTAAACAAAATAAGTATTGTTCTTACATTTTAAAAAGAGAAAATGTTGCATTTAAATATCATCTCCTCTCTCAGCAACATCCCCATAAATTAAATTGCATTGTGAAGCACGGTTGTTATTGCTGATCACTATTGATTAAATGCCATCTTCGAGAATTCAAATTTGTAAACAAACTTACTAATGGTTGATGTTCATTAGAATAGGCTTGATACTGAAACGTGAACCTTCAATGCCAATGAGCACTGGAATTTGTTTGATATTTGACGATTTTTGGTACTGAATTGCTGTCGATGATGTTGTGGCAAGTGGATAATTCAGGCTGCTACAGCTAAATAAAAATGGAACGTTTCCACTGAGCCATGGCTGTCTTAATATTGTGAAGGAAGAGTTGCGCTGATATGAAATAACTTCCCATGGTTAACACAATGTAATTAGTATTCCTTCCATTTTCCCCATTCCCATTCCGATAGCATATATGACATTGTGTACAAACAATGATCACAATTCAGTGGAAGCTCCTTCCCTCTGATTCCAAATAACATTTCAGCACTCATGATAACTTTATCATCATTATATATTTTTCAAGATACAAGATACAAGATACATTTATTTGTCACATGTGCCAATTGGCACAGTGAAATGAAATCACCATACAGCCATACTTCTTCCCATCCTGTTTGCCGATGACACCAATCTTATAGCTTCACATAGTGATCTAAAATCATTGGTTGAATTAGTTAATGAAGAAATGTCACCTGTTCACTTCGTCATTTAGTTAATGACGAAGTGAACAGGCTCTCTCTCAATATCAAAAAATGCAATTACATGATTTTCTGCAATAAAAACCAAATTTTTCCCAAAGACAAATCTAAAATTTTTAACAATGGACATGAAATTCCTGAAGTAACATACACAAAATTTTTAGCAGTAACCATTGATCAAAATTTAACTTGGAAAGAACATGTCAATATTGTCTGTAGAAGATCAATGAAAATGCTTGGTATTCTGAGATAGGTTTGTACATTTATTCACCCGTCTTCCCATCTAACAATATATTAGTTTGATTTTTCCTTATTTCAATTATTGTAATATTGTTTGTTCTACCTATCCTTCCTATCTTTCTAAGCTACTCATCATACAAAAGAAATTTATGAGATTAATTTCTCATTCAAATTCACAAGAACCTTCTGTCCCTCTCTTCAAAAAGTATTCAATTTTGTCTGTAGATAAACTGAATGCATTCCAAATATGTATTTTTATTTTCAAATATCTAAATGTAAACATGATTTGCCTGTTTCTCTTCATGATCTTTTCACCCTTTCTTCTAATATTCACCATTACCCAACCAGAAGAAGAAATGATTTTCATCTTCTGTTTTGTCGAACATCCAAACACCAACATTGCATTACTTTTAAAGGTCCTAAATTTTGGAATACCCTGTCTCTGTCATTAAAGTCTCACACCTCCTTAGCCACCTTTAAGATTGAGCTTAAAAAGTTTCTCATCATGTCCTGAGTTCTGACCTCCAGCTTTTTGTAAAGCTATTTATGAACTCAAACTACTTCTGTTGACTCTTATCTCATACTATACCTTATTATTTTATTTATTTTCATATTTTTAATTTCATATTTTTAATTCTCATTCTTAAACTGTATTATTGTTTATTATTTCTCCTACCCCCTGATTTGCCATTAACGCTCATTTTCAGATAACCATATAATAACCATATAACAATTACAGCACGGAGACAGGCCCTCTCGGCCCTTCCAGTCCGTGCCGACCATTTGTTTTCCCCTAGTCCCATCTACCTGCACTCAGACCATACCCCTCCATTCCCTTCACGTCCATATACCTATCCACTTTACTTTTAAATGTTAAAATCGATCCTGCCTCCACCACCTCTGCTGGAAGCTCATTCCACACAGCCACCACCCTCTGAGTAAAGAAGTTCCCCCTCACGTTACCCCTAAACTTCTTTTTTTTTTTTTTTTTAAATTTTTTTAAATATAGAAACAATATATACAGAGTACACTCTATGCCAATTAAAAATTTATATAATATACAAAATTATATAATATTGATTATCAATTGATACTGTTTGTGTTATTTGTAATGTTTATCCATTATACATTTCCTGGTTATTTATTTTGTATAATTGGAGTGTATGTAGTATATTCCTAAAATAAGCTCTAATTACCAAATACAATCCCCCTAATATAACTACATAATACCCAATCTTAACCAAACTTCTATGATATTCATGATATTTTCATAATATTAAGAGTGTTTGTATTATTATTAACTTTATATTTCAAAATTATTATATAGTGAAAATGCACAATTTTATATAATTACAAATTTAAGACATCTATAATATTTTCATACAACTAATAATATGTATATATAATATTAAGAATATATATAATATGTTTCTATACTTTTTTTCCTACTTAAAGATAGAAAGATAGAGATAGAAAGTAGAAAATAGAAAAGAAAATGTGAAAAGTTTGGTGGAGATTAAAATATTACTCAATAATCCGTTCTTGGAGATACATTCATGATTTATTATATGTATTTCTTCATCCATTCAGATATTCAGGCCTCAGTCAAGTCCCCGCGCCGAACCATTATGACCCTGTAAATATTTAATGTATGGAGACCAAATCCCTTTGAAGAGATCTAACCTATCCATAAGGACAAGTCTCAATCTCTCCAAGTGAAGTGTCTCCGACATTTCTGGACCCCTAAACTTCTGTCCCTTAATTCTCATGTCATGCCCTCTTGTTTGAATCTTCCCTACCCTCAATGGGAAAAGCTTATCCACGTCAACTCTGTCTATCCCTTTCATCATTTTAAAGACCTCAATCGTCACCCCTTAACCTTCTGCGCTCCAAAGAATAAAGACCTAACTTGTTCAACCTTTCTCTGTAACATAGTTGCTGGAACCCTGGCAACATTCTAGTAAATCTCCTCTGTACTCTCTCTATTTTGTTGACATCCTTCCTATAACTAGGCGACCAAAATTGTACACCATACTCCAGAATTGGTCTTACCAATGCCTTGTACAATTTTAACATTACTTCCCTACTCCTATATTCAATGCTCTGATTTATAAAGGCCAGCACACCAAAGGCTTTCTTTACCACCCTATCTACATGCGATTCCGCCTTCAGGGAACTATGCACAGTTATTCCTAGATCCCTCTGTTCCACAGCATTCCTCAATTCCCTACCATTTACCATGTACGTCCTATTTTGATTTGTCCTGCCAAGATGTAACACTTCACACTTATCAGCATTAAACTCCATCTGCCATCTTTCAGCCCACTTTTCCAAATGGCCCAAATCTCTCTGTAGGCTTTGAGAATCTACTTCATTATCCACAATACCACCTAACTTAGTATCATCTGCATACTTACTTATCCAATTTTCCACCCCATCATCCAGATCATTGATGTACATGACAAACAACAGTGGACCCAACACAGATCCCTGAGGCACCCCACTGGTCACCGGCTTCCAACCTGACAAACAGCCATCCACCATTACTCTCTGACATCTCCCATTCAGCCACTGTTGAATCCATCTTGCTACTCCGCCATTAACACCCAAAGATTGAACCTTCTGAACCAACCTTCCATGGGGAACCTTGTCAAAGGCCTTACTGAAATCCATATAGACAACATCCACTGCTTTACCCTCATCAATTTCCCTAGTTACCGCTTCAAAAAATTCAAGAAGGTTTGTCAAACATGACCTTCCAGGCACAAATCCATGTTGACTATTCCTGATCAGACCCTGTTTATCCAGATGCTTATATATATTATCTCTAAGTATCCTTTCCATTAATTTGCCCACCACTGACGTCAAACTAATAGGTCTATAATTGCTAGGTTTATTCTTTGAACCCTTTTTAAACAATGGAACAACATGCGCAGTACGCCAATCCTCCGGCACTATTCCCGTTTCTAATGACATTTGAAATATTTCTGTCATAGCTCCTGCTATTTCTACACTAACTTCCCTCAATGTCCTAGGGAATATCCTGTCAGGACCTGGAGACTTATCCACCTTTATATTTTTCAAAAGTGTCAGTACTTCCTCCTCTTTGAATCTCATAGTTTCCATAGCTACTCTACTTTTTTCCCTTACCTCACAGAGTTCAATATCCTTCTCCTTGGTGAATACCGAAGAAAAGAAATTGTTCAATATCTCCCCCATCTCTTTTGGCTCTGCAGATAGCTGTCCATTCTGGTTCTCTAATGGTCCAATTTTATCCCTCGTTATCCTTTTGCTATTAATATAGCTGTAGAAACCCTTTGGATTTACTTTCACCTTTCTTGCCAAAGCAACCTCATATCTTCTTTTAGCCTTCCTAATTTCTTTGTTAAGATTCTTTTTACATTCTTTATACTCCTCTAGCACCTCATTTACTCCATGCCTCCTATAATTATTGTAGATATCTCTCTTTTTTCGAAACAAGTGTCTAATTTCCCTTGAAAACCATGGCTCTTTCCAATTTTTAATATTTCCTTTCAACCTAACAGGGACATAAAGATTCTGTACTCTTACAATTTCCCCTTTAAATGATATAGCTAATTCAAGCTTTGTCAAGATGGGAGCGGACTTTGTATAAGCCCTCTGGGCTTCCTTTCCCTCCCAGCACTGTATGGTATTATAAATTGATCGTTTGTCTTCTTTTAAAACATGGTGCAAATAAATAAACAAATTAAACAAATTAAAATAAAAAAATAAAGAACACAACATAGAGTAGATAGAATTCAACATAAAACATCCCCACACAACAGGATCAAAGTTTCCCACTGTGAGCGAAGGCACCAAAGTCAGTCTCTTCCCCTGATGTTCCCCAATGTTCACCGGTGGTCAGGGCCCCCCCCCCCCGAGCCCTCCGCAGTCGCCGCTACGGGCGGCCCGATGTTCTGGCCCCCTCGCCGGGGTGATGTAAGTCTGACGTCGGAGCTGGGGGACGTCCTCAGCAGCCTGGACCCTGAGTCGGCCCCCTCCTACCGGAGTCCGCGGCTCCCAAAGTCCGCAGGGCGCGCCGGTTGGAGATACAACGCTGGAGGCCCTCGGCAAAGGGCCCCAGGACTCCACGGAGTTGTTCAGCGCCGCCCGCGTTGGAAGCTCTCCAAACCAGAGCTCCATGATGTTGGAGCAGCAGCTCAACGCTGCGGAGCTCCAAACGGCGACTCAGGTAGGTATCGCCCGCTCCGCGGTGAATTCAGCGCTGAGCTGCCGCTGTTGCAGCTCGGGTCCGATTCCCGGTCCCTGGCAGGAAAGGCCGCTCCGATCCAGGAAGTAGGCCGCAAGGTGGGGGGCGAGGACGCGACTCGGAGAAATAGTTGCGTCCCCGCCAGGAAGCGACTGGGAGTGAGTTTCCCCCTTACCCTGCCCCCCCCTCCCCCACATATAAAAGTTAAAGACTCCCCCAAAACAAACTTTAAACTGACTAAAAAATTTAAAAAAGATGGAAAAACAAACGGGTTGCAGGCAGAGGCTGCTGTCAGTGCAGCGCCCCTAGTGACTAAATTTTATGTTAAATTATAGCTAATTCAAGCTTTGTCGCATAGTGCCAGTTCCATAATGCCAGCCTAATGATGAATGCTGTAGATCCAAACTGATGGACGAACGACCGAAGGGAATGTGAAGAGAAGCCTTTTTAATGCAGAATAGAGATGGTCTGTAATTTACTACTTGTCAGAGCTACCACAAGGGAATTTGACAGGCACATAAGGGAAAATAGTTTGTATTACTGAAAGAAAGAATGCAACAATGAGATTACAGCGAGCAAGCATGGATTCAGTGGGCTGAATGGACTGCTTCAGTATCAAAATAGACAATAGACTATAGACAATAGGCGCAGGAGTAGGCCATTCGGCCCTTCGGGTCAGCACCGTCATTCAATGTGATCATGGCTGATCATCCACAATCACTACCCTGTTCTTGCCTTCTCCCCATATCCCCTGACTCCACTATCTCCACTAGCCCTATCGAGCTCTCTCTTGAAAGTATCCAGCGAACTGGCCACCGCCGCTCTCGGATGCAGAGAATGCCACAGACTCACAACTCTCTGTGTGAAAAAGAGTTTCCTCATCTCCGTTCTAAATGGCTTACCCCTTATTGTTAAACTGTGGCCCCTGGTTCTGGACTCCCCTAACATCGGGAACATGTTTCTTGCCTCTGGCGTATCCAAACCCTTAATAATCTTATATGTTTCAGCATATGACAGTCCCACCATCCTTGGAAATAATCTTGTGAACCTACGCTGCACTCCCTCAATAGCAAGAATGTCCTTCCTCAAATTTGGAGACCAAAACTGCACATAATACTCCAGGTGTGGTCTCACCAGAGCCCTGTACAACTGCAGAAGGACCTCTTTGTTTCTATACTCAACTCCTCTTGTTATGAAGGTCAACATGCAATTCACTTTCTTCAATGCCTGCTATACCTGCATGCTTGCTTTCATTGACTGATGAACAAGGACCCCCTAGATCCTGTTGGATTTCCCCTTTTCCGAACTTCACACCATTTAGATAATAATTTGCCTTCCTGTTTTTGCCACCAAAGTGGATAACCTCACATTTATCCACATTAAACTGCATCTGCCATGCATCTGCCCACTCACCCAACCTGTCCAAGTCACCCTGCATTCTCATAGCATCCTCCTCACAGTTCACACTGCTACCCAGCTTTGTTTCATCCGCAAATTTGCTAATGTTACTTGTAATCCCTTCATTGAAATCATTAATATATATTGTAAATGTATTGTAAATAGCTGCGGTCCCAGCACCGAGCTTGCGGTACCCCAATAGTCACTGCCTGCCATTCTGAAAGGGACCCGTTAATCCCTACTCTTTGTTTCCTGTCTGCCAACCAATTTTCTATTCATGTCAGCACTTTACCCCCAATACCATGTGCCCTAATTTTGCCCACTAATCTCCTATGTGGGACCTTATCAAATGCTTTCTGAAAGTCCAAATACACTACATCCACTGGCTCTCCCTTGTCCATTTTCCTAGTTACATCCTCAACAAATTCCAGAAGATTAGTCAAGCATAATTTCCCCTTCGTAAGACCATGCTAACTCATGACCAATCCTGTTACTGCTATCCAAATGTGCCGCTATTTCATCTTTCATGATTGACTCCAGCATCTTTGCCACCTCCGATGTCAGGTAAACTGGTCTATGATTCCCTGTTTTCTTTCTCCCGCCTTTCTTAAAAAGTGGGTTAATATTAGCTACCCTCCAATCCACAGGAACTGATCCTGAATCTATTAGAACATTGGAAAATGATCACCAATGCAGCCACGATTTCTCAACCCACTTCCTTAAGTACCCTGGGATGCAGACCATCAGGCCCTGGGGATTTATCAGCCTTCAGTCACTCCAGTCTACCCAACACCATTTCCTGCATAATGTGGACTTCCTTTAGTCCACATCACTCCCTGACGAGCTCAATGCATTTTACGCAACTTTGATAGGGAGAATACTGATGTGCCTTCCCGAGCCCAGATTCGCTGTGAAGGTATTTCAGTCTCAGTCACAGAGGCCGACATCAGGAAATCCTTCAGAGGGGTGAACCCTCGAAAAATGCCTGGACCTGATGGTATATCCGGTCGTGTTCTAAAAACCTGTGCGGACCAACACCGCAAATTGGAGGAACAGCGCCTCATATTCCGCTTGGGTTGAACGTTGAATTTTCTCAATTCGGTTAACCCTTGCTGTCTCCTCCCCTTCCCACCTCTCCCTCAGCCCTCGGGCTCCTCCTCCTCCTTTTTCCTTTCTTCTCCCCGCCCCCCCCCCCCCCCCCCCCCCCCCCCCCCCCCCCCCCCCCCCCCCCACCTCCCATCAGTCTGAAGAAGGGTTTTGGCTCGAAATGTTGCCTATCTCCTTCGCTGCTGCACCCGCTGAGTTTCTCCAGCTTTTTGTGTACCCTCGATTTTCCAGCATCTGCAGTTCCTTCTTTAACACCTGTGCGGACCAACTGGCTGGAGTTTTTACGGACATTTTCAACCTCCCATTTCTGAGGTCCCCACCTGCTTTAGAAGGGCATCAATTATACCAGTGCCCAAGAAGAGTAAGGTGGCTTGAAAAATGGTGCAAGGGGGACAGATTCAAATTTCTTGGGCATTGGAACCAGTTCTGGGGGAGGTGGGACCAGTACAAACAGGACGGTCTGCACCTGGGCTGGAAGGGAACCAATGTCCTTGGGGAGTGTTTGCTAGTGCTGTCAGGGAGGATTTAAACTAATGTGGCAGGGGGATGGGAGCATGAGCAGAGAGACAGAGGGATGTAAAATGAGGGTTGAAGCAATAGGTAGCAAGGTGAAAAGTAAAAGCGGCAGGCAGAAAAATCCAGGGAAAAAATCAAAAAGGGCCACTTTTCAACATAATTGTATAAGGGGTAAGAGTGTTGTAAAAACAAGCCTGAATGCTTTGTGTCTCAATGCAAGGAGTATTCGTAATAAGGTGGATGAGTTGAATGTGCACATAGTTATTAATAAATATGATATAGTTGGGATCACGGAGACATGGCTCCAGGGTGACCAAGGCTGGGAGCTGAACATCCAGGGATATTCAATATTCAGGAGGGATAGACAAAAAGAAAAAGGAGGTGGAGTAGTGTTGCTGGTTAGAGAGGAGATTAACGCAATAGAAAGGAAGGACATTAGCTTGGAGGATGTGGAATCGATATGGGTAGAGCTGCGAAACACTAAGGTGCAGAAAACGCTAGTGGGAGTTGTGTACAGGCCACCTAACAGTAGTAGTGGAGTTGGGGATGGCATCAAACATGAAATTAGAAATGCATGCAACAAAGGTAAAACAGTTATAATGGGTGACTTCAATCTACATATAGATTGTGTGAATGAGGAAGAGGATTTCTTGGATTGTATGCGGTATAGTTTTCTAAACCAACATGTAGAGGAACCAACGAGAGAGCAGGCTATTCTAGACTGGGTATTGAGTAATGAGGAAGGGTTAGTTAGCAGTCTTGTTGTGCGTGGCCCCTTGGGCAAGATTGAACATAATATGGTTGAGTTCTTCATTAGGATGGAGAGTGACATTGTTAATTCAGAAACAAGGGTTCTGAACTTAAAGAAAGGTAACTGTGAAAGGGTATGAGACGTGAATTGGCCAAGATAGACTGGCAAGTGATTCTTAAAGGGTTGACGGTGGATATGCAATGGAAGGCTTTTATAGACTGCATGGATGAACTACAACAATTGTTCATCCCAGTTTGGCAAAATAATCAATCAGGGAAGATAGTGCATCCGTGGATAACAAGGGAAATCAAGGATAGTATCAAAACTTAAGATGAAGCATAAAAACTAGCCAGAAAAAGCAGCCTACCAGAGGACTGGGAGAAATTGGGAGAGTCCAGCAGAGGAGGACAAAGGGCTTAATTAGGAAAGGGAAAATAGATTATGAAAGAAAACTAGCAGGGACCTTAAAAACTGACTGCAAAAGTTTGTATAGATATGTGAAGAGAAAAGGGTTAGTTAAAACAAATGTAGGTCCCTTGCAGTCAGAAACTGGTGAATTGATCAAGGGGAACAAGGACATGGCAGACCAATTGACTAACTACTTTGGCTCTGTCTTCACTAAGGAAGACATAAATAATCTGCCGGAAATAGCAGGGGACCGGGGATCAAATGAGATGGAGGAACTGAGGGAAATCCAGGTTAGCCGGAAAGTGGTGTTAGGTAAATTGAATGGATTAAAGGCCGATAAATCCCCATGGCCAGATAGGCTGCATCCCAGAGTACTTAAGGAAGTAGCCCCAGAAATAGTGGATGCATTAGTGATAATCTTTCAAAACTCTTTAGATTCTGGAGTAGTTCCTGAGGATTGGAGGGTAGCTAATGTACCCCCACTTTTTAAAAAGGGAGGGAGAGAGAAAACGGGGAATTACAGACCAGTTAGTCTAACATCAGTAGTGGGGAAAATGCAAGAGTCAGTTATTAAAGATGGGATAGCAGCACATTTGGAAAGTGGTGAAATCAGTGGACAAAGTCAGCCTGGATTTATGAAAGGTAAATCATGTCTGACGAATCTTATAGAATTTTTGAGGATGTAACTAGTAGAGTGGATAAGGGAGAACCTATGGATGTGTTATATCTGGACTTTCAGAAGGCATTCGACAAGGTCGCACATAATAGATTAGTATACAAACTTAAAGCACATGGTATTGGGGGTTCAGTATTGATTTGGATAAAGAACTGGCTGACAGACAGGAAGCAAAGAGTAGGAGTAAATGGGTCATTTTCAGAATGGCAGGCAGCGACTAGTGGGGTACCGCAAGGCTCAGTGCTGGGACCCCAGCTATTTACAATATATATTAATGATCTGGATGAGGGAATTGAATGCAACATCTCCAAGTTTGCGGATGACACGAAGCTGGGGGGCAGTGTTAGCTGTGAGGAGGATGCTAGGAGGCTGCAAGGTGACTTGGATAGGTTGGGTGAGTGGACAAATGCATGGCAGATGCAGTATATTGTGGATAAATGTGAGGTTATCCACTTTGGTGGCAAAAACAGGAGGGTAGACTATTATCTGAATGATGGCCGATTAGGAAAAGGGGAAATGCAACGAGACCTGGGTGCCATGGTACACCAGTCATTGAAAGTAGGCATGCAGGTGCAGCAGGTTGGGAAGAAAGCGAATGGTACATTGGCATTCATAGCAAAAGGATTTGAGTACAAGAGCAGGGAGGTTCTACTGCAGTTGTACAGTTGGTGAGGCCACACCTGGAGTATGGCATACAGTTTCGGCCTCCTAATCTGATTAAAGACATTCTTGCCATAGAGGGAGTACAGAGAAGGTTCACCAGACTGATTCCTGGGATGGCAGGATTTTCATATAAAGAAAGACTGGATAGACTTGGTTTGTACTAGCTGGAATTTAGAAGATTGAGGGGGGATCTTATAGAGACTTACAAAATTCTTAAGGGGTTGGACAGGCTAGATGCAGGAAGATTGTTCCCGATGTTGGGGAACTCCAGAACAAGGGGTCACAGTTTAAGGATGAAGTCTTTTAGGACCGAGATGAGAAAATCATTTTTCCCACAGAGAGTGGTGAATCTGTGGAATTCTCTGCCACAGAAGGTAGTTGAGGCCAGTTCATTCGCTATATTTAAGAGGGAGTTAGATGTGGCCCTTGTGGCTAAAGGGATCGGGGGTATGGAGAGAATGCAGGTACTGGATACTGAGCTGGATGATCAGCCATGATCATATTGAATGGCGGTGCAGGCTCGAAGGGCCGAATGGCCTACTCCTGCACCTATTTTCTATGTTTCTATGTCCTGCCTTAATGACTATCGACCAGTGGCACTAATGCCTGTGGTGCAGAAGTGCTTTGAGAGGTTGATCATGGAGCAAATCAACTCCTACCTCGACAAAAACCTGGACCCACTGCAGTTCGCTTACCGCCACAACAGATCAATGGTGGATGTGATCTCGCTGGGTCTCCACTCCACTCTTGACCACTTGGACAACAAAAACTCATATGTCAGGCTGTTATTCATTGATTACAGCTCGGCATTTAACACAAACATGCCCTCCAAGCTGGTTACCAAACTCGCAGAACTGGGTCTCTGCGCATCCCTCTGCAATTGGACCCTCGAATTCCTCATTCACAGACCACAGTCTGTTCGTATTGGTGGAAATGTGTCAGATTCAATAACAATCAGCATGGGAGCACCTCAAGGCTGCGTGCTCAGCCCCCTGTTGTACTCACTCTATACTCATGACTGCGTAGCCGGTCACAGTGCGAACTCCATCATCAAGTTCGCTGACGACACCACTGTTGTGGGACGTATCACTGATGGGGATGAGTCAGAGTATAGAAGGGAGATCGAGCAACTGTCCATATGGTGCCAGCACAATAACCTGGCCCTCAACACCAGCAAAACCAAGTAACTGATTGTGGGCTTTGGAAGGAGTAGGATGAGGACCTACAGTCCCGTTTATATCAACGGGTCAATGGTTGAAAGGGTCAAGAGCTTCAAATTCCTGGGCGTGCACATCTGTGAAGATCTTTCCTGGTCCGAGAACACTAATGCAATTATCAAGAAAACACATCAGCACCTCTACTTCCTGAGAAGATTACGGAGAGTCGGTTTGTCAAGGAGGACTCTCTCTAACTTCTACAGGTGCACAGTAGAGAGCATGCTGACCGGTTGCATCGTGGCTTGGTTCGGCAACTTGAGCGCCCTGGAGAGGAAAATACTTAAAAAAGTAGTAAACACTGCCCAGTCCATCATCGGCTCTGACCTTCCTTCCATCGAGGGGATTTATTATAGTCGCTGCCTCAAAAAGGCTGGCAGCATCATCAAGGACCCACAACATCCTGGCCACACACTCATCTCCCTGCTACCTTCAGGTAGAAGGTACAGGAGCCTAAAGACTGCAACAACCAGGTTCAGGAATAGCTACCTCCCCACAGCCATCAGGCTATTAAACCTGGCTTGGACAAAACTCTGATCATTAATAACCCATTATCTGTTATTTGCACTATCAGTTTATTTATTCATGTGTGTATGTATTTATATAATGATATATGGACACACTGATCTGTTTTTGTAGTAAATGCCTACTATGTTCTGTGTGCTGAAGCAAAGCAAGAATTTCATTGTCCTATCAGGGACACATGACAATAAACTCACTTGAACTTGAACACTTTAGTTTCTCCGTTACCCCAGATCCTCTGGCCACTAGTACATCAGGAAGGTTGTTTGTGTCCTCCTTAGTGAAGACGGATCCAAAGTACCTGTTCAACTCATCTGCCATTTCCTTGTTCCCCATAATAAATTCAGTCTTCAAGGGTCCAACTTTGGTCTTAACTAATTTTTCCTCTTCACATACCTAAAGAAGCTTTTACTATCCACCTTTATATTCGTGGCGAGCTTACCTTCGTACCTCATCCTTTCTCCCTGTGCTGCCTTTTGAGTTATCTTCTGTTGCTCTTTAAAAGTTTCCCAATCCTCTGGCTTCCCGCTCATCTTTGCTATGTTATACTTTTTCTCTTTTATTTTTATACCTTCTCTGACTTCCCTTGTCAGCCACGGTCGCCCTTACTCCCCTTGGAATCTTTCTTCCTCTTTGGAATAAACTGATCCTGCACCTTCTGTATTATTCCCAGAAATACCTGCCATTGTTGTTCCACTGTCATTCTTGCCAGGGTATCTTTCCAGCCAACTTTGGCCAGCTCCTCCCTCATTGCTCCATAGTCTCCTTGTTCCACTGTAATACTGACACCTTTGATTTACCCTTTTCCCTCTCAAATTGTAGATTAAAACTTATCATATTATGGTCACTACCTCCTAATGGCTCCTTAACCTCAAGATTCTTTATCAAATTTGGTTTGTTACATAACACTAAATCCAGAATTGCCTTCTCCCTGGTAGGCTCCAGTCCAAGCTGCTCAAAGAATCCATCACAGAGGCACTCCACAAACTCCCTTTCTTGGGGTCCAGTACCAACCTGATTTACTCAGTCTACCTGCATGTTGAAATCCCCCATAACAACCATAGCATTACCTTTACGACATGCCAATTTTAACTCTTGATTCAATTTGCACCCTATATCCAGGCTGCTGCTTGGGGATAAGTCCCATTAAGGTATTTTTACCCTTACAATTCCTCAGTTCTGCCCATACTGACTCTGCATCTCCTGTTTCAATGTCACCCCTCTCAAGAGGCTGAATTTGATTCCTTACCAACAGAGCTACCCACCCCCTCTGCCCAGCTGCCTGTCTTTTCGATAGGACGTATACCCTTAAATATTCAATTCCCAGCCCTGGTCCTCTTGCAGCCATGTCTCTGTAATTCCCACAGCATCATACTTACCAATTTCTAACTGAGCCTCTAGCTCATCCACTTTATTTCTTATACTTTGCGCATTCATAAACACTTTGGCTTTGGTATTCACCACCCCTCTCACACTGGTCACTAGTGGCCGTGACCTTACTCTCTTATCCCTTCTCGAACTCTCCTTCCCATTACTTCGGGAGTCTTTTGTAACTTTTCCTGTACTCGCTTTCCCTTTAAGTCCATTTTTATACTCCCAATTTGTCAATCCCTCCACCCCCACTATTTAGTTTAAACCCACACGTGTAGCACTAGCAAACCTGCCTGCCAGAACGTCGATCCCCCTCCAGTTAAGGTGTAACCCGTCCCTATTGTACAAGTCACCCCTACCCCAGAAGAGATCTCAGTGACCTTATAAAGCTAAATCCTTGCTCCCTGCACCAGTCCCCCAGCCACCCATTCAGCTCCCCTATCTCCCTGTTCCTGCCCTCACTAGCACGAGGTATTGGAAGCAATCCAGAGATAACCACCCTAGTCCTGCTTTTCAGTCTTCTTCCTAACTCTCTAAACTCGCGTTGCAGAACCTCCTTCCTCTTCTTCCCGATGTCGTTTGTACCCACATGCACAACTACTGCCGGCTGGTTGTTCACCTTCCCTCTCAAGGTTGTTCAGAAGTCGGTCTGTGATATCTTTAACCCAGGCACCAGGGAGGCAACAGACAATCCGTGAGTCTCGGCTGCCGCCACTGAATCTACATGTCTACATAATTAATCTACATTTCTTTGACATCTGATTTCCTGATCTCCTGATTAAGTGAACTTCCTGAAGCATGTTGGGCAGAGGTTCCCATCTGTGGTGTTCATAATATCAGAAAATGTCAACAATATTAATATTTGATTAACCCTGGAATGTCTTGATACAATCAGCCCATTTCTAGCCAAATAGATGCAAAATATACTTTGTTCTATTTCCACGTGTGAGTTTCTTTGAATGAAATAAATAGCTTCTAAATGTGTCACCACATCTTATTTCCAAATGAGGCAATTAAAATTAACATTGTAAGATTGAGAACCTAAGTGTTCTCATGTGAAGGAAGGAACTGCAGATGCTGGTTTACACCAAAGTTTTCTCATAATGTATTGCAATCCAGTTATATCTGTAACTTATATTCCTCTCCAGCAGGGGGAGTTTGATATAAAACGGTTGGTATTATATACTAATGTATCCAGTCGTTAACTGGAGAATTCTCTTTAAAATTTGCAGCCCGCTAAAATAACGACACCCTGTGGTGATTGATCAGATCAATCATTCAAACTGCCTAAAAGATTTATGAATTGCACGATAATATTTTTTTTAAACCAGAAAATGCTGGAAACACTCAACAGGTCAGGCAGAAGCTGTGGAAAGAGAAATAAAGTTAATTATTCAGGTAGAAGAGCCTTCATCAGATCTGTGGAATGCATAGTAAGATAGTATGACCTGAATGGCCAGATTCTTGATAGTTGCATCACATTACCTGCTGCCACAGGGGTTACCTGATGCACCTTGCATTCTAAAGCAGTCAACAGGTAAATACCTGTATATTTCATTACCCAAGATGATGCATTGATTTCAGTTGAGAAAATTTCCTCTCATGACCAATATTTATATAGCTAAAAATACAAATGTAATCAGAATAATGATAAAACTATGAAGCAAAAATATCTACAAGCAAGAAATCTGAAACAAAAGTAGAAACTTCTAGCAATAAGCAGGTCGGACACCATCTGTTGACAGAGAAATGGTCAACATTTCTAGTCAGTGACTTTTCCTCAGAACTGGAAAAGTGAGAAAACAAGTGAATTTTAAGTTCAGAACTGTAGGAATGAGAGGGCAAAGGATCTATGACAGGTTGGAAACCAAGGTTGTCCAGAAAATAATAACCTTTGGTGTCCGTGGTTAGAAAAATCAACAGTGGAAGCAAAAAGTTGCTGCAAATCTGAAACAAAAGAAAATGTTGTAAATACTCAGCTCATTTATAGCGGAGAAATTTTATAGCGAAGATTTTTTGTTTCCGAATTTCAAAATCCGTGGAAATCCTTTTGTGCGCACATAAATTTTCTTTGTGCGCTGGTTGCAAAACGTGTGTGCGTGCGCACAGCTAAGAGGGATAATTGGTCATAGGAAGAATGTGCAAACTCCACACAGACAGCACCCAAGATCAAGAGTGAATCCAGTTTTCTGGCGTTCTGTGGCAACAGCTCTACCAGCTCCTTTCCCCTGATTTGCTCTTCCATCTCCACCAACCACTACTCTCGTTGTGCATTTTCCCATGCAACTGCCAGGGATGTGACACCTGCCTTTTTATCTTGTCCCTTATCACCATCTAGGGTCCTCACCATTCTATCTAAGATAAGCAGTTATTCACTTTAACATCATCCAATGTAATGTATTGCATTTGGTGTTCATGATGTGGTCTTCTCTGCACCAGAGAATCTAAATGCAGATTGGACAACTGCTTTGCAGAGCACCTGCCTTCAATCTGCAAAAGTAACCCCAACTTTCCAGTAGCTTGTCACTGTAATTCTCAATCCTGCTCACATTCTGAGCTCTCTATCTTTGGCCTTGTTTCAATGATGCCCAATGTAAGCTTGAGCAACAGCTCCTCGTCTTCTCTCTGGGCCTGCTGCAGGCCTCAAATCTTGATGTTGAATTTAGCAATGTCAGGCTGTTAGCTTTTCCTGTCAGGGCTGGCTGGCTCCAGTGAAAGTTAATCATGTACAAATTATCTTAGATTTCTATCTCCATAGGCGTTGCATTTCAGTATTCTCTTGTTTCAGTTGTCCAGCAATTGCTGTGCTCTGCATCCAACAGTTCCAACATTTTATTTTTGTTTTTTTTCTCTTGAAATGCTGACGCTGAAAGAAATTGTTACCTGGACAACCTTGGTTCCCGCCCTATTACCGAGATACTTTTCTCTTCACCCATCTTCCTCTCTGAAACCTAACGTACACTTGTCACTTTTCACTTTTCCTTTTGGGATGAAGAGCATTGACCTGAAACTTGGATTATTTTTCTCTGCACAGATGCTGTCTGACTTGTTGAGTACTTGGTCATTTATTGTTATTGTTAAAAACATAACATGTTATTTTACTTGTGATTCTGCTCCTGCATAGTTCAGAACATTTGAGATTTGCCCACAGTTCTGTGTGCAATTCTGAAGGTTGTTGACTTAACATCTTGTGCATAAACAGCAGAGAGTGCTAAATGTAAATTTCCACCATCTTTTAAAGTGCAATAATGGTGGAATTATTGAAGATTGCAGTGATTTAATTAAATTGTTATGCAACTGTGAAAGAAATTCATATGTCAATGGAACAGAAAACCTTAGCCTAAGGAGAGAAAGTGTCTATTTTCAGACTTGTTTTGTTGCTGGCTCTCGAGAGATGATATTGTGGAGCCTGAGGATAGTCAAAGACATGCCCAGCAGGCATATAGAGGCACTGGGTTTTTTTTTTAAAAAACACTTTGTTATATGTTATCACTGAATCTTGCAAGATTTGTAAGCAAAGTGAAACGTGCCAGTAAATGTCAACATTTGATTATTTTCAACAATGGATTGAGGAAAGGCTTAGTTTAATGTAATAAACTTCCTCACGTAACCAACCCAGGGATATTCTGCTGAGATCCTTGATGCAGCAAACAGTTTGACTACTATAAGAATCAACTTTGGCTTGCCCAGGTGAGAGAAGGCAGTTTGTCTGCATTTTATACTCTGATCTTTGTATGACTGGATAGGAAGTGTCTAATTAATTACTATAATTTTTACATGGTCCTTCCAGTTGAGTCTGTTTTAACTCACTGTTACTGCTACATCTTATAGGGACAGTTTTGCTTTTAATGTTTTTCCTTTGTAGGGTGCTGGAAATATTATTCATGTTGTTTTCCAATTTGCATGCTACACAATGTAACTTGTTATTCATCGTGTAGAGTGTGTCATATTTAAGATAATAATATTTTCAAAACAAGGCTATTTATTAATCATGATTTAAATTGGCCATTGATGCAATTATACATATTTGTAAAAAGATTATGTAACTATAACATTTTAGGAAATGTTCACCAGTTTCTAGGATGAGAGCGGTCCTGAGCTACAATCGACCTCATGGGAGACCCTCAGACTATCTATAATCGGACTTTACTGGTCTTTATCTTGCGCTAAACATTATTCACTTTATCCTGTATATGTACAATGTGAACGTCTTGATTGTAATCACGTACAGTCTTTCTGCTGATTGGATAGCTTGCAACAAAAAGTTTTTCACTGTACTTCGCTACACATGACAATAAACTAAACTAAATTTAAAAAAAATGAATCTGACAACTGAAGTTGGTAGATATCTTTCTTTGTACAAGGAAACCTCCACTCAATGGAAGTTTATCGTCTTGACTCCCAATGGCCTAAGTTTTACTGTGGTTATTTCATGCCCTACTCAGTTTAATGTTGCCTAATGTCAAGGGGAGCAACTCTTGCATCACATTTGGAGTTTGACACTTTGTCCATGTTTAGATCTTAGCTATAGTTAGGGGTCAAATAGATTGGGCGTGGCTAAGTCTAAACTAATCATCAGTGAACAGGCATCAGTCTCAAACCATTGTAAACAGTTACAGATGATTGAGAGCTAGTTGACAGGAGGCAATTGGCTGGTTTGGATTTGTCATGCACTGTTCATTTTTTTACCTTGTCAGGTAGTGACTAATGTTTTAACTATGTATGTAGTTGCCAAGTTTGCTATATTTACATATTCATCGATATCATTTGGAACGAATGCTAAAAGGCCAATGTTATCATTCACTTGCTTGTCATCCACCAGCATTGAATATGAGAACATGAGACTTTTTTTAGTTGGAACTTGGTAGCATGGGGGCATATTCACCTATCTTTAATCACCCTGCTGATGTGGAAATCATATTGAATGAGTGAATGGAATATTAAACTAATCCTGTCTGAATAGTGCCACTCAAAGGAGTCTCAAAGGAGATGGCGATAATTATTCATATTCAGGTAATATTAAGAATAGAAATATGACATTTATGATTTCCTGTGCTGTAATATTTCTACCACATATAGATCTCATTATTTATTTTATTTTAGAAGGTGCAATAGACAATTGATTGTCAGCCATGATCACGTTGACAATCAACGTGATCATGGCTGATCATCCTCAATCAGTACCCCGTTTCTGCCTTCTCCCCATATCCCCTGACTCCGCTATTTTTAAGAGCCCTATCTAGCTCTCTCTTGAAAGCATCCAGAGAACCTGCCTCCACCGCCCTCTGAGGTAGAGAATTCCACAGACTCACCATTCTCTGTGAGAAAAAGTGTTTCCTCATCTCCGTTCTAAATGGCTTACTCCTTATTCTTAAACTGTGGCCCCTGGTTCTGGACTCCCCCAACATCGGGAACATGTTTCCTGCCTCTAGTGTGTCCAAGCCCTTAACAATCATATGTTTCAATGGGATCCTATCTCATCCTTCTAAACTCCAGAGTATACAAGCCCAGCTGCTCCATTCTCTCAGCATATGACAGTCCCGCCATCCCGGAATTAACCTTGTAAGTCTACGCTGCACTCCCTCAATAGCAAGAATGTCCTTCCTCAAATTATGGGACCAAAACTGCACACGATACTGCAGGTGTGGTCTCACTAGGGCTCTGTACAACTACAGAAGAACCTATTTGCTCCTATATTCGATTCCTCTTGTTATAAAGGCCAACCATGCCATTGATGTGGAGGACATACATACCCCATGCTCTTCACTTAGTCTGTACTCTGTATGTTTTAAGCAAAGCTGCATGCCAGAAAATTCTGGAAGGCTTACTCTCGAATATGGTTCACAAGTTAAAATTCAATTGGACTTCAGGACAGGAGTTGCAGAAAAAAAAACGGGGTAGCCTGCTCACTTAGTGAAATGCACTGCTGATCAAACATTGACTGCTGTGTATTACAAGTTAATAAGTAATATGCAGTTAGAATAGAGATACAGTGGGCAAAGATAAACACCTTTATGTCTGTTTACTTTGGAAGGAGTTCAATGGTTATTACTTGATAATTGCACAGAGCTTGTCTTTCTTTATTGTAACTGGCATTGGTTTCAGTGCAATGTTTCTTCACTCAGCAAGAATGCAAAGCGATACCATACATGTTAATGCACCAGATAATGGTAATGGACATGACTTAGGATAGGTAGACTTTGCAAACAAGTAGTGTGAATTCACGGTGTTTGAAAGAGGGAGCGGTGAAGTCTCACAAGCTCTCATCTGTACTCTTGTGACCGAGGTGCACATTCTGATGATTAAATGGATGTGCAATGTTTAAGAAAAAACTGCAGATGCTGGAAAAATCGAAGGTAGACCAAAATGCTGGAGAAACTCAGCGGGTGAGGCAGCATCTATGGAGCGAAGGAATAGGTGACGTTTTGGGTCGAGACCCTTCTTCAGACTGAAGAAGGGTCTCAACCGGAAACGTCACCTATTCCTTCATTCCATAGATGCTGCCTCACCCGCTAACGTTCTTCAGCATTTTTGTCTACCTTAAATGGATGTACAAAGTGGTTGAAAGGATATCGGAATCCTTGTGCTTTTCAGGGGAAAAAATGTCAATAATACAGCATGCTGGAATCATTCACAGAGACATTTTGTATGTTTCTAAATTCTAATTTGGTAAGTCCACCCCAGAAGATGATATACATCCATATTATACTTGAAGAATGAAAATTAAAACACACAAAATGAGTTTCAAACCATATTGTTTGTATGAAATCTTTCTCTGAGGGTGACCCTCAGATTTGGGATTATTGACTTTTCCCGAGTTCTGATCAAGGGTCTTTGATCTGTTGAATGTCTTTTCACAGATGCTGCTTGATCTGATGAATGTTTCTATTTTGTTTATATTCCAATTTTGAAGGCTCTTAGTTGACTAACGACCTCTGTATAGGACCTCTGCAGTCTCCCGACGCATGACCTCTAGCCTTCTCAAGCCCTAATGAACACTGCTCTTTCCTTTTGAATAATTATGGGCCAGATTTATCCAGAAGACAGTGAGGATGTCCTGGCAGCTTTGCAAAGATCCCTGATTTTTTACATTTTTGCTATGGTAGTCTCGTTCCTGACATCACTGGGAATAAAGCATTCATTTAAGAATCTGGTATTAGGCATGCTACACCAGGGCCTGTCCAACACAGCTGACATAATTAACTAGGCCTCAGTACTGGGAATATTGGCCTTGGAGAAGATGCTGATGCTGCCTTGCTCACCTTTCCGTTTAATTTGCAGAATTTTGTGGAAACAATGTTAGTGGTGTATGCCCAGTGTCATGCGAACATATCACATGTAAGGGGAAAGTATATAATTAATGGCAAGACCCTCAACAGCATTGATGTACAAAGGGATCTTGCAATCCAAGTTGATAGTTCCCTGAAAATGTCATCGCAAATAGAGTGGTAAAGAAGGCGTATTGTATGCTTGCCTTCATTGATCAGGGCATTATGTTTGGCACGGGCATTGCGGGCTGAAGGGCCGATTCCAGTGCGCTACTGTTCTATGTTCTCAATCTTCATCAACGTTGTGGCAAATCTGAGGTTTTAATCTTCGAGTACCATTTTCCTCAAACGATCAATAAAAGACTTGGCTGGCTCATTGGTGGCTGATCGTGAATATCTTTATTCATGTTCACCTTCAGCAAGAAGTGGCTCCTGAGATATGAGAAGTGGTCCCTGTTGGGTGAGCTTGTAGAAGTTCTTTGTTTGATGAATCGAGTGTAAGGCCCATACACCACAGTGGAGGCATCAATGATATCTTGGTGCACGGATTCTAAATATGTGCCGACACAAGTGTAGTCTCTGTACTACAGCTCGACCTCAGGAAATGCCATCGGCTTTTCACATTTTTCCTGGTTTGTTTTTTGTCTCTCTTGACAAGTTATTTGTTTCTGCACTTGTGCTGATGTCAGGATATCAGTGGAAAGCTTCCTCCACAATTATGGGTCATCGAATAATAAGTAAGTACATTTTAATTATATAGCACGTTTAAATCAACGCTTTGAAACCAACGTGCTTTACGTAGAAGAAATAATTAAGTTTCCGTACATCCATAGACATTTTTTTTTTTAAATGACACAACACATTATAGAATTCAACATGAACGTACCCCCACAACAGAATCAACATTTTCCACTGTGGGGAAAGGCATTAGAAAGTTCAGTCCTCTTCCTCTGTGGTCACCCGAGGTCGGGGCCTATTTGTGGCCTTCGCAGCCAGTCCGATGTTTTCAGGCCACTTGCCGGGAAGATGGAACTCCGGCGTCGGGTGAGCTCTCCTCAGCGGCTTGGAAATGTCTGGAGCGGCCGCTTCCTCCCCAGAGACCGTGGCCTCCGGGGAGGTTTGATGGTTATTTGATGGTTAAGAATAAACATGTGGAATATCAGGTACCCAAGGAACAGGTTATTAGTTTAAGCCTGATGGCATATATTTGATATTTATCTACAAGGGACAGTCTTGATGCAGACAAAATGTGTAGGAAGGAACTGCAGATGCTGATTTAATAGACTCAGAATGATGGAGTAACTCAGCTGGTCAGGCAGCATCTCTGGAGAAAAGGAATAGGTGATGTTTTGGGTCGAGACCCTTCTTCGGATCTTCTTCTGAAGAAGGATCTCGACCTGAAACGTCACCTATTCATTTTATCTTCTATCTTCAATCCTGAGGCAGATCTGGGTACTGTTCTTTGTAATAGGTGTCATGGTGAGTGTTAGAACTGGCTGCTAACATTCTTGAGTCTTCAGTACTTCAGCAATGTGAAATATTTGTACTTGATCAATAGATCAAGTCTTTTTTGCGACATGACACAAAAAAAACCCAGAAAGAAACCGCCCCACTGTGTTTGCACTTGCTTAATAGAATTAACATTAATTATTTATTTGGCATTTTTTGCTTTTAGTAGATCTTTAAAATTAGATGGTTAAGGAGATGTATGTTTGGTACTGCCCTCCGTGAAGGTCCTCAAGTCCTTGCTGTCTTCCGTCTTATTGTTATCTTGGACTTTGTAGTAGTTTGTAGTGCAAGAAATGTGGGCTGGAGGGTACATTGGAAACACCCCTGATAACACAGGTCCAACTTTAAATGTAGATGGTTCTCCAGATTTGAAATCATTTTTCTCAGGCTCAAGTTGAGATAATGTCAATGTTTTAAAATAACTGAATGGGAACTTGAAACAAAGCCCATTTTTTATGGTGATCCTGGGAATACGAGTTGGCCCAGATATGATGGGAATCTGTTATCCCTGCAACACGATGGTCCAGAATTTCTTTAAAATTTCTACCATTGTTACATCCCAGACACTGCTTGTTTGACATTGCTGAGGTCCCAGGCAATTGTAGTGTAGGTGAGCTTTATTTTGTGCTGAAAGGAACTGATGTGCCGGAACATCTGTTGAGAGATTTAGGATACTTTGTTACAGAAATGTATATTTCGAGCCATACTGAAATATCTCGAGCCATGTTGAAATGCATAATTACCTCATCAATTTCAATAGTGGAGTCTTTTTCCTACAAGGGGAAGTCTGAAGTATAGAATGGCATAATTGATGACATCGCATAATCATAATGGAGGAATTTTTAAGACTTAATTTTTTTTCATATTGTTTAGTCTGTTCCACAACAACAGAAGCTGCGGCGTGATTTATTATTGATAATGGATTTTACTAAAATTTGGAGCATTAGTGAATATTAAGAATAAAATTATGTTATTGCAACACCTACTCAGTTTATATCTAGTAATCTTCAGCAACAATGCTTAACCTTTTTTGAATCAAGTATTGGAAGGTAAAACAGTAGTACGGTTTCCTTTCCATTCGAATATGCTGAAATAGTGAGAGCAGCCTAATGGGAACTGACATGTAAATGTCTCTTGGTCACGAAAATCCAGATCAATGCCAGAAAAAAATAAAGATTATGCATTCATACTGGTTTCAGAGATTCATTTTCTTTAAATATAAATATTTCACAATCTCCGTTAAAGATTCCTTTATTTCTTATGGGGTGTCAGATGAAAATCCTCTACTACCATCATTGGCATTACACTTTTTGATGGATTACTAAATGTAGTTGTAACACTGTATATTCCTCTCTTAGAAATGCAACGAGGCAGAAAGTCGAACACCAGGACAAGTCATTCAAAATAACTGGGAATCATTTTCAAGGTTTGGTTAGTTCATGATGAATGGCAAATGCAGATTCGTTTATTGGGCAGTAGGTCAAATAAGGTAGTTGGTGACCCCCTGTGACTAACTACCTTATCTATGCCCTACATAATTTTATAAACCCCACTCGGGTCACCCCTCTGCCACCTGTGCTCCGAGCATACCCAGCCTCTCCTTGTAATGAAAGCCCTCCAGGCTAGGCAATACCCTAGTGATTCTTCTATGCTCTGTTTAGGGCAACCACATATTTTCTGCAGTGTTGTGACCAGAATTGCACGAAGTATTCCAAGTGTGGCCTGATTTATGTCTTGTGCAACTGCAACATGATGTCCCAACTCTTATACTCAATGCTCCTGTCTGTGAAGGCAAGCAACTCGAACATCATCTCCATTCTATTTTCCCATGTTGTCATTTTCAGGGAGCTCTTAATTTGCTCCCCAGGGTCCCTGTACCTCAATGCCTCTATTGTCCTTGCTATTTGTGTACATGTCCAGCCAGTATTAGACAACCCAAAATGCATTAAAGTCCACCCACTCTGTTCTGCCCAACTCTGCCATCGTACTGGTATTCATTTTTTTAAATTATTATCCCTGATACTATCCATCTACATGTTTGTTCTTTCCATTCCCATTGACTATTTTGAATACCTATAGTATAGTCCCATCAAAGTCTTTGTCTTTTCCTAAATTCTACCCATATAGCTTCATTTGCCGATCCCTCCAGGATATCTTTTTAGAGAATGGTCTGAAGAAGAGTCCCAACCCGAAACATTGCCTATTCATGTTCTCCAGAGATGCTACCTGACACGCTGAATTACTCCAGCACTTTGTGTCTTTTGACAAGTTTTGCTGGCACTTATTTCTGAAGATGCTATTAATTGGCCCATTGCTATAGGATTGTGCTTACTATCTAGCAGGTGAGACATTGTTGGTGTTAACCCAGGAGGCACTGATCTGAAATCAAATAATCCATTCCAATTTACAATGCAATTTTTAAACGCTTCACTCTGTATTTTATTTGTATGCAGATTATGCCAGTTATAAAATACTAAAACAAGATCCATTGAGAAGAGTTGCTATAGGTTAATTTATTTATTAACCCACTGTGAAGTTTGCTCCTTTACCAGGTGGATGGTTTTATTGCTTTTTACACAATGTAGCCTTCAGCTTTGGACTGGTAGGAACAATGGAGACGAAATGCTGCTTTTGTCCTGAAAACACCATGTTTTGTTTAGATTCTCTTCTGGAGTAGGGAAAGGTCATCTGCTGGGGATAAATTAACAGCTGAGAAAAGATGGAATTTCAACCTCTCTCTACTTGGATTGAGAACCTGATTTCTGTGGTATATTCCACTTGTTAATGCCGCTGACCCAACACTTGTTTTATTATAGGTCTGAGCAGCTAGTACCTTTCTATATGAAGCTCTGAAATGAGCAGGTATAGAACGTTTGTGTAATCATTAATGAGTAAGATGGTGGGAGTGTCAGATCTGTAATAGGGTGGGATGGAATGCTGACACAAGAAGCAATTTATCTGAATTGTAAAATAACAAAACGCTACAAAATTCTTGAAGAAACAAATAGCCGCAGACGCTGGTTTATACCAAAGAAAGACACAGTGCTGGAGTTACTCAGCGAGTCAGACAGCATCTCTAGAGAAAAAGGACAGCTGACGTTTCCAGTTGGGACCCTTCTTCAGACTGAAAGTAGGGGGTCGGGATGAAGAGCTGGAGGTTTGAAAAGACCAGGACTAATCAGGGCCAGCCACAAATGATCACAATGTAGGAATGAACTGCAGATGCTGGTTTAAATCGAAGGTAGACACAAAATGCTGGAGTAACTCAGCGGGATAGGCAGTATCTCTGGAGAGAAGGAATGGGTGACGTTCGGGTTGAGACCCTTCTTCAGACTGATGTCAGGGGAGTGAGTGGGACAGAGATAGAATGTAGCAAGAGACGGTAAGACTGGTGGGAGAACTGGGAAGGGGGACGGGATGGAGAGAGAGGGAAAGCAAGGGCAATTTGAAGTTAGAGAGGTCAATGTTCATACCACTGGGGTGTAAGCTACATCTTCCCATCTCCACCCCTTTCTGTTTTTCGCAGAGACCATTCCCTCCGCAGCTCCCTGGTCAAGTCGTCCTTTCCCACCCAAACCACCCCTTCCCCAGGTACTTTCCCCTGCAACTGCAGGAGATGCAGCACCTATCCCTTTACCCCCCCCCCCCCCCCTCGACTCCATCCAAAGATGCCAACAGTCTTTCCAGGTGAAGCAGAGGTTCACTTGCACCTCCTCCAACCTCATCTATTGTATCCGCTGTTCCAGGTGTCAACTCCTGTACATTGGCGAGATCAAGCGCAGGCTTGGCGATCATTTTGCTGAACACCTCCATTCAGTCCACCTTAACCTACCTGATCTCCAGGTTGCTCAGCACTTTTAACTCCCCCTCCCATTCCTAATCCGACCTTTCTATCCTGGGCCTCTTCCATTTTCAGAGTGAGGCCCAGCGCAAATTGGAGGAACAGCACCTCATATTTCGCTTGGGTAGTTTGCACCCCAGCGGTATGAACATTGACCTCTAACTTCAAATAGCCCTTGCTTTCCCTCTCTCTCCATCTCCTCCCCCTTTCCAGTTCTCCCATCACTTACTGTCTCTGACTACATTCTATCTCTGTCCTGCCCACTCCCCTGTTATCAGTCTGAAGAAGGGTCTCGACCTAAAACGCCACCCATTCCTTCTTTCCGCTGCCTGTCCCGCTGAGTCACTCCAACATTTTATGTGTACAAATGTCCACAGGCTGAGTGGTGACCTGGTCGACCCATTGTTGACTGGGGAAGGTGTAATTTCAAGAGGGATACAATATGGGGAATTGAGGAACTGGTTAAATGACTGGGGGGGGGGGGGGGGGGGGAGCAAGGCAGCAGGGGGTGAGTGGAGGGGAGTGTAGGTAGAAGCAAAGATCTTATAGGATCTTGGGTAGAAGTTTCTTAAAATTAGAGAATTCTACGTTCATACTGCTCGGACGTAAGCTACACAAGCAACATGTGGGGTGCTGTTCCTACTGGTCCTCCCAGCTGCCAACCAATTCTATTCCCCTTCCAATTCCTGTGCTGATCTTTCTGTCCTGAGACTAATCCTTTGCCAGCGTGAGGTCACACGTAAATTAGGGAAACAGCACCAAACATTTTCAATGCTGATTATAAATTTAAATTAATGGCACTTTGCTGAACAAAACAGAATAAAAATGGCAGAAAGTTTTTTTTTTAAATAATATTTTTATTAGAGGTAATCCATCATAACATCGGTATAACAACTTTTCAAATACACAACCAACTTATTTCAATAAGTATATGGATGTTACAAATAATTCTTATAAACTTCTATTTTTTAGAAAGTAGAAAGTATTTTTTAGAAAGAAAAGAATAGATTTTAATCAATAAGAATGGTGATTATAAATAATAATTTTGAATAACACAATTTCAAATAACGATATCAATAGAGACATGCATACAAATCCAAAAAAAAAAAAGAATTATTTTCTTCTAATCATGCCGGTTACCCATTGAGTTATGATGTCAAGAACATCTACCCTTCAAATATTCTGTATATGGAGACCATATCTGTTCAAAGAGTTCGTATTTGTCCATTAGGACAAATCTGATTCTTTCCAAATGCAATGTCTCCAACATTTCCACTGTCCACATTTTAATTGTGGGGGATAATGTTCCCTTCCAAAATTTCAATATTATTTTTTTTCCTATTATCAAACAGTAATCCAAGAAATTTCTTTGGTTTACTGTTAATATTAGATTTGAATCCGGAACTCCTAATATTATTAATTTTGGATCTGGGTCCAGTTTAATTTTAAGAACTTCAGAGATAACTCTAAAGATTTCTGTCCAATAATAGTTGAGTTTTATACATGTTACAAAACTATGCATTAAGTTAGCTTCCAAGTTCTGACATTTATCACAAATAGAAGAAATGTTAGGATAAATTCTATTTCATTTTGTTTTTGAATAATATAATCTGTGTAATACCTTAAATTGTATCAATATATACATTGTAGGCTTTCTTCCCAAGTTTCCTTCGTTATAGATAAACCTATTTCATTTTCCCATGTTTGTCGATATATTTCCGAAGTTGGGATTTCCCTATCCAAGATAGTATTGTATATATACGCTATTAATTTTTCTGTATTTGGGTGTTTATTAAATAATTCATCTAATAATCCTGGTTTTCTATTTTTATAGTCTTGCATATTTGACTTAATATTGTTTCTAATTTGTAAATACCTAAATATGTTATTTGACTGCAATCCATAGATATCCTGTAATTCTTGAAATGAAATAAAAATTCCTTTCTTGTAAAGGTGTTCTATCCTTTTAATTCCTAAATCATTCAAGTGTCTAAACCCCTTGTCCAATACAGAGGGCTTAAACAAAGGATTATTCATAATTGGCAAACAAAGTGACAAATTATCCATATGTAGGGTCTTAACTATTTGTTTCCAAATACGTCTATTGCTATGAATTATAGGGTTATCACCATACGTCTTTTTTTGTACTTCCCTTGGTGCAAAAAGAATCGAACCTACATCAAAAGGCAAACAGTCTTCCTTTTCCATCTTTAGCCAGTTTGGCTCATAATCTAAATTTACCAACCAAAAATTCATATTTTAATCTGAAGCCCAGAAATAATATAAGAAATTTGGTAGTGCTAGTCCACCATTTATTTTAGATTTACATAGATACTTTGGTTAATAGGTTTATTTGGGACTATAAAAATAATCGAATAAGTAAAAAACATCTATTTAAAAAAAAAAAAATTTTAGGGAGATATAAAGGGATGGCTTGAAATAAATATGACAATTGTGGCAAAAAGATCATTTTTATAGCATTTATTCTACCGATCATTGAAATAGGTAGTGTTTTCCAATATAAAATATTTTTTTTAGTTTATTTAACAATTGAGGGTAATTATATTTAAATAGACAGTTATAGGAATTAGATACATTAATTCCTAGATATTTAAATTTGTCCGTGACTATTTTAAGTGGGAATTGTTCTAGTATATTTAATTTTATTCCATTTATAGGCATAATTTCACTTTTATTCCAGTTAATTCTATACCCAGAAAATGTGCCAAACTTAGTTATAACATTAAGTAGATTAGGAATACTAATCTCCGGTTTTGTGATATACGAAGATGTCATCTGCGTATAGAGATATTTTATTTGTTGTAGTTTTGGTATTATATCCATATATTTCTGGTTCTGATCTAATCATTTTGGCTAATGGTTCTATTACCAGAGCAAATAGTAATGGTGATAACGGGCATCCTTGTCTACAACCCCTAAAGAGATTAAATTTTGCTGATAACATTTGATTTGTTAATTTTCTTGCAGTTGGATTCGAGTATATGATTTTTACCCATTTGGAAAATCTATCCCCCAGTTGAAATTTCTGCACTATTTTAAATAAATATGGCCATTCAACCTGGTCAAATGCTTTTTCAGCATCTAAGGAAATGACAGCTAGTTCAATATCATTCACTTTTTTTGAGTATATGATATTGAATAGACATCTCAGATTATAAGATGAGTAGCGTTTTGGGATGAAACCTGTTTGGTCATGATGTATTAAGTTATTAATCACTAAACTTAGCCTCCGAGATAAAATTTTAGTTAGTATTTTTTGATCAGTGTTTAAAAGAGCTATTGTTCTGTATGACCCAGGGTCTTCCAAATCTTTATCAATTTTAGGGATAAGTGTAATTGTAGATTCATTTAATGATTCTGGTAACTTTCCTTGTTCATAAGCATATTTATATATTATATGTAAACGTGGAGAGATCAGATCATAAAACTTCTTATAAAATTCAACACTTAAGCCATCAGGGCCTGCGGCTTTTCCGTTATTTGATGATCCAATTGATTCTTCAATATCTTTTACTGATATATCAGCATTTAACAAGTCTCTACCTTCCTGATCCAAACTATTAATATGACATTCTTGTAGGAATGTTTCCATTCCATCCGGTTGTCCTGCTAGTTTAGATGAGTAAAGATTTTGATAATATTGTAAAATGTATCATTGATATCTTTTGGTAAAGTCAATATTTCTCCTTGTTCAGATCTAATTTTATGTATCATTTTCTCCTCATCTAATTTTCTAAGTTGGCATGCCAGTAATTTTTGTGGTTTATCCCAAATTCAAAGTGTACTTGTTTAGTCTGTTGAAAAAGTTTAATAATCTGATTTGAATATATTTTATTTAGCTTATATTTTAATGATGCAATTTTATTACTTAGCCCCTTTGAAGGGGATATTGCAAAAATGGCAGAAAGTTGATCGAGTTCTCCCCAAAGTATTTTCCTTTCTGTGACAAATTTGAAAACGTAAGCATAAGTTCACAAATCTGCCAATTTAACTTGTCAAATGGTGCAACTGCTCCTTCACCTTATCTTCTATGAGCTTTTACATTGTCCATAGACTAGAAATTAAAAGCAGTAAATTAGGTTCTCATTTAATTGCTGGTTGCCCCAATCAATGTACTTCAACTTATTACGACTTGAAGATCTTTAAAGAAACTGAATCATATATTTTAAATGAATTTATTGACTTTACGTCAACATCTATGTGTTGCGGATGAGAAACTTATGTTTTGCAACTTGCAATGGGAAATATTAACTAGTCGAAAATAATGTTCTAACTACAGAATGGACTATATATCACTTTGATCACAATGATATATGATAAATGATCTGAATTCTCCGCAGCTCAATTCATTGCAAGCTATGTAACCAGGCCAGACAGAATAGAAGAATTACAAATTTAATTCTGGATTTTGCTGACTTTTGCATTAGCTGCAGAGTCAGGCAGGAGTGCTGCAACTTGGTCTGGAAGCAAGAGAGAAATATCAAGATTTCCATTCCCAGTCATGTCCAGCCATTTGATGTATGGTGCGGATGTTCATAGACACCAGATAAGCATAAGATCAGACTTGACTGTGGGATTCTTTGTAGATTTGAGTCTTTCAACAACTCCAATAGCTATAATGTTGATGGATAGTGCAAAACTAGTAATATTGATTCACTGTTGCACATCTTTCCTGAATTTCACTTTCATTTAATTTCGATATTTTCGCTTCCATAACTGTACGTCAGATGGAGTAAATATTTATGTGGGACAAGTTGAAGAATATAAATGTTTGTTTTCACCTGAATGGGGAGTTTTTAAGGTTGACTCATCTCTCGGAGTAGCAGAAAAAGTCTGTTTTAAAAGATATTTTCGTGTTAGCTGCCACTACACGTCAGTGTTAGGCTTTCAACTGTTCATGTTATTTTCCAAATTGAAGAAAATCAATGGTTGGACACTTGAATTCTGGTGGAAACTTATTGAAAGCTGTGGGCAGTCTGTTAAAAATAAGTTATAGGAGCTAGGGGCACAGCTGGTAGAGCTGCTGCCTCATGGCACCAGAGACCCGAGTTTGATCCTGACCTTGGGTGCTGTCAGTGTGGAGTTTGCACATTCTCCCTCTTGACCACGTGGGTTTCCATTGGGAGCTCCGGTTTTCTCCCTGATTCCAAAGATGTGTGGGTCCATAGGTTAATTGGCCTTATGTAAATTGTCCCTAATGTGCAGATGGATGCAAAAGTGGAATAACATAGAACTAATGTGAACGGGTGTTTTAATGCAGCAAAGCATGGATTTTGATAAAAGTTTGGTACCAAAAATAATTAAACGTGTACAATAATTAAACATCATGCATTGATACTAAATTTGAAGGGACGAAGGAGCGTAATTACAGTGTGCGACGCAGAGTTATGAGCTGCTGCTGTTAGTTCTACAAACCTCAAAGCAGAAACTCTAGATTGTTACAGGGTCTCTCATTGTTACTGACACCCATAATTCACCTTCCTGTTACTGCAGTGCAGACGGATGATTGAAAGACTTGCTACTTTCTTGCTTCATTATATTTTAAAGTAGGATGGGAATTAGTAAAATTCAACTGGCAGCAAACGGTTTGAGTTTTTTCACAAGTGGTTTGCCTTTCCGGAAACGTAGGACGAAATGTTCTATGCAAGTTGACCAATAGTAAATTATGTGTCTGTGGGTGTAGGTGGGGGAAATTCTTTGCTTGCCAATCTAATTAATTCCCTCAAGACAAATGCTGCTTGAAGTCACGATGTTGCTTAAAACACTGAACATTGTTAACTCAACCCTGAAATCATAGATTTCTTAACCTTGACAGATCAAAGACTTGTAGCTTTGCATTACTGAATCACTTAATGTTCTTTCACAATGGTTGAAGCAAAGTTTCCCTTATGAGTCATGATGTTTTACTGAAACTCCTTCCTTCTCATGTTTCCAGGAAAGAATGGGGGCGTGTGTCCTTTAGATCCAGTACTTTATTGAAGTGGGATCAGTTACATGTGAATTGTAGTTGGATGTGGAATGCAAGAAATTCTTTCTGTGGACAATACAAGATACCGTTACTAAAATGTTTCTAAAGGGCACTGAGCCATAACTTAAATTTCATTTTTTTAGATTTGTGGCCACCTTTGATATTTGATTCCGGTTTATCCCTGCTGGTTCAAGGTGGGGTAGGGTGGAGCAGGTGGTTAACATCATGATTTGGTGGGATTGTGCATTTGCTTCAGACACACATGCACCACCACCATTCCAGTCTTTGGTGTTTTATTTCAAAGTTTGATTATGTTAATTGGGCTCTGATATGAGTGTTTTTGCTGCCAGCTGTGACAGCGATGCCTGATGCTGGGACCATCATTGATTTTGTACTGCCGCCTGTCGCACTTGATTTGCGCGCCACGCGACCTCCAAAAATGTGGCTTTCGCTGTAGCGTGTTGGGTGTTGAGTTGCGCGGCGTCCAGGATTTCATGCTGCACGAAATCCTCGCGCGCCACCTGCGTGACTTATCGCATACACACGCTGACGGATTGAGTACACACGATGACACATTGGGTACGCACGCAGACGCATTGGCGTCCCACACTGGCGTCCCAATGTCTCACGTGTATTGTGTGGTGACACATGGTTACGTCACCGTGTGTAACCATGCGTCGCCGTGCGCCGCAGGGTATTCTAATGACGTCATGCGCACCAGACGGTATGATGATGCGTGATTTGCACATAACGACGCGTCGACCTATTTTACATATGACGCGTAAATGAGGCGCAAATGACGGCCAAATGGGACAGGCCCTTTAGCTTTCAGCAAGGGCCAGAAGGAGCAGATGAACCAGAGATGAAGAAGGGTCTCGACCCGAAACGTCGCCTATCTCCTTCGCTCCTTAGATGCTGCTGCACTCGCTGAGTTTCTCCAGCCTTTTGTGTACCCTCGATTCTCCAGCATCTGCAGTTCCTTCTTTAACAACAGAGATGTCCCTTCTTCCCTCAACGGTAATGAGACCCTGTTACCACAAGGAACCACCTGCCCCATTCTTCTACCCAACCATATCTCTTCCCCCACACCCACACCCACACCCATCAAACTCCTGAGAATTTTCTTTAGTGCTGAGGAATTGTTTCTATCTACTACAACCTGATACTTAAGGTCAAAATGTATAACTACACCATCCTACACAAGAGGAAACCACTGCCAGGCCCCAGCAATGGCCTGCAGGGCCACACTGTCAGAGTGCAGCCTGGGCCCAGAACTCAGCAGTGTATAGTCACAATACTAGTCTTGGTCTCCTGAACCACATTCCCATCAGGCAGCCCCTTATCGCCAAGCCTTACTGCTGCACTGGGCCTACCGAACCTCGCCGCCGCACCGGGATTCACCGAAAATCGCCGCCGCACCGGGGCCAATTCACCACCAGGGCCCACGGAACCCGCCACCCCATCGACCATCCGCCCACCGGGTCCTCCCATGCTCCGCCCGCTGACCCGGACTCTACTTCCCCGCGGAGTTCCACCATTGATTCCACTGACCCTCGCCCTCCAGCAGCCCGCAGCCACAGCCTTACCTGCAGCCTGGACTCAGCACCGGGCCTGAAGCTTCCACGCTGCACACTCCCACTCCCCTGGGTTTGACCGTGCTGGGTCCTAGTGCTAGTGCCCCTAACCCTGGTAACCTCAGTGGCTGTTCCACTGGGTCTTCCCCATGCCCCTCAAACCATGTGACCAGGACTCTTCCCCACCCACACTACAGTCTTCATACCCCCCTCCTCCCTGACCACCCACCACGCCCCCACCAGACATCGCCTCGGCCCCAGTCCACTCACCCGCCTTCCCCCGGCCCCAACCCCATCCCTGCCATGTGTTCACCATCCCCCTGACCCCCCCCTCCCTGATACCGAACGGTGTGCCCTCAGCAGAGTTCTTACCTTTGTCCCCCTTCGTCCTCACCTCAATGAGTTCCGCACCCACCACGATTTGGAGCTCTTCTACCGTCGCCGCCGCACAGCGTTCTTCCATGGGAAGGAGTCCTCCCCCCCCATTGTTGATCCATTTTCCCATCTCCAATGGACCCCCTCCTCTTGGACCTCCCCCCCCGCCCCTCCATGGCCATCATCCGGCTTTAGACCTTTTTATTTCAAACTGCTGGCGGGACATCAACCACCTCAACTTCTCCACTCCCCTGTCTCACTCTAACATCTCCTCCCCCTGAACGTACAGCCATCGACTCACTCTGCAACAACCCAGACTGGGTTATCAAACCCGCCGACAAGGGAGGTGCCGTGGTAGTCTGGCGCGTTGATCTCTACAACGCTGAGGCCATGCGCCGACTCTCGGACGTCCTACTTGTCCCTGGACCATGACCCCACAGACGAGCACCAGGCCACTATCTCTAGCAACATCATTGACTTCATCAACTCTGGCTCCCTGCCCCCCCGAGCCTCCAACCTCATCGTTCCCCAGCCCCGACTGGCCCGATTTTACCTTCTCCCCAAAATCCACAAACCTGACTGTCCCGGTAGACCCATTGTCTCAGCCTGTTCGTGCCCTACCGAACTTATTTCCACATACCTCAACTCCATCCTACCCCCCCTGGTTAAATCCCTCCCTACCTATGTTCAAGACACCTCAGACACTCTCTGTCGTCTCCGGGCATTCCGTTCTCTAGTCCCCCATCCACTCATTGGACGTCCAGTCACTCTACACCTCCATCCCCCGCCAGGAGGGTCTCAAAACCCTCCGGTTCTTCCTCGACCGGAGAACCAACCAATCCCCATCTACAGATACTCTCCTCCGCCTAGCGGAGCTGGTCCGTACCCTCAATAACTTCATCCACTTCACCACTAACTTCCATCCAGCACTCAAATACACCTGGATCATTTCCGACACTTCCCCACCATTTCTTGACCGGACTATCTCCATCGCAGGTGATAGACTTCTGACCGACATCCACTATAAATCCACTGACTCCCACGGCTATCTAGACTACACTTCTTCCCACCCTGCTTCCTGTAAGGACTCCATCCCCGACTCCCAATTCCTCCGTCTACGCCACATCTGCTCCCAGGATGAGGTGTTCCACACCAGGGCATCGGGGAACGGGGGTTCCCCTCCCCTATTATAGATGAGGCTCTCACCAGGGTCTCTTCAATACCCCGTAACACTGCTCTCTCTCCCTATCCCCCCACTCATAACAAGGGCAGAGTCCCCCTAGTCATCACCTTCCACCCCACTAGCCGTCACAAACAACAAATAGTCCTCCGTCATTTTCGCCACCTCCAACGTGACCCCACCACTCGCCACATCTTTCCATCTCCCCCCCTATCCGCTTTCCGCAAAGACCGCTCCCTCCGTAACTCCCTTGTCAATTCTTCCCTTCCCACCTGCACCACCCCCTCTCCGGGCACTTTCCCTTGCAACCGCAAGAGATGCTACACTTGTCGCTTTACCTCCCCCGTCGACTCCATTCAAGGACCCAAGCAGTCATTCCAGGTGCGACAGAGGTTCACCTGCACCTCCTCCAACCTCATCTATTGCATCCACTGCTCTAGATGTCAGCTGATCTACATCGGTGAGACCAAGGGTAGGCTTGGCGATCGTTTCGCCGAACACCTCCGCTCGGTCTGCAATAACTAATCTGATCTCCCGGTGGCTCAGCACTTCAACTCCCCCTCCCATTCCGAATCCGACCTTTCTGTCCTGGACCTCCTCCATGCCCAGAGTGAGCACCACCGGAAATTGGAGCAGCACCTCATATTCCGCTTGGGCAGTTTGCACCCCAGCGGCATGAACATTGACTTCTCCAATTTCCGGTAGACCCTCCTCCTTCCCTTCTCAGCTCCCCCTCAGCCCTCTGGCTCCTCCTCTTCTTTTCTTCTTCCCGCTCCCCCCCCCCCCCCCCCCCCCCCCACCCCACATCAGTATGAAGAAGGGTTTTGGCCCGAAATGTTGCCTCTTTCCTTCGCTCCATAGATGCTGCCACACCCTCTGAGATGCTGCCACACCCTCCAGCACTTTTGTCTACCTTCGATTTTCGAGCATCTGCAGTTCCTTCTTAAACCTGTTAGCAAATCATTCTGGATTGCAGCGATGTCCGTGTTGCCAGCTGAGGGTAGGCCAGAGTCCCAGCATTGTCACTAACATCCCTCTCCCCTTCTCCTCCCTCTCACCCCTCTACCCTTCTTCCCCCTCTTCCCCCTTCCCCTTCCCCCTCTCTCCACATTTCTCCCCTTACTTTCCTTTCTCCCCTTTCTCTCCACCTTCTCCTGCCACTCTCAATGGGCCAATAGTTTATTTATTATCACGTGTATGAAGGTATAGTGAGATTCTGCCTACAGATCAGTGAGGTTATTGCATACGTAAGTACGATACCCCATCTGCACACACTCTCCATCCCTCTCCTTCCCATTTACCTCCTTCCTCCCCCCCCCCACTCCTCCACACCCCCCCCCTCCACCCTACCCTCTTTCCATCTCCCTTTCCCTTTTTACATTCATCCTTTCATCCCCTCCCTCTCCCTCCTCCCCCACCCCTAATTAAAGTTCAAACTGGACACTGAAAAATAAGGTAATCTGGTAAAATCAGCATAGTTTTGGGCAATTTATTGGACTTCTTTGAAGTATTGTGCACTGCTGATAAAAAAGGAGATGGCAGATACACCATATTTACTTGCAGAAGGCCTTTATTAAGGTGCCACCAAAGATTATTGCGGAAAATAAAATCTCTTGCCGGAGCTAACCTATTGATGTAGATAGAAAATTGGCTGGCAAACATTTAATAGAGAGTAGGCGTAAATGGGTCTCTTTCTGGTTGGCAAGCTGTTGGTTGATGTACCCCAGGGATCCGTCTGATTTTTTTTTTACAATGTACATAAATAACTTGGATAAATGTGCTGAAGGCATGGCTGCTAAAAAGCTGTAATGCAGGAACAGTATTATTAGAAAAGCTAACAATGTTTTGTTTTATTGCAAGGGGAATTGATAATAAAACTAGGGAGGTTATACTTTAGTTATAAAGGGCAATGGAGGACTGTGTACAGTATTGATTTCCTTAATTAAGATAGGATGTTAAAGTGTACTGGAAGCAATTCGGATAAGGTTTCCATGATTAATAGTTGAAATGGGTGGGTTGTCAAATTTAGATTTCGTTTTAGAGATACAGCATGGAAACAGGCCCTTTGGCCCACCGTGTCCTCGCCAACCAGCGATCCCTGCATGCTTACACTATCCTACTCATACTAGGAACAATTTAATGAAGAAAGTTTGGATAGGCTAGACTATTTGTTCTGGAGTTTAGAAGAGCGAAAGGTGACCTGATTGAAGCAAATAAGATCCTGTAGGTTTTTGACAGGATAGATGTGCAGGAGGTTGTGAGAGATCCTAAACCGTGATGAGAAGAACAAAATAAATGTTTTGCTTCACTCAGAGGGTTGAGAGATTTTGCATCTCTCTTCCTCAAGAAGAGAGATGCTTGATGAGTTAGGGGTTAAAGATTACCACAGATGATGAGGGTGCAGAGTTGAGGTTGCAATCAGGTCGGTGATGATCTTCACAAAGTTGGTTTCAAGGGCCCAGTGACCCATTCCTTTTCCTAATTTATGTTTATATATGTACAAAGTGTTTTCATATGTCCAACAAATGTGTTCCCATTTCTCGACAATTATACTTAAAAATATAATACGATGTGAAATTTCTTTGCACGGATCATTCAAGATCAAGTTCACATTTATTGTCGCAGGCACCAATTGGTACAGTGAAATTTGAGTTACCATACAGCCATACAAATAAAATAACACATTACAGAATAAAGCTTAACATAAACATCCACCACAGTGGAATCAACGTTTCTCACTATGATGGACAGCAATAAAGTTCAGTCATTTTCCTCTTTGTTCACACTTGGTCGGGGGCTAGAACCCTCCGCAGTCGCCGCTACGGACGGCCCAATGTACAAGCCCTCTCGTCAGGGTGATCGAAACTCCGGCGTCGGAATGGATCGGAACACACTCTGCGGCTCGGAGTTTCCGAATCGGCCGCTTCTTACTGGAGACCATGGCTTCCGAAGTCCACAGGCCCTGCTGGACGGAGCTCCAACATTGGCGATCCTCGACAAGATCCCAGGCTTCGCGATGGTAATTCTGCGCTGCGCCTGCTGCTGAAGCTCTGGACCGATCTCCGGTCGGAAAGGCCACGCCAATCCAGTTGGTAGGCTGCGAGAGGGGCGAAGATGCGACATAGAGAAAAGACGCATCTCCGTCCAGGTAAGTGACTGAAAAACGGTTTCCCCCTATCCCCCCCCCCCCCCCCCCCCCCCCCACCACCCCCCACATAAGACACACTGAGAAACATTAAAACATACATTTAGACACTCTAAAAATAACAAAAAAGGCAAAAGGACTGACGAGCTGCTGGCGAGGCAGCCACTGCGGTGGCGCCACCCGATGCCACCCATTGTGAGGTAGAGGAAAATTCATTAGCAAACCTGTAATTTCATAATCCCTTATTATTTCTGCCCATTTATCTCTCTGCATTGATCACATCCCTAGCACACAAAGCAGAAAACATTATTTAGATATCTTTGTTGTTGGCATCCATGGTGCACCCATTACACTGTGAACATTTTAAACATTTTAGTTTTTCTAAACATTTCTAAAGCCTTCTAAAACTTGTTGTTGTACTCAGTTGATTCTAGTCCTTCGAACTATGAACCTTTCCACCTGAAATGTAAAATACATCTCATGCTGGATTGCATTGGGAAAAGGAATTTTGTGGTATACATTATTAAAAATGTCTGTAGCCAGATCTAGACTTTGAATTGATACACAAATCATGATGATAATATTAAACATCTGAAATATCTGATAAAGTATGTGTTTGTGCCATCTTCAGTAACCTGTGGTAACCGCCAACGTTGTAAACAAGATTAACAGAGAAACTAATTTTGCCAGAGTGCTTGCAATGATGAGAGCATGTAGCTGTCGTGGTATAGGAATGAAACCATTAATTCTTCAATCAGCAAACTAAAGCTTGTTTAACCCACATTCATTAAAAAAACTGTCCTTTCAGACTATGCGGCCTACAGCCGTGCTAAGTTGATGGGAGAGGGAGGGAAGGGGGGGTGGGGGGCATCTGTGCCAAATGTCATCTTCTGAGTGTGTGGTTGAGATTAGTTTGGACTAGGCTGTGAAGTGTTGTTGCCTGGATGAAATAGCTTGCTGTAACTCGATGATACAATTCACAGAGACTGATTCTGCAATTGGCTGAAGTGGAAGAACGGTGCCAGATCTTTCTCAAAGCTTTCAAGCTCAAGTCAGCGGTTTCAGGATAAAAAGAGAGAAAATCAATAGTGAGATTCAAGTCTGTGTCGTATCAGGATGTTGATAGATTAATTTTTCAATCCAAATCATTTCACTGTCAAAGTGTAATCAATTATTTTGCGAACTGATAAGGTGGACCAGCGAAAAGCACGTTTCAGGCAATTTTACTGTATTGGACTGCAGCTGGCTGCAGATATGCACGTCTCCAGTGTAAATCATTGAACAGAGAGTAAATCACTCACGTATAAACTCTCAAAAATGTGTTTTGAAAATATGCTGCGCAATGGAGCTTAAGAGATTATCCCTTGCGATTGAAGATGATTTACTTCTCACTGGATAGTTCTGGGGAGACTGATGAGGCCAATGTGGAAAATTGACATTCTTCCACAGATAATGTAAGAGATGCCTGAACTATGTGCTTTGATAGAAGAAGACATAGTGTACTGGAGTAGCTCAGCAGGTTAGACAGCATCTCAGGAGAATAGGCGATGTTTTGGGCCTGGATCCTTCTTGATATTCTAAGCCTGAAGAAGGGTCCTGACCTGAAACGTCACCTATCCATTTTCTCCAGTGATGCTGCCTGACCCGCTGAGCTACTCCAGCACTCTGGGTCTTCCTTTATGATCCAGCATCCGCCATTTCTTGATTCTACAAGGTTGCTGGTAGTTTGTGCTCCTTCCTCTATCAATGTTGGGCCTCTGGTGCCCTTGATGCATTGAATTGCGATTTTCAATGCCTCCGCTTCTCCACACAATGGTCATGGGCTAAGGATTTGCAGGAGTCAGTGCAAATATTGCTCTTTTTCAAGCAGTCGGTGAGTATATTTTTAAAGCTTTTCCTCTACTACCCCAGGAATGTCTTCCTTAAACAGTGCAGAATAGTGTGTTCTGGCAGCCTAGTGTTGGCTATGCAATTGATGTGGCCTACCCAGAGGAGAAGATTGAGTCTGATTAGGTCCTGACAGAGCTCGTTGGTTCACTTTTCCTTTTGCAGTTTGTAGTTTATTTCCATTGCAATGCCAACTGTAGGTAATCGCTATTTTAGCAGCATTTGGAAAGAGCACTGTTGCTCATCAGGCCATTAGTTTTCTGACAGCTTTGAAGTCTTGATTTTCAAACACTCTCAGCCAAAAGTCATGTTAGCACGCTGAAGATAGTGATGGAGTTTAATACTGCTGTCTGCCTATGCTGAGAAAATGTATGGGAAGTGGTCCAGGTATTCTGAGGTCTTGTCATGAAGTTTTATTTTTAGAGTGGTGGCATACTGTGGGGTCAGATTGGTAGAAGTCCTCATGTTTTGTAGATGTTGAGTGTAAGGCCATTTCTCTCTCCTTGTGTGCTTCGGTGAATGGGTCATTGATGACTTGGCACTTAGCCTTGAATGTGTGCAAAAGCATACATTGTCTGTGTTCAGCAGGTTAACCATTGTGGTTGGTTTGATGTTGATACTGGTGTCGGCATTGAACTGTATATTAGCCTACATTTTGTGATATGTCAGCCCCAAGATACCTGCTGTGCACCTTCTTCGCACTGTGAAGTTACCCAATTATGTCTAGAATGTTGCATACCATGTCAGAAATATGGCAAGCTGTGAGGGATATGCTATACTTCACAAAAAAAATCAATGAGTTAAAAGAAAAAAAAACTCTGACCATGTTGCAAACTTTTCACCTGCCAGAAAAAATGTTCAGGATTCTGGTTGTGTTGCTACCCAGGATTATTAACATGGAGCTTATATGTTTTACTTGGCATCAAGACAGAAAATATTGGAAATACTCAGCAGGTCGGGTGATGTAAGTAGAGAAAAAATTAATTAGCATTTCAGGTCGACGACTTTCCAGCAGTTGTATCTCAAGCATTTTCTTACTTCAGGTTTCCAGAATCTGGCATATTTCTCTGGACAGCAAGGTCTCCATGGATGCACCAGCCTGACAATGCCATGAAGTATGTATGAGATGCCACAAACCTTGTACATTAAAGGAGTGAATGGATTTATATGGCAAGGCTCAGGATGCTCCCACACCCCCAATTTATTTTATGGCTCTTACACTGCATTCCCATCTGAGTTATAATATTGTTATGTGGATTTTATAGTAGGAATAGGAATGTGCAGAGACTATATACATTATTTTAATCTTGAAATGCAGGCTAGTTTGGATAAATTACAAATGTTTATGAAAGTTAGAATCCCATCTCCAGATTCAGAATAGTTTATTGTCAAAGAAAGTAGCTCTTAACATGAAGCTTACAGTGTCAACAATAAATATAGAGTTCTGCGGAATACAACAATGAATACAAAGACAAGTGCAAAAATGCAGAATGGTGCAAGATTGTAGTACAATCCCAAGTTGTGCAGATGTGGGCTTGAAGGAGGACACTTGCTCTGCTCCCACGATATGTGATGGTAACTCAGATATCATAATGAGGTTGACCTTACTGGCTGATGTATGAACCCCTTGGAATTTGTTGATACAAAAAGCAGCAGATGCTGGAATCTTGTGTAAAAGACAAAAGGCTGGAGAACTCAGTGATTCAGGTAGCATCTGTGGAGGGAATAGACAGATGATGTTTCGGGCTGGACCCGAAAGGAATCCTCTGACACTTTGTGTTTTGCCTGGGGATATGTTAATTGAAAGGAAATGTGGACTGCTGGAACTCGTCACTCCCTTTTATCTATTAGATCGACTGAAGTCATGGATGGACAGAATCACATGGTATCTTTGATCTTCAATCACTATGCCTGATCCTTTTGACCAACCTGAATAACCATATTTAACACTTCCCATCATCCTGCATGGTTCGTATGATCTCCACTCCCTCCCTATCCACCCCCCCCCCCCCCCACCTCAAGCATTCTGATGAATTTTGAAAAATGTGAAACTTTAGGGTACAAGGAGATATGAGGATTAATTACCACAATGCACAATTAAGTAGATTTGAAATTGCCTTTGAAAGGGGAAAAAATACAAGGTTTAGGGAGAGAATTTCAAAATATATACTCTTCTTGGGCAACTAATCTCAGAGCAATTAAAATTATGGATACTCAATAGACGGGATGAATGCAAATATCAAGAAGAAGGGTAGCAGTGGCAAAAATGTGGCAACATGTGTGAGAATGCCCGTCTCTGAAACAGGAGAGTAATTTAAGGGGGGTAGGAAAGAGTTTTAAGAAGTAGAAATTCAAAGATAGTAATCTCAGTACAGAAGAATGAAGGTAGAGCAAATGGTTGCATGGTTGGAGATATGGTATAGTTTGGAGAACTCTAGATTGCTGAGAATTTGGGATGGTTTCTGAGGAGAGTGCAACCTGCAGAAGCCAGACAGATTATATCTTAATCAGACTGGGACCAATATCTCCTTGCTGTGTGGATTTGCTAATACCTTTAAGGAAATTTAAAGAAGTCTAGTAGAGAAATGGAGACCTGACCATAGAGTCAGGAAGGAGTGGGAGTGGAGGTTGGAAATATAGTAAGCAATATAAATAGACGACAGAAATAAAGACGAGCAGCAATAGGATCAGGTTGCACTAAACATGTTAAAAGGTTCAGCAAAGGACAAGAAGGGTAGTGGAGAGGATGTTTCCACTGGTGGGAGATTCTAGGGCTAGAGGTCATAACCACAGAACTAAAGGACATTATTTTAGGAAGGAGATGAGGATAAACTTATTTAGTTAGAAGGCGGTGAATCTGTGGAATTCTTGGCCGCAGAAGGCTGTGGAGGCCAAGTCAGTGGATATTTTTAAGGCAGAGATAGATAGATTCTTGATTAGTACAGGTGTCAGGGGTTATGGGGAGAAGGCAAGAGAATGGAGAATGTTTTAACAAGTGTAAAATAGTCTCTTGGAGACAAAGTTTTTCACCGTGATTTGCACCATCAGAGGCTGGCAGGATGTCCTAGGGCCAGAGTCTTGGCACCGCATTGCCCAGGGCATCCCAGCACCTTGTCTGCCGGGTGTTGAAGGTCCGTGAGATCTGCATATTCTTCTCTTTGCTCTACCTGTTGTACTTGTGTGTGATCTGATGGTACTCATGTATTGTATGCTTTGATGACAGCACACAAAGCTTTCACTGAATCTCAGTACACAAGAGGATACTCCATTAATAGTACAGGTGTCAGAGGTTATGGGAAGAAGGCAGGAGAATGGGGTTTAGAAGGAGAGATCAGCCATGATTAAATGGAGTAGACTTGATGGGCCAAATGGCCTAATTCTACTGCTACCATTTTTGACCTTATAACCTTATGATTAGTAAAAATGGTAATAAGGGAATATGAATGACCCTAACACAAAATCCGATGCAAAAATCAAAGTGCTGGAAGAACTTAACGGGTCAGGCAGCATCTATGAAGAGAATGGGCAGATGACATATTGTGTCGGGATCCTGTACTGGCCTTGCTCCTCGCCCGTCACGTGCGTCGTCATCGTCTCCATCCTCCCAGTCTCTGGTCTTCGGGGGTCATGCAGGGTCCGGCTCGGTGGGCTCCCCCTTTCAGGTTGCGGTCCGTCGGGTTGTGGGAGCAGGGTATGGTTAGGCGTCTACCCCATGCGGGTCTTGCATTCGGCTGCGGGGGACCGGCTAGATGGTTCAGACTGGCATCTGGTTAGACTGATGGGATTAGACTGACGAGACTCCAGGATGGTATGTTGCCTCCCTGGTGTCACTGAACGGCTGCAGAACATTCTGGAGGGGGAGGGTGAACAGCCAGTTGTCGTGGTGCATATTGGCACCAACAATATAGGCAAAAAAGGGATGAGGTCCTACAAGGTGAATTTAGGGAGCTAGGAGATAAACTTAAAAGTAGGACCTCAAAGGTAATAATCTCTGGATTACTACCAGTACCACGGGCCAATGAGAGTAGAAATAGGAGGATACTATTTCTCCTCTGAATATAGGATTACGAATATATTCCTATATGAATACGTAGGAATACGTAGCTTGAAAAATGGTGCAAGGGGGAGGGATTCAAATTTTTAGGGCACTGGAACCAGTTCTGGGGGAGGTGGGACCAGTACAAACAGGACGGTCTGCATCTGGGCTGGAATGGAACCAATGTCCTTGGGGTAGTGTTTGCTAGTGCTGTCTGGGAGGATTTAAACTAATGTGGCAGGGGGATGGGTACAAGAGCAGAGAGGCAGGTGGGTGTAAAATGAGGGTAGAAGCAATAGGTAGCAAGGTGAAAAGTAAAAGTGGCAGGCAGACAAAACCAGGGCAAAAATCAAAAAGGGCCACTTTTCAAAATAATTGTAGAAGGGGTAAGAGCGTTGTAAAAACAAGCCTGAAGGTTTTGTGTCTCAATGCGAGGAGTATTTGTAATAAGGTGGATGAGTTGAACGTGCAGATAACTATTAATGATTATGATATAGTTGGGATCATGGAGACATGGCTCCAGGGTGATGTAGGCTGGGAGCTGAACATCCAGGGATATTCAATATTCATGAGGGATAGAGAGAAAGGAAAAGGAGGTGGGGTAGCGTTGCTGGTTAGAGAGGAGATTAACGCAATGGAAAGGAAGGACATTAGCTTGGAGGATGTGGAATCGGTATGGGTAGAGCTGCGAAACACTAAGGGGCAGAAAACGCTGGTGGGTGTTGTGTACAAGCCACCTAACAGTACCAGTGAAGTTGGGGATGGTATCAAACAGGAAATTAGAAATGCGTGCGACAAAGGCAAAACAGTTATAATGGGTGACTTCAATCTACATATAGATTGGGTGAATCAAATTGGCAGGGGTGCTGAGGAAGAGGATTTTTTAGAATGTATGCGGGATAGTTATCTAAATCAACATGTAGAGGAACCAACGAGAGAGCAGGCTATTTTAGACTGAGTTTTGAGAAATGAGGAAGGGGTAGTTAGCAGTCTTGTTGTACGTGCCCCCTTGGGCAAGAGTGACCATAATATGGTTGAGTTCTTCATTAGAATGGAGAGTGACATTGTTAATTCAGAAACAATGGTTCTGAACTTACAGAAAGGTAACTTTGAAGGATTGAGACGTGAATTGGCCAAGATTGACTGGCAATTAATTCTAAAAGGGTTGATGGTGGATATACAATGGAAGACATTTAAAGACTACATGGATGAACTACAAAAATTGTTCATCCCAGTTTGGCAAAAGAATAAATCGGGGAAGATAGTGCATCCATGGATGACAAAGGAAATCAGGGATAGTGTCAAAGCAAAGTAGCCAGACAAAGCAGCATACAAGAGGACTAGGAGAAATTCAGAGACCAGCAGAGGAGGACAAAGGGCTTAATTAGGAAAGGAAAAATAGATTATGAAAGAATACTGGCAGGGAACATAAAAACTGACTGCATATGTTTTTATAGATATGTGAAGAGAAAGAGATTAGTTAAAACAAATGTAGGTCCCTTGCAGTCAGAAACAGGTGAGTTGATCATGGGGAACAAGGATATGGCGGACCAATCGAATAACTACTTTGGTTCCGTCTTCACTAAGGAAGACATAAATAATCTGCCGGAAATAGCAGGGGACCGTGGGTCAAAGGAGGAATTGAGTGAAATCCAGGTTAGTTGGGAAGTGGTGTTGGGTAAATTGAATGGATTAAAGGCCAATAAATCCCCAGGGCCAGATAGGCTGCATCCAAGAGTACTTAAGGAAGTAGCTCCGGAAATAGTGGATGCATTAGTGATAATCTTTCAAAACTCTTTAGATTCTGGAGTAGTTCCTGGAGATTGGCGGGTAGCAAACGTAACCCCTCTTTTTAAGAAGGGAGGGAGAGAGAAAACGGGGAATTACAGACCAGTTAGTCTAACATCGGTAGTGGGGAAACTGCTAGTCAGTTATTAAAGATGGGATAGCAGCACATTTGGAAAGTGGTGAAATCATTGGACAAAGTCAGCATGGATTTACGAAAGTTATATCATGTCTGATGAATCTTGTGGAATTGTTTGAGGATGTATCTAGTAGTGTGGATAAGGGAGAACCAGTGGATGTGGTGTATCTGGACTTCCAGAAGGCTTTCGACAAGGTTCCACATAAGAGATTAGTATACAAACTTAAAACATATGGCATTGGGGGTTCAGTATTGATGTGGGTAGAGAACTGGCTGGCAAACAGGAAGCAAAGAGTAGGAGTAAACGGGTCCTTTTCACAGTGGCAGGCAGTGACTAGTGGGGTGCCGCAAGGCTCAGTGCTGGGACCTCAGCTATTTACAATATATATTAATGATCTGGATGAGGGAATTGAAGGCAATATCTCCAAGGTTGCGGATGACACTAAGCTGGGGGGCTGTGTTAGCTGTGAGGAGGATGCTAGGAGACTGCAAGGCGACTTGGATAGGCTGGGTGAGTGGGCAAATGTTTGGCAGATGCAGTATAATGTGGATAAATGTGAGGTTATCCACTTTGGTGGCAAAAACAGGAAAGCAGACTATTATCTAAATGGTGGCCGATTAGGAAAAGGGGAGATGCAGCGATACCTGGATGTCATGGTACACCAGTCATTGAAAGTAGGAATGCAGGTGCAGCAGGCAGTGAAGAAAGCGAATGGTATGTTAGCTTTCATAGCAAAAGGATTTGAGTATAGGAGCAGGGAGGTTCTACTTCAGTTGTACAGGGTCTTGGTGAGACCACACCTGGAGTATTGTATACAGTTTTGGTCTCCAAATCTGAGGAAGGACATTATTGCCATAGAGGGAGTGCAGAGAAGGTTCACCAGACTAATTCCTGTGATGTCAGGACTGTCTTATGAAGAAAGACTGGATAGACTTGGTTTATACTCTCTAGAATTTAGGAGATTGAGAGGGGATCTTATAGAAACTTACAAAATTCTTAAGGGGTTGGACAGGCTAGATGCAGGAAGATTGCTCCCGATGTTGGGGAAGTCCAGGACAAGGGGTCACAGCTTAAGGATAAGGGGGAAATCCTTTAAGACCGAGATGAGAAAGACTTTTTTCACACAGAGAGTGGTGAGTCTCTGGAACTCTCTGCCACAGAGGGTAGTTGAGTCTAAGGAGATCAGAGGGTATGGAGAGAAGGCAGGTACGGGATACTGAGTTGGATGATCAGCCATGATCATATTGAATGGCGGTGCAGGCTATGTTTCTATTAGACTTTCTTTAAAATCAGCATGAACATGTTGGGCTGAATGACCTTCTAAACTGTAAATTGCTTACAGATCTAAAATCTGCACTATTGTGTTCTTGGCATGCTGGTATGGTACAGTACAGCTTAGGAAGAGAATATTTTTTTAAATATGAATATTATTGACATTGTGTCATATTTTGTTCATCCTTTTAAAAGATGTAGTCAGCTTCCTCCTTAAGTTGCATCAACCTATTTGATGATGTTATTTCCACAGTAATCCCAGGATATTAAAGTAATGGCAGTGAACGAGTGTTTCCAAAGATCATGTTCTATGTGTCTTGGAGGTAATGGTGGTCCCATGTTTCTGTCTTTGCTATTGTAAGTAGTAAATATTGTGCATTTGGGAGATGCTGTTCTACATGTTGTAGAAAGTATATGCTGCAGCAGAGACAGAGTATTCATGGTGATGGTTTTGGTCTAGATCTTGTTGAGCTTGAGTGTTGCTGAAACTGCATTCATCCTGGCCAACATATTCCATCATCCTCCTGACTTGTGTCTTGCAGATGGTGGAAAAGGTTTGGAGAGTCCGGTGGTAAGTTATTCACCTCAGAATACCGAGCATCTGAGCTGTTCTTGATTTATTTACATGGCTGGTCTAATTCAATATTTGGCCACTGGTGACGCGCCCTTCCTCCAGCTTGTTGCTGATTGAATATTCAACAATATAAATGTTATTCAGTGGTCAAGATGAATGGATGGATGGGGACTGTGACGTGTTGGAAATGGTCACTCTGTGGCATGTGCTGCAAAACATAGTTGTCACGAATCAGTCCACGTGAATGTTCACAGAGGCTTTCTGCATGCTAGCATGAACTGTTTCATTATCTGAGAAGGTGCAAATGGTTCTGAATACTGTGCAAATTAAAAGGACACTGGTACTTTTGACACTCCAATGAAAAACTGATTGATTAAGTTTCCGATAACAGTTGAACCTGTAACACTGTCCTAAAATACTCCAATAGTCCCGTGGCTGAGATGATTGAATGATTGATAACAAACACAATCATCTTTCTTTATGATTCCAAGCAAAGGTTTCAAAGGTATTTTATTGTCATGTGTACCAATTAAGGTACAGTGATATTCGTATTACCATACAGCCAAACTAAAAAAAAAACAAGACACATAATTACATAAAAGTTAACATAAACATAACATAAACCGGTGGAGATATCTCCTGATTCACATTTCTTTTAGTTTTAAGGCCCATTAATGCTACACTTGGTCAAATGCTGTCCTGTGATTCTATTCTCTCATCATCTTTAGAATTCAGCGCTTTTCTTTGGACCAAGGCTGTAATGAAAATGGTGCTGAGTCAAGCAGTGCTTGAGGAATGTAACAGTATAATATCGTAGGTGTTATTGGTGTGGAAGCTTTATCTGACAAACAAAGTTAAATATGGCTTTTGTCTTCTACTGATGATGGAGAGAAGGCTGGGGTACACAAAAGGCTGGAGAAACTCAGCGGGTGCAGCTGCATTTTCCCCAGCCTTTTCTGTACCCTCAATTTTCCAGCATCTGCAGTTCCTTCTTTAAAACATGGAGAGAAGGCTAATGGAGTTAGCAATTGGTTAGTTTGCAAATGTGCTGCTTTATGTTGACAGGACTAACGTGGGCTATTCTACATTTATTGAATAGCTTCAGGTGTTGTGGAATATTTCTGCTAGTTCTGGGAAGTAAATCTTCAGTGCTTCAGTGATTGAGACCCATTCCCTTTCCTATCAAGTATGTTTAGTCTTTTCTTCATATGAAATGAATTGGCTGAGGACTGGCTTCTGTGATGGTGGGGAGGCAGAAATTGTTCAATGACAAAAATAATTTCACATGATACTCATCTAATGTGTTTTTTGATGATTCACATGTTCATGGAGTTATCTCTTCTATAATTTAAATATCCAATAGCATTCACCACTTCAATGTGAAAACAAATCCAGAGATGGACACAAAAAGCTGGAGTATCTCAAAGATACTGGGGCAGCATCTCTGGGGAAAAGGAATAGGTGACATTTCAGGTTGAAACCCATCTTCAAACTTGAACCGGAACATCACCTATTCCTTTCCTCCAGAGATTCTGCCTGACCTGCTGAGTAACTCCAGCTTTTTGTATATACAGTATCTTCGGTTTAAATAAGCATCTGCAGGTCCCTACACCTACCCAAAGATTGTGAAATTGCTAATAGAGGACTGCGGCACATTTGTACCACTGTTTATCATGCATTTGATACTGTGTTGTAGATTTATCATATTGACATCTTACTGTTAACTATGTCTGAATCTGTTCCTAGAAATTTATTCCACAAGCAATTTATTGATTCAAGCTGATCACTTGGCAGATAAAAATCCGTTGTGAGCTCAGGCATTGTGGTGCAATGTAATTGTGCTACTATTATCGTTTATGGTTACCATTACTGAAACTGGCTTGTTTTTCCAATGTACTAACTAAATGGAATGAAGTTTTATTTCATAAGAATCAAATATGTTTAGAGATTTCATTCATCTTTTCCACCCTGACCTTGGTGCACAATTCTTTAATAATCAATTAGTAATGGTTTTATAATTAATCGATTTATCACATTGCTATCTCACCTTATACCAAGGATTTGTTTCTGGGTTCTGGATGCTAATTAAGTTCATAAGTGATAGGGGCAGAATGAAGCAATTCAGCCCATTGTCTACTCTGCCATTCAATCTTGGCTGATCTATCGTTCCCCTCTTAACCCCATTCTCCCCTACAACCCCTGACACCCGTACTAATCAAGAATCTATCTCTGCCTTAAAGATATCAACTGACTTGGCCTCCACAGCCTTCTGTGGCAAGGAATTCCACAGATTCGCCACCCTCTGACTTAAGAAATTCCTCCTAATCTCCTTCTTAAAGCGACCTTTAATTCTGAGACTATGACCTCTGGTCCTAGACTTTCCCACTAGTGGAACCATCCTCTCCACATCCACTCTATCCTGGCCTTGCACTATTCGGTAAGTTTCAATGAGGTCCCCCTCATCCTTCTAAACTCCAGCGAGTAGAAGCCCAGTGCCATCAAACGCTCATCATAATTTAATCCACTCAATCCTGGGGTCTTTCTTGTAAACTTTTACTGGACCCTCTCCAGTGCCAGCACATCCTTCCTCAATTAAAATAAGTTGTAAATAGGGTGATTGTGTACCTTCAAGCACCAACGGAGTAATGTGCTCTTACTGGCCAAAGGTAAAAGAGCATCATGACTATGAATATTTGGCAAGCCAGTAAACTGGTATACTGGAGGGTTTTGCAGTAAAAAAATTTCTGCGCAGTCAAAACACTATGATATACACTCAAAACACTATGATATACACTCTGCTGGGGAAACTGGGATACCTGTGTTTGTTTTACTCCCTGTATCCTGACATCTCAATACTAGTACTGTGTGAGAAATATAACATTAACATTTTCAGTTTTTTATTTATGCACATGCAATAAATGAGTGACTTCTAGAGATTGCCTCTTTAAATATGTTTCAATGGTTCTTTATTGTCACAGGTACCAAGGTACAGTGACATTTTTTTGCATACAGTTCTGTAAAAGTATCACTGTACATAAGCACAATCTTAGATTAAGTACAAGTGTATAGGAATTGTACACTGAGGACACAAGAGTCATCAGGTTTTGGTGCCATTTTCAATTCCAAGTTGTTATAAGTGCAGCTGGTCATAAAGGCCCAGTGTCCTGGCAGCGTTGCAGGATTGGCCTGGCCAAGCGAAACAGTTGCTCCTCCATTCCGTGCCACTGCAGGTTCTGTCTGGTCCGTGCGCTTTGTCTCTTGGAATGGCACTCAATCAAGTTGAGCCCCAGGCTGCTGCAGGACCTTGAGGGGCCTACTTCAGCGTAACTTTGATCCAGATCCGCACATCGGCCAGCCAACCATCATCGCTGGCCTCACCCAGTCACCATTCAGTCCTTGTTCCCCGGGGGTGCCTCCCGCAGCCGACCTTGTAGCATCCAGGTAAGACCCTGGTTCTGCTTACCGGCCCTTTATTTCCTTGCATCCTCCGCCACCGCCATCTTGAATCTCTTCAGCTTTCTCTCTGGCCCATGCAGATGAGCAGGACAGAGCTCGGCAGCTTGCCCCCTGGGGATGAGTCTCCAGGCTCCATGGTGGGCGAGCCAGGCCTGCCTCCGGGTGAAAGGTGTGGCACTACGTCCTGCCCCACTCCGTCCTGCCCCACAGTCACGTTGTTATGTAATGGAATAAAGTAGGTATTCCACCACTAAGCACAACACTAGCAGAGTATTCATGCACTATTATTCTTGAATATGATGAAAAGTCTATCATGCCGATTCAAGCACTTTTAGCAGACACTGAATGTGACACGAAAAACAATCAAACCAGTCGCAATTTAAGAGGAATCTGTGTCCTGTCACTCCCTGAACTTCATTACTGAAAGCTATTTTGTGATTGCATTTTAATTGATTCAAGAGTGTGGGAGGACAGACAAGAATGTGACAGATGCTGTTTCTCAAGAGAGACTAAAGTATTCTTCAAGGCAGTAAGCTCTGCACATCTGATGTTAAGCATTCCTTCTTGTCATGTTACAAGAGCTTTATGGTTAATATGGTGGTGCAAACTATTGCTTGAGTGATGAGAAACATCTGTCAATCTTCAGTTCTGCAGCCCCAGCATTTTCAAGTTGGTAGCTTGCTGATGTGGAAACTTTTATTATATAAAATAAAATTAATTTATTTAGTATAGTTTGCAGGAAAGACCGGAGTGATTACATTTCACCTTGGGACAAATTAATTGGTTTACCTGTATTTGTCATGCAAATGTTCACTCTTCATTTGGTTTGTTATATCCTGATTCACTGTATCTGGATGAAAGAACAAAAGAGTTGCATTCCCAATGAAGTTCAAAGCAACAGATTAGGTAGAATTATTCTGAGACAGGATTTGTTTCAGTACTGTTCTACGTGGTGGTGGATCATGGGAATTTCCTACAGAAGGATCTGCAGCCATTAACATAAAGGAAACAAAAAGTTTATAACTTATCAATGCAAATAATGAATTACAAAATCCACTTCCTCCACCTCTGGCCAAATGATATACAGAATGTTTATGCTGAAAATCTCACTATTCCAGTCTAAATCCTCATGCTTTTTCATGATATCTTCCAACAAAGACCAACAAACTACTTTTCAATGCAATGGTGCCTGATGTAAGAATGTTCACAAACAATAGAACATATTAAAATTTTACGCTAATGTTTAAGTTTAATGCATGGTTATCTGTCAGGATTCTTTAAAAGCTACTTTGACCATAGCATTTACTTCATTTTTATTTTAAGAGATGTTGCATCCTCTGATTTGTGTGCATTTAATTCATTATATGCTTGGCCAATTTAGCCTCTTTGATTTGCATGTGACATCAAGAAATGTCTGAGATCATGGGGTATTACAAAGGGTGTGTGATCAGACTGTATTCAAGTTGTAGTACTGGATAGACTCAGGATCGAGCTGTGTCTCTAAGCTCAGATGTTCGAGCACATGTACAACATTGAAACTTAAACATTCTGCAACATTTCCCAGGTATATACCATTCACAACATTTCCCAGGTATATACCATTCACAAAAAGCAGGACTAATTGCAACCCAATCAGTACATTCTCAATCAGCAGCAAAATAGTGGAAGGAGACATTGATGGTTACTTCCACTAGTTGTGCAGTTAGGTCTGGGTTTCCAGATCTCATCACAACTTTGGTTTCAAGCAACAACCAATGAGCTGAATTCCAAGATTGACTGCTGTTGACATTAAAGTAGCATTGCCTTACATTGCTTCAAGAAGTCTTGGTAAAGTCACTGGGCATCAAGGGGTAAACACTCCAATAGTTATAGTTCTTAAATCAAGAAAAATGGTTATGATTGTTGGAAGCCAATTACCCCAATTCATGGACACCATTTTTAAGAGTTCCTCAGGGCACTGCCCTAGGCAGTCTTAGTACCATCTTCAGTTCCTTTGTCAATAGTGTTCTCTCCATCCTTATATCAAAAGAGGGAATGTTGCTGACGGTTGCAGAATGTTGAATTCTATTCACAATTCCTCAGAAAATGAAATGGTCAATATGCAGTGAGACCTCAACAATACTCTGGCATAGGTTTATAAATATCAAGCGATATTCATTCCATAGAAGTGCATGACACTGGCCATGTCCAACAAAAGAGAATTTAAACAACTACCTTTGACATTCAGCAGCATTATCATTATTTGAGTCCACCAACATCTACATTTTGAGTCACTAGCGACTCGACATTCAATTGTTGTAGCTATAAACATAGATTGAAGGCTAGATAAACTCAAGTGAGTGATTTACCCCTCGGACCTCTCCTGAAACTTGCAAGATATGAGCCTGGAGCCTGATAGCATACACTGCATTTGTTTAGATGTCAGTTGTGATTCCCTTGTACTATCTCGACAAATGAATCATAACCCAAAACCTACCTCGACCACTCTGGTCCACTACTTGTTTTTTTTTCTAATTATATTTGGTACTCGTGTTTTATTGTACAGTGTTTGTTTTTGAGATATAATGTATAATTTGATGTGTGTTTGTCTGTGTCTGTGATGCTGTTGCAAGCAAGATTTTCAATGTATCTGGTCCTTGCCGTATTAGTGTATATGACAATTGCAACTACAACAAAGCAGCCCATTTGATTGGCATCCTTTCCACCACCAACGGTGATAACATTCCATTCTCCAATTTTAGGTAACTAACCCACAACCCCTCATCCACTTGTTCTCCTCTCCCTCCTCTCTTCACTGTGCCCCACATGGATTCACACCCATTTCTCTCCTCCCCCTCTTCCACCCATATTCCTTCCCCTGGTTTCACTCTTCTACACATATTTAACACCTTTCTTCTTTTCTTCTCTGACCTTTGTACAACTATGTGCCTATAAAACAAAAACCCTCATCTTTATTCAGCTGATACTCACCAGGCTTTGTCCTGCCCCATCTCTTGCAGTTTTCAATCAGTTTGAAGAAGGGTCCAGACTCAAATCATCACCTATCCATGTTCTCCAGAGACGCTGGCTGACATGCTGAGTTGCTCCAGCATTTTGTATCTTTCTTTCAATTAAAAAAACTTGTTTGCAGCAGTGCCACGGGCATATAGACTCAGGCATCACACAAAACAATTACACATACAGTGCCCTCCATAATGTTTGGGACAAAGATCCATCATTTATTTATTTGCCTCTACTCCACATTTTGAGATTTGTGATAGAAAAAATCACATATGGTTAAAGTGCACATTGTCAGATCTTATTAAAGGGTATTTTTATACACTTTGGTTTCACCATGTAAAAATTACACCTGTGTTTATACATTGTCTCATTTCAGGGCACCATAATGTTTGGGACACATGGCTTCACAGGTGTATGTAATTGCTCAGGTGTGCTTAAATGCCTCCTTAATGCAGGTATAAGAGAGCTCTCATCACTAATGCCCCTGTCCCACTTAGGAAGCTGAACGGAAGCCTCTGGAAACTTTGCTGTTCCACCCAAGGTTTCTGTGCGGTTCCCGGAGGTTTTTGTCGGTCTCCCTAATGGTCGAAAGTGGTTTCCGCTTCTTCTATGTTCCGGCGATTATTTCAAAAAATTCAAAACCGGCTGCGACTAAAAATAGGTTACCGTTTTAAAAATCGGTAATTTTTTAGTCTAAGCCAGTTGGGATGCTAGTTGAAGGTGGTTGCCGGAGGTTGCAGGTAGTGGAAGGTAAGAGCTTTTTATCACCCAGTTTTATTCCACCAGGGATGTCTTACCTTCCACTACCTGCAACCTCTGGCAACCACCTTCAACTAGCATCGCGACCGGCTTCGACTAAAAAAATACCTATTTTTAGTCGCGGCTGGTTTTGAATTTTTTTAAATAATCGCCGGAACATGGAAGAAGCGGAAACCACTTTCGACCATTAGGGAAACTGACAAAAACCTCCGGGAACCTCTGGGAACCGCACGGATTCCGTTCAGGTTTCCTAAGTGGGACAGGGGCATTAGTCTTTCCTCCAGTCTTTCCACCACCTTTGGAAACTTTTATTGCTGTTTATCAACATGAGCACCAAAGTTGTGCCAATGAAAGTCAAAGAAGCCATTATGAGACTGAGAAACAAGAATAAAACTGTTAGAGACATCAGCCAAACCTTAGGCGTACCAAAATCAACTGTTTGGAACATCATTAAGAAGAAAGAGAGCACTTGTGAACTTACTAATCGCAAAGGGACTGGCAGGCCAAGGAAGACCTCCACAGATGATGTCAGAAGAATTCTCTCTATAATAAAGAAAAATCCCCAAATAGCTGTCCGACAGATCAGAAACACTCTTCAGGAGACAGGTGTCAATTTGTCAATGACCACTGTCTCCAGAATGCGTCATGAACAGAAATACAGAGGCTACACTGCAAGATGCAAACCACTGGTTAGCCGCAAAAATAGGATGGCCAGGTTACAGTTTGCCAAGAAGTACTTAAAAGAGCAACCACAGTTCTGGAAAAATGTCTTGTGGACAAATGAGACGAAGATTAACATATCAGAGTGATGGCAAGAGCAAAGTATGGTGGAGAGAAGGAAATGTCCAAGATCCAGAGCATACCACCTCATCTGTGAAACACGGCGGTGTAGGGGGGGGGCGCGGGGGGGGTTGGTGTGATGGCCTGAGCATGTATGGCTGCTGAAGGTACTGGCTCACTTATCTCCACTGCTGATACAACTGCTGATGGTAGTAGCATAATTAATTCTGAAGTGTATAGACACATCTTATCTGCTCAAGTTCAAACAAATGCCTCAAAACTCATTGGCCGGCAGTTCATTCTACAGCAAGACAATGATCCCAAACATACTGCAAAAGCAACAAAGGTAGTTTTCAAAGCAAAAAAATTGTAAATTCTTGAGTGGCCAAGTCAATCACCCGATCTGAACCCAATTGAGCATGCTTTTTATATGCCGAAGAGAAAACTGAAGGGGACTAGCCCCCAAAACAAGCATCAGCTAAAGATGGCTGCAATACGGGCCTGGCAGAGCATCACCAGATAAGACACCCAGCAAATGGTGATATCCATGAGTCACGGACTTCAAGCAGTCATTGCATGCAAAGGATTTGCAACAAAATACTAAACATGACTACTCTCATTTACATGACATTGCTGTGTCCCAAACATTATGGTGCCCTGAAATGGGGGGAATTATGTATAAACACTGTTGTAATTTGGTGAAACCAAAATGTATAAGAATGGTCTTTATTAAAATCTGACAATGTGCACTTTAACCACATTATTTTTTTCTATTAGAAATCTAAAATTGTGGAGTGCAGAGGCAAATAAATAAATCATGGGTCTTTGTCCCAAACAGTATGGAGGGCGCTGTAAATTATACAAGATGGTGAAAAAGGAAAAGGACTATGGAGTCGCAGGTAGATAGGGTGATCAAGAAAGCTTTTGGCGTATTGGCATTCTTCAATACGGGCTACTATTCATGGTTGGGATGTTATGTTACATTTGTACAAGGCATTGGTAAGGCTAGATTTGGAGTATTGTGTTCAGTTTTGTCTCCCTGCTACAGGAAATATGCTGTTAAACTGCAAAGAGTGCAGAGAAGATTTACGAGAATATTGCCAGGACTTGATGGCCTGAGCTATAGGAGAGGTTGTGCAGGCTGGGACTTTATTCCTAGGAGCGCAGGAGGATGAGCAGTGATCTTATAAAGGTGTATTAGATCATGAGGGAAATAGTCTTTTACCCAGAATTGGGGAATCAAGAACCAGAGGACATAGGTTTAAGGTGAGTGGAGAAAGATTTAATAGGAATTTTGAGGTGCCAATGTTTTCACTCAAACGGAGGTGGGTATATGGATTGAGCTGCCAGTGGAGATAGTTGAGGCATATACTATAACAATATTTAAAAGACATTTGGACAAGTATATGGACTGGGAAGATTTGGAGGAACATGGGCCAAATGTGGGCAAATGGGACTAGTGTAGACGGGGCACCATGGTCAGTGTGGGCAAGTTTGGGCCACAATGCCTGTTTTCATGCTCTTTGAGTGTCAACACAAGGAGAAAACAAGCCCATGGTAGTGCAAGGCAGTCCATAGTGTTCCATTACTTAGGTAGGATTAGGATTGTCCAAGGTGGTTCAAGAACCTGATTATTGTAGGAAAGTGTTAAAGAAGGAACTGCAGATGCTGGAGAATCGAGGGTACACAAAAGGCTGAAGAAACTCAGCGGGTGCAGCAGCATCTAAGGAGCGAAGGAGACAGGCGACGCTTCGGGTCGAGACACCTGTTCTTGAACCTGATGGTATGGGACCTCAGACTTTTGTACCTCCTGCCTGATGGTGGTGGTGACGACAGGACTAGCCCGGATTATGTGGATCCTTGATGATAGTTACCGCGATCTTGAGGCAGCAAGTCAAGTAAATGCTTTAGGTGGTGGGGATTACTGTGCAGGGATGGAGCGGTCTGAGTCCATCACTCTCTGCAGTCGCTTGTATTCGCGTATCACCTGCAATGTGTGCTAATTAATCAACCTCCCAAACCTGCAACTTCCACTGCCTGGAGGAACAAGGGCAGCTCGTGCATGGAACCAAGACCCTAAAAGTTGCTTTCTGAATCGCATATTATCAAGTATAAATCCTAGCTTCTCTACTTACCAGCACTGTGGGAGCCCCACTATTGTTTGGGGCAGTAAATCTTGACCTTACTAGCAGATTCCATACCCCCAAATATGAATAAAATATAATGAGAAGTCATCAATATCAGAATAATGAGTGCTGTTTTATATTGCTAATCAGATAAAAACATGACATCACCACCCACTAAACATGTTGTTCATATTTTAGTTAATTTATTTACTATGGCTTGAATTGATTTTTGATTGCAATTTTTGAACAACTTCAAATAATTTAGGGTCTATAAATACAAAGCAATGTTTCCGTTTTATGGGATAGCAAGACCAAGACACAATGAATCTGGAATTAAAAAGTACTGATCTTATACTGGACATTTCTTGGCATGCTGTTTCACCGGAAATGCATATTTTAAGGAATGTTCTGAATCTTACACTAACCTTACCCTTAATTGACAGATTAACATAAAGCATTCTCATTGAGGGGCTGCATGCAGACAACCAAGCAGCAGTAGGGAGGTTGGGGATAGCATCAAGCAGGAAATTAGGGATGCATGTAGCAAAGTTATCATGGGTGACTTTAATCTACATATATAGATTGGGCCAACCAAATTGGTAGCAGCGCTGAGGAGGAGGATTTCCTGGAATGTATACAGGATGGTTCTTTGAAACAATATATAGAAGAACTAACTAGAGGACAGGCTATCCTAGACTGGGTATTGTGTAATGAGGAAGGATTAGTTAGCGCTCTTGTTGTGCAAAGCCTCTTGGGCAACAGTGACCATAATATGGTGGAATTCTGCATTAGGATGGAGAATGACAAAGAGAAGAAGAAAGGAGACTTTGAAGGTATGAGACGGGAATTGGCTGGGATAGACTGGCAAATAATACTTGGAGGGTTGATGGTGGAGATGCAATGGTAAAGATTTAAAAACTGCATGGATGAACTCCAAAAATTGTTCATCCCTGTCTAGCGAAAAAATAAAACTGGGAAGGTAGCTCAACCATGGCTGACTAGGAAAATAAAGGATAGTGTTAAATCCAAGGAAAAGGCATTTAAATTGGCCAGAGGATGCAGCAAACCTGACTAGGAGAAATTTAGAACTCAATAGAGGAGGACATAGGGGTTAATTAAGGGGAGGGGGGGGGGGGGGGGGGGTTGGGGGGAGAGCATGAAAGAAAGCTTGCAGGGAATATAAAAACTGACTCTGAAAGCTTCTTTAGATATGTAAAAAGGAAAAGATTAGTGAAGACAAATGTAGGTCCCTTACAACAAGAGACCGGTGAATTTATAATGGGAAACAAAGAAATGGCAGAACAGTTAGACAAGTGTATTAGTTTTGTCCTCACTAAGGAAGACACAAACAATCTCCCAGAAATACTAGGGGACCAAGGATCCAGTAGGAGGGAGGAACTGAAGGGAATCCACATTAGTCAGGAAATGGTCTTAGGTGAACTGTTGGGACTGAAGGCAGATAAATCCCCAGGGCAGGATGGTCTGCATCCCAGAGTATTCAAGGGGGTGGCCCTAGAAATCATGGATGCATTAGTGATCATTTTCCAATGTTCTCTCAACTACGGAGAGCACTTTTTCCACTTTTTAAGAAAGGATGGAGAGAGAAAACGGGGAATTATAGACCAGTTAGCCTTAAGATGCTTGAGTCAATTGTGAAAGATGTTACAGCAGCACATTTGGAAAGCAGTGACAGGATCGGTTAAAGTCAGCATGGATTTATGAAGGGGAAATTGTGCATGACTAATCATCTGGAATTTTTTGAGGATGTAACAAGTAGAATGGACAAGGGAGAGCCAGTGGATGTTGTGTATCTGGACTTTCAAAAAGCCTTTGACAAGGTCTCACACAAGAGATTAGTGTGCAAAATTAGAGCACATGGTATCGGGGGTAGTGTATTGACATGGATAGAGAACTGGTTGGCAGACTGGAAGCAAAGAGTAGGAATGAACGGGTCCTTTTAAGAATGGCATGCAGTGACTAGTGGGGTGCTGCAAGGCTCGGTGCTGGAAGCCCAGTTACAGTATTTACAATATATTAATGATTTAGACGAGATAATTAAATGTGACATCTCCAAGTTGGCGGATGACACAAAGCTGGGTGGCAGTGTGAGCTGTGAGGAGGATGCTATGAGGCTGCAGGGTGACTTGGATAGGTTGGGTGAGTGGGCAGATGCATGGCAGATGCAGTATAATGTGGATAAATGTGAGGTTATCCACTTTGGTGGCAAGAACAGGAAGGCAGATTATTATCTGAATGGTGTCAGATTAGGAAAAGGGGAGGTGCAACGAGACCTGGGTGTGCTTGTACATCAGTCACTGAAAGTAAACATGCAAGTACAGCAGGCAGTGAAGAAAGCTAATGGCATGTTGGCCTTCATTGCAAGAGGATTTGAGTTTAGGAGCAAGGAGGTCCTACTCCAGTTGTACAGGGCCCAGATGAGACCGCACCTGGAGTATTGTGTGCAGTTTTGGTCTTATAATTTGAGGAAGGACATTGTTGCTATTGAGGGAGTGCAACGTAGGTTCACCAGGTTAATTCCCAGGATGGCGGGACTGACATATGATGAAAGAATGGGTCGACTGGGCTTGTATTCACAGGAATTTAGAAGGATGAGAGGGGATCTGATAGAAACATATGAAATTCTTAAAGGATTGGACAGGAAAGATGCCGGAAAAAATGTTTGCGATGTTGGGATAGTCCAGAAGCAGGGACTTCTACTTCTCCCCACTCCTGCCCCTATTTTTCTATGTTTCTAAATCATAGAAAATTGATATAAAGTTAACATATAATTGCCAGTCCTTCTAAATGTGGGAAAATCAGTTGTTAATTCTCCTAAATATAATGCATGTAAATCATTGAAAAGCAATGCATAAGTACTGAAATGAAAACCATACTAACAAACTTTACATGGAACGTAAGACAGTGCAGCACAGGACAGGCACTTCAGCCAACTAGGTCTATGCTGAGCATGATTCCCAGTTAAACTAATCTCCTCTTCCCGCTTTGTGATCCATATCCCTGCATTCCCTGCATATGCATGTGGCTATCTAAAAGCCTCTTAAATGCCATGATCGTATATGACTCCACCACCACCTCTGGCAGCACGTTCCCTTCACCGATCACTCGGTGTAAAACTTGCCCCGCATTTCTGCAATAAACTTTCCTTCCTGTTCTTTTTCTGTTTTCATTGTAGTTTTCTAATTAATCACCTTGTCATCGAGCATCTGGGTCTCCCTCGTAAATATCAAAGCAATTCAATATTTCTGCCATCTCCTTTGGTATTATTCCATCTTTCCCTTAATATCGCTATTCCAATCCCAACTTACATTTTTTAATGGATTCATTTGTAAAGTATGTTGGTAATTTGTTGCATGTTCTTTGATATTTTAATGTCAGATTTATTTTATCCACCAGTTCCATATACCTACTACCCTTCACAAACCTATGCACTCTGGTTCTTGATACCCTGTTCTGGGTAAAATACTCTGTGCATTTACCATATCGATTCCTTTCATGACTTTGTACACATCTAGAGTTCACCCCTCATTCTCCTGTGCTTCAAGGAATAAAGCCCTTGCCTGCTCCACCTGTCACTATAGCTCAGTCCTTCAAGTCCTGACAACATTGCTGTAAATCTTCTCTGCACCCTTTCCAGCTTAACAACATCTTTCCTATAACAGGGTGTCCCAAAACTGAACATAGACTCTAAATGTGGCCTCATCTTCTGTATGTCTTGCACATTGAATGTTAATATGATTGTTACATAATTATATAATTGTCAATATGACTAAACAATGAATAAAAATAATGAATATAAGAATAATATAATTGTTAATATGAATAAACGGATGACAGATGTACAAAACACAGCTTTGGTTGAACCTTAGTGAATTCAGCAACTTGTACAATTCTACCAAGGAATTTATTGTAAGGAACATTTGCTTAGTCTGTCTGATTGTTTGATTTCTATGAAATGTGAAGGAAACATCCTTTTGTGGATGCACTGCTGGAGGAAAAATAAGGTGTAATTCTTGAGGGAGTAGATGAAGAAAAGGACATATGGGCAAGTGGAGGCGATTGCATTGGTGTGGGGTAATTTTCCTATTGAAAAAGTGGTAAGCATCAAGGATTCTCTTTAACAGTTGATACTGTGATCCGGTGGCAGGATTATATCCCGCAGCAATCAAAGGATGGGTTAATTGTGTTCTATACTTTTCGGAGCTTGAAAAAATCAAAAGGTGCACATTTGGATTCAGATTTCCACTGTAAAAATATTGAAAATGCTCAATCTGAACATAAAAATTGGTTTTAGGGCTTCACCTTGTTGTTTTAGCTTAACCTGTGCCCTTTCCCAGGATTTGCAGAACCTACATGTCTTTGACTGACACGCGTAAAACTTCAACAAAAACATTAGCTGAATAAATAATAGCCTTTAATGATATTCACTAAAGGGTGTGAAAACAGCACTCACTGTTTACTTGTTTTCAGATCTCTGGTAGCATGTTGTGCATGAGGGTAAATAAGGCAGGCTGATTTTATTTTTGGGAAAAATCTGTGGCCCTTGATATTAGGTCAAAGCTTAATGTTTGTGGGATTCTGCTGCCCAAGCTGCAGTGGGGCAGAATCTATAAATGCCCATGTGCATTTACAGAATCTACAAATGCACAGTGGATAAAATAATCTGACATTTAAATATCAAAGGAATATGGTCTTTATTGATGTTATGGGGTGGCTGCCACATTTTCAAGGGATTTTCAGTATCACGTGTCTCAATTGGGCCATCAGCAGAAGAAATGCCCATGTAAGATTCTGCAAGTAAACTGATTCTTGGATCCACCTGCATTGTAAAATAATTCTCTGCCAATCATATTCCCTTGCATGAACAGTTGGTTGCTAGAGGTTCAATGTACACGAGCAGAATGGGTGAAACTCTTATAGTAATTGTAGACTACTACAAATATGTAGGAATCCGTAGATAAAGGGATAATTGAAATTGAGCTGCATTAGAGATATAATCCCAAATCACAGATATAAAAGAAGTATTAGTAACATTTCACTTTAGTATTAATGTTTTAATTCCCATTAGGGAAGTTGACCAGATTAATGTTTAACCTTTAGTATTTTGCTTGAGTTATTTATTTTCTACACTTTTATGCAATGCAAATGTTATGTGTGTCATATGACACAATTCTTGGAATGCAAATTAGAATCTTTATGCATCCTGTCCTGTTCATGTGAATGTAAAGAGAGCAGTGATTCTACCTTCCTTTGGCTAAATGTACTGAACTGTGGAGGTCCCTGGTACAAAGTGTACTGGATAGATCGATCATCAGTCTATGTATGAATGGCCTTTTTACAATATCATAGTTAATGGAATAATGGATTTGATTTCCTATTGATCATTCCTTTGCAAAATTAGCTGCATTTCAACTTTTTTAAATCAAGCTGCAAAAATGCTGGCAGTGCAAATTGAATGGGGCATATCGTAACCTGCCGTATTCCTGACAAAAATACGGAAAGGAATAGATTGATTAAGCAAACGGATGAAAAATGAATTATAAAGCAGAAGTGATAATAAGTAATTGAGTATATCTTGGATATTGTGCTGTACGTATGTCTCCAGCCACTCCATTTGCAAGCTCAATCATCTCGTTCGGTAGTTTGCCACCGAAATGGAGAGAATCATTCGCTGAAGAATCTCAATAGGTTTCTTGGCAGGTAAATTATTAATGCATTTCTCGCTAAAGGATTCAGGCATGCGAGAATTGCCCTCCTGGGAACAAAATCCAATCCCAGCAGAAAAGGCTGCTGGAGGAGGCTGCCAGTAGAAAGCTAACAATTTAGCCTGTTTAGTTTCACACCAGAATAGCTGGAGCCATGTTCTTAATTGGCCTGTTTCAGACTGGGTTCTGCTTTATTGCAGGTGGGTGCCAGGGCTAGAAAGTAAAATGAGTATTTATTAATATGGTTTTGCAATGTTTGGGAATAAAATATTCTTTGATTACTTTTTTTTGAAGTTTGCTTAATAATTATTAGGTAAAATGGTGTGACTAATTTCTCTCAGTTCTGTGAAGGCGTTCTTTTAAGTTCAGCATTGAAAATAATCTTGGTAGTCTCCCTGCACTCCAAAACTTGTCAATAACATTTACCTAATCATCTTGTCATCTGTGAATTATATTTATTTGTTTAGCTGCAGTTATTTTGAGCTGAATGAGAACCACCTGGGTATTCTTTCCTGTTCAGACTATGCTGGGAAACAGGAACCCAATTAAAACCGAATACTCTATTTCATAAACCTGGAAGATATTTAAGAGGATATAGCTAACCTTGACAATTTCTGAATCTTTCTTTAACTCAACTCACCAGCTGGGTTTCTTTTTTTAAATAAAAATATATTTGTCATTGCAAAATGATAGTGAGGATATTTACTTGAGAAAAATAGGGAAGACTGCTACACACCAATTGAGTTATTTTTTAACAGGCAATTTGATGGAAGATTTTAGTCAGGAAAATTCCAGGCTTTCCTGAGCTGGTCAATGAAAGAAAAGAAACACATTTAACAGAATTCTCATAATGCAAAACTGAATATTACAGTTAGAAAGCTTCTCAAATATGAGCAGCAACTGAATTACTGTTAGACTCGCAACAAAATACTTTAGAATTACAAGGAATAAAATTAAGAATCCCTATTAAAATGTCCTTTTAACTTTACTTTGTTACCCCATCTTGTATTTTGATTATTCTTTCCATTCGATATCAATGTCATAAAAGCTTCCATTTCTAACTTTTTGTATTGAAGTTCAGTGATATTAAATTGGGCTGCACTTAGTTTGCAGATTATCAAAATATTCCGGGTGTAAACCCAAGTGGAATATTGGTGCCTTCAGGTACTGTTTCTACTGAAGTAATAATTAAAGGTTTTCAGTCACAATGTTGTTGACAATGTCAGGCATTGGTTTTGGGGTGAGTGGAAGATTTGTCAAATCCAAACTGGTCACTGTTAAATATAGAGGTCAATTTATTTGTCATTGTTAACCATATTTTCACTGGGGCAAATATTAATATTCATTATTATTTAATAAGGTTTTCAATGTCTCCACAACTATTTGGGGCTTGATCTTTCTAATGGTTATGTGCTTTTCAGGCTGACAAAGTAAGCCTTATAATATTCACAATTGCTGCATGCATATTCTTGCCATTACCACACAATGTGTTGGAATAAGTCAGTGGGTCAGGCAGTATCTGTCATGTACGTGGATAGGCAACGTTTTGAGTCGGGATCCTTCTCCAGACCTGGGAACTTAGGTGTAAATGGAAGTCTGAAGAAAGGTCCGGACATGAATTGTCACCTATCCACGTCCTCCAGAGATGCTGCCTGACCTGCTGAGTTATTCCAACACGTTATGTTTTATTTTTATAAACCAGCATCTGCAGTTCCTTGTGTCTCTCATACCATTACTAACAATGGTACTACGTAAAGGCAATAGTACATGCAGTACGATTTGTTATTTTGCCCATGCTCATTTGGTTAACCACCAGTTGAAGCTTTCTGTGGTTAATATAATAACATTAGATAATTGAGAGTATCGTCTGTTATAAATTAAGACTGAAAATACTTAAAGACTCAGCAAGCTAAGCAGCTTTTGTGAGTAACTTATGACTTAAAATTAGAATGAGCACCAGACACAAACCGGAAAGGCTGATTATCTGTAATATTTAATTTATTGTTGCGTTCTGTAGGCTGTAATATGCTGGGTCACAATAGGAGATGTTAAATCAAAAACTGCAGAGGATGGCAATCTGAAATAAAAACAGAAAATAAAGGTAAAACTCCGATCAGTCGGCATCTGTGGAAAGAGAAACTGTCAACATTTCTAGTCAAAGACCTTTTTCATCAGAGCTGAGTGAGAGAAACAAGTTTGTCTAACTAGCAGAGATGTGGGGGAAAGACAATGGATGGAACAATGGGATTGGCTGTACTAGGATGAACTAATGTACATAGAAAATAGAAGGGTACAACACATAAACAGGCCCTTTGGGTAATAATGTTTATGCTGAACATGATGTCATCTTAAACTAATTTCCTCTGCCTGCACATGATCCCTCCAATCCCTGCATATTGATGTGCCTATCTAAAGGCCCCTTAAATGCCACCATTGTATCTGCCTGCACCACCACCCCTGGCAACGTTCCAGGCACTTTGTGTAAAAAGAAAACTTGCTTTCACACCTCCACAACTTTGTGCCCTCTCACTTCTAAGCTATCTTTTCTAGACTTGCACATTTCTACTATGGGGGGAGGGGGGGAGGTCAGTATGCCATTCATAATTGTGTTTACGTCTATCAAATCTCCCGTCAACCGACGTTCCAGAGAAAGCAATCCCAAGTTTGTCAACCGCTCCTAATAGTTGATACCCTATCATCCAGGCAGCATTCTGGTAAATCTCCTCTGCACCTTCTCCAAAGCCACCACATCTTTCCTGTAATGAGATGACCAGAACCTCACACTATAGTCCAAATGCAGCTGAGCCAAAATCCTATAAAGCTGCAAAATGAATTCCTGACTCTCATATTCAATGTCCTGACCAATGAAGGCATTAAATTGATAATTGAGGTATTTTGTCTGGGTGAGGCGTGGTGTCTGGGCAATGTTGCATAGTCTGGCCTGCTGGACAAGTCTACAAATGAAGGGAAAAAAAGGAAGAGAGGAATGGCAAGAACAAGGACCACTCCTGATACTAACAGAAACCCTACAACGTGTTCAGATGTACTTGTAATTGTATAGGAGATCAAGGAGATCAGAATGAGAGTGAGATAGTGAATTAAAAATAGAAAGTAATCGGAAGCTCAGGGTCACCACTGTGGAAAGAGTCACACCTGTAGAATTACTGTTTTAGTCCCTAAATGGTGGGAAGCGAAGAGGTAAAAGGATGGGCATGAAGCCCCCTCTGCCACACAATAGGGAGTAGTAGTTGGGGATGGAAGAGTGGTTTAAGTAGTAGCAAGTGTAATGATTAATTTGAAATGCTGAAAGATGAGATACTGTTCCTCAAGCTTATGTTAGGTTTCATTAGAATAATGTAAACAGCCAATGGCAGAGAGGTCAGGGTAGGAATGGGATGGAGAACTAACTACCGTGTTTGCCTTTGACCCTCTATAAAACTGCTGCATCATAGAATGGCTTCAGATCTAGTAGTGAACATGGAGACAGCACAAACGCAGCAAAATATTATCACAAATGTTAACACAATTCTTCCCAATCTTATGGCATCAAAGACTGCACAAAATCACGAAAGAGAAAATCTACACCATAATTATCTTCGCATAAGAATTTTGGCACAGATTATCAAGCTTTCTTTAAACAAAAATTACAAATGCCGGTTATTTTTCAATGATAAAAGAACTAGGGTGTCTTTTGTTGGTTACTGTGGTAAGGATCTTAGGAACTATGAACAAAGCAGACTGCACTGAATTATTTTCTACTAACCAGTCTTGATTTAAATCTTCAAGCTGTTTCAATTACGATTGATCCACAAATATGATACAGGAAAAAAGTGTCCTACTCCTTTATATTTTGTGAACAGATTTTTCTGCACCACATTGGGGAAAGAGCGTTCCAAGAAATCTGAGTGTTGTAATAACAGATTATAGATCAGTTTTGTTTTATTCTGGGAGTCAGTTTGTCACAATTGCCTATGTCTGCCAAGGGAAAAAAAGGGTAGTGTGTCTTTGAAAGAAGTAAATGAAGCATATAGGTGTGCCATTTCACGTAGAAATGAGTATTTGTTTGAGGTATGAATGAACTGAGTGTTTTCTATGTATGACCTGCAATATTTTTGCCATAAACCAGTTGGGGTTGTGGGATGGGATGGAGGGGGCAACATTTGTCTCAGGGATGCTTCAATCTGAAGTGGGATCATAGCTTTATTAAAAGCTATAAATAAAAGATAAAATCAGTCTGAGTTGAGTAAAATCCTGCTAAATTGAGAAAGGAACTTGGGAATTCTATGTACTTTCTGGACTTAATAGCAAGCCATAACAATTCACGGTTCACAGTCATTGTTCAGTCATCTTTTCTTTCCCCTCCCCACCCTTTAATGTAAATTATGATGCTATTTTATGGTCTTGATTTCAGTCAACAGTTTTTGACTATGTAGTTATTTAAAAAATATATAATGTCACGGTTCCAAATTTGGATTCTAGCTTGATTGTTTCCTGTCTCTGGCCTTGAACTCTCTCTTGTTTCTCTCACACACTTGATTTGGGATGTGGGTGAACAGCAGCATTTATTACTCTCTGGGTATCACATTCCAGATTTTAGCTGCCCTATAGGAAGCAGAATTACCGGGGAAGGAGAAGGAAAATTTAAATAAAACACTAATTATCTCATCTGACTGGCACAAACTTGCTGTTCATTATAAAATGAGAGATTGCTAGTTTGTATTCTAATCCTATCAGCACCCATAGATGTTTAAACATGAAGAAAATAGAACTACCTTCCGCCTCTGATTCAATCGCTTACTATTAAACACTAACTGGAGGCTCGTCTGTGCACTGCTGAAGTCATTCTGAAGGTGGGCTGCTCCTCGTGGCTGCATAGATTGCCTGTTTTTTTAAAACACAGATGCTCTTGTGCTTAAATAGGAAAGCAGATGTTGTTTGCTTCCTGTATAGTTGCAACAAGCCAATGCTTTGTGTGTTATTCTGACACTGCTGTCAATAAGCTGTAATGCGAGAAAACAGGATTTACCACTGAATGTCAGCTTTGGAATCCAGACTGCGTGATTGAGAAAACAATCTTGTGTAACTCTGACAGCTTAGCTGAAAAACTCAGAAGAAAGCAGTTCAGTCTACTTCATCTCAAAGAGGTATGGTTGTTTAAATTCCTCAGGTTGTTTGGCTACTGCTAGCAATGATCAAATGTGGGTTGAAGAATTATATTCATGTTGTTACTATCGCTGGCTTTATAAAAATGTTTAGATCTCCAATTGCCTGACTTCACCTCAAAATGTTGTACTTCAAGAAGTTGCAGTTTTGGAGTGTCTGGAAGATGGCTGAATGCTTTCCTATTTTTTTCTTTTGCTGGGCACTATTAATGTTATCCTTCTGTGAAAAGGAATAATTTTTGAAGTGTATCATACTAGCTTGCAGTTCAGTATATTGCTTAGGACATTTAGCATTTGAAGTTCTTAAAAATATTTAATCTTGGAATATCTTCCAACATTTTCTTCCTATTTTTATGTAGTAGTAGTAATTTGAGAAATGCAATGATACATAAATTGTTCCATGTGGATTCATTTTTACAGGGTCTATGACTGTTCACAGAAATGTTTTCTTTATTCTGCTGCCAAATAGGATCTCTGCCTGATTATAATGTTTTAATCAAAATTAGATAATGGATAAAGAGAGTCAGTAGGGAAAATGCTTCATGTAATTGTTATTAATGGTCATATCTGCAACAAGTTTAAAATTACAGAAATGAATCTAGCAGGAGAAACCAATACCCACAAGCTAAAAAAGGTAACCAGTTCAATCACTACTGCAAACCTGGGATGTCAGAGTTCTATAAAATGATACAGTGAAATTAAGAATGGAGCCATAAAATGTCCACTATCCAACAACTTAACTGTTTGAATGCAAAATTTGGTTGCAATGATTGGAGTGGAAATAAGGTGGTGCAATATATTGAAGACCAACAGGCAGGGGTATGGAGTCCCAAAACAATTACTATCTATTCCCCCCACAGATGCTGCCTGATCAGTTGCGTTCTTTGCGTTTTTGTTTTGCTCAAGATTGCAGCATCTGCCAATCTCTTGTGTTGCCATTTTTGTACATGTCTTGTGACTGAGCTCTAGAAGCATTGTTTAAGAAAGAACTGTAGATGCTGGAAAAATCGAAGTACATAAAAATGCTGGAGAAGCTCAGCAGGTGAGGCAGCATATATGGAGCGAAGAAATAGGTGACGTGTTGGGTCAAGACCCTTCAGACTGATGTGGGGATGATGGGGGCGGGAAGAAAAAAGGAAAAGGCGCAGACAGTGGGCTGTGGGAGAGCTGGGAAGGGGAGGAGAAAGAGGGAGAAAGCAAGGACTACCTGAAATTGGAGAGGTCAATGTTCATACTGCTGGGATGTAATCTACCCAAGCAAAGTATGAGGTGCTGCGCCTCCAATTTACGGTGGGACTCACTCTGGCCATGAAGGAGGTCCAGGACAGAAAAGTCGGTTTCAGAATCGGAGGGGGAGTTGAAGTGCTGAGCCACCGGGTGATCAGGTTGGTTATTGCGAAGGTGTTGGACGAAGCGATCACCAAGCCTTCGCTTGGTCTCACCGATGTAGAGCAGCGGATGCAATAGACGAGGTTGGAGGAGGTGCAGGTGAACCTCTGCCGCACCTGGAAAGACTGCTTAAGTCCTTGGATGGAGTAAAGGGGGGGGTAAGGGGGGGGGGGGGGGTAAAGCGACAAGTGTAACATTTCCTGCAGTTGCAAGGGAAAGTACCAGGGGAGGGGGTGGTTTGGCTGGGACGGGATGAATTGACCAGGGAGTTATGGAGGGAGCAGTCTCTGCGGAAAGACGAAAGGGGAGGAGATGGGAAGATGTGGCGAGTGGTGGGATTCCGTTGGAGGTGGCAAAAATGTTGGAGGATTATCTGTTGTATGTGATGGCTGGTAGGGTGGAAGGTGAGGACAAAGGGGTCTCTGCCCTTGTTACGAGTGGGGGATGGGGAGTTAGAGCAGAGTTATGGGGTATAGAAGAGACCCTGGTGAGAGCCTCATCTATAGTCGAAGAGGGGAACTCCCGTTCCCTAAAGAATGAGGACATCTCCAATACCCGGGTTTGGAACACCTCATCCTGGGTGCAGATGCGACGTAGACGGAGGAATTGGGAGTAGGGGATAGAGTCCTTACAGGAAGCAGGGTGGGAAGAAGTGTAGTCCAGATAGCCATGGGAGTCAGTGGGTACATAGATGTCGGTCAGTAGTCTGTTACCTGCGATGGAGATAGTGAGGTCTAGAAACGATATGGAAATGTCGGAAATGGTCCAGCTCTAGAAGCACCTTCATTCATACCTTATTGTAGGTGCCTTCATAGCCATCATTTAATGGCCACCCTTGAGAAGGTGGTGGTGAACTGCTGACTTCAACTATTCATCTAGTGAGGCTAGAACACTGCAAACAATCCAGGATTGTGACCAAACCCTGATGAATGATTGGTAGATTGGGATGTGACTGGAAGGGTAATGTGCAAGTGATGTTTCCAAGTGCTTGCTGCATTATTCTCTTGAAATAGTGGAGATTATAGACCTGGAAGATGCTGCTGAAGATGCTTCAGTAAATAATTGCAGTGAAATTTATAAATGATACACACACTGAAACAACAGTGCGCCAGCAATAGATGTGAATATTTAAGCTAGTGGTTGGGATGTTGGTCATATATTGTAATTTGACCTGGAACGGTGCAGGATAAAAAGAAAGTTGCATTTATATAGTTCTTCTAATAAACTGTTTTACTGCAATTTAAATATTTTTTCCGGTGTTTTTATTATTGCAATGCAGGTAGTACTTAAGCTAATTTTTACATGGAGTTCTGACAAACACCATTGTAAAACTGACTAAAACATCAGTTTGTTTAAGAAGCAATATGTGGTCAATAAATATTAATCAGGAGTTCAAAGATAACTCCTCAAAACTTTCAAGTAGCGTCATGGACCATTGGGGATAAAAGGTCATTTCTAACAAAGGTGTGCTTCCTCAATAGTACTTTGGAGCGTCCATCTAAAATGTTGTGCAATGGTCTCTTACAACTGAACCCATTTTCTTCTGAGTCTTCTGACTCTTCTGAGTGAGATGTGAGAGTTCCACTAAGTTACCCACGGTTTGCACTCTACAGGAAGTGGGGGGCATTCCATAATTGACTTGTCTTGTGAATGGTTCAGGCTTTGGTGAATCGGGAGATGAGTCATCCAATTCCTGGACTTATTGTTCGTAATATTCACAGTACTTATGTGACTGAATCAGTTAAATTCCTAGTAAATAATGATTCCTTTCCCAGAAAGTTCATGGCAGGGGACTGTATTTACAGTGAAGGAATGAGATGAACTCAAGTTGGATCCTATTTTATGTGACATGGTGATATTCTGGTAATTGTATGACATAAATAGTATTTACTACTTAGCAATGAAAATTACAACAGCCTTGCTTCATGATCGACAGAATTTTATGGCATTTTGATAGTCTCACAATCGTTTCACGAATTAAGGTAATTAATGAAATTTTTCATCCTAGGGTGACACCGGGCTTTTGTTTGTGCTTCTGTATCTTTGGACAGCCCACTTTGTTACTATTCCAATTATCATCATATGATACCAAACCCCTAATTAGTTGACCCAATGAGACAAAGGAAAAGGTCTGAAAAAGGGTCTCGACCCAAAACGTCACCCATTCCTTCTCTCCAGAGATGATGCCTGTCCCGCTGAGTTATTCCAACTTTTTGTGTCTCTCTTTGGTTTAAACCAGCATTTGCAGTTCCTTCCTACACACAAAAGGTATAAACGGTCATTTAACATACTTTTTAAATAAAATTGAGTTAGAACACTTGAACTATCAAGAAGTAAAATGGTATACTTGCGATCCAATATTGTTGATTATTATTTAAAAAATGCCAGACAATAAACTGTTGTGATGGAATGGTTGAAATTCATGCTGCTTCTGTAACAGGTGTTGGCCAGTCTGTTTTTGCAACCCAGCAGGGAGTCAAATCTCCCTTGTATTTACAGTTGGACCATTTGCCTTTTTATGGAAGGATGACTTTACTGTGAGTTCTGAGCAAGACAGTTGCTATGCTTTGTACTATCTCATGCTGTATATTGTTTGACTTATTGTGGCAAATATTTGAGAAACCTCTGCTGTTGAAAACCAGAAGGAAGGGCTGTCAACTGGGTTATTATTGTACACTTCCTCTCTTAACTGATGAGGACATAAACAGAGCTTTGAAATAAATACCACACCTCCGTTATGTGAAACTACACAATGGCTGACAGAAGTGAATTATTAAATTAAACCTGAAACAATGGATACATCTGGTGAATAATATTAATCCACACATTGAACGTATACATTTGACTGATAGAGAATTGAACCAAAATATCCGAGGGTTCAATATCATGGACGTCAATAAATGCCAATTAAAAATTGCATTAATTACTATTAATACAGATATTCAGAAAACGGCTTTTATTTAATACAGCTTATTGTGGCACTGAAAGGCATTGTAAATTTACACATGTTAATCTAGTGTTACTTAACTGGGTTCCTGATACTATGTATTGGCCCAATACATTGACAATGAGAGTTTTATTTGCTTCAAAATCAGTTTTAAAAGAATGCTATTTGTGTTATAATAAACTAAGATCTGAAGAAACGGTCATGTTTCCCAACAGAAATATGTTGCACTAATTGTAAGGAATGATGAAATATCTTGAACATCTGCCCTTCCCCAGGCTAGGGTTTTAGGGTTCTGAATGGTCCTTCCACAAGTTAGGGTACTGTCTAATTCACCTGTACCCCACTGCAGACATTGGACTTTGTCTCTGGAACTGGTGCGCAACAATACTGAGAACTATATTCTGCACTCCGTATCTTCTTTTGATCTACGTATTGAACCTGAGTTTGACTTGATTGTATTCATCTGATATCATTGGATATAGCCTGCAAAACAAAGCTTTTCACTGGCCTTGATACACATGACAATAATAAACCCAAAGCAAGATATAATTGCACCCCACAATCATATTTTCTCATTGTCCGGCCCATTCAATAAAGAGGACCGGAAGCCAAATCTCTAATTCTTTTCAAGTAGAAACAGGCTTATATTTGCATTTTGATGAACAATTATATCTGTTACAGATTAGATTAATCTTCTCATTCACTGGGAACAAGCAGTATGTCAGTATTACAAAGGTAATACGTGCAAATTTCGAGCATGAGAAATAATTGGCTATCTTCAGCTTTTTAACATTAGGTGCAAAAAATGCATTTGTTTATTGGTGTAGCTGATTATTGATTACATCATTAATCAAGAAGCATCAATGTCCATGGTAGCATTTTAAGAACTTGCATAATTAGCTCAGTTTCCTTTATAGGCACTCAAAAAATGGAATTAAAAAATAATTAAATAAAATCAAGACAGGTTTCTCTCATGTTTAACTTTTAAGTGAATATAGAATATTTTGGTTGTCTCACAAAGAAACCAAAATCATTTAAAAAAAAGTACAACCTCGCATGTGGTTTCTCACTATATATTTCAGAGCCACTGAATTGCTTATGGCCAGCATATTAAGTAAATATTGCAGAATGCAATTGGGACACAAGTGATGAGATGAATGACTAGTTACCCTGTTTCCACAGTATATGTTGATGGATAAATGTTGGTGAATTACTCAGAGCTTCCCGTTGTTCCTCATTAAATGCTACGGCAACTTTTGAGCCCATCTAGCAAGTATGCACCTTATATGAAAGGCACCATTGCTGAAGATAAAACTACTCCCTTGCTACTACCTAGGTCACTTTACAAGTTCCACAGGTGAGCTCAATTTAACTCTTGCCTGCTGAAAGTATGTTCAAGGACATTGTTCATCACCACCCAAATGTCTACTTGCGCAAATGGTGTCCACATGTTAGATTTAATAGGGCAGGAACTAGGGGGTGATATGTCTGCTGTTCCCATCTTCTCTGACATCCAAAAATCTGGATGAACGACAAAAGAAGCTGGTCTATATGATATGGATGTTATGAATTGGCACTGACCCAAGGGCCTGGGTGAATCTAGAATGTATCTTCTCTCAGAAGCTAGAGCTAATAACATTGATAAAATAATGTCTATTTGGTTGACAGAGACTTGCTTTACCAGAGGCTTATTAAGTTAATCTGCCTGCAAAGATGGACTCCATAACAATGTAGTCACCCATCTGACACACATAGAAATAAATGGCTCCATTTTGATTCCATATAAATAGGATTATAGGTGGAAATCTTTCGGCCGCTTTCATACCAGGAAAGCAGAGCATTGAACTATCAGCCTCAATTGCTTTACAATCTTGACATGTACACTTCTTTTGAACATCAATCCAGTGTATAGTATTGAGGGAGTATTGGACCACAAATGTATGTTAAGAGGTCCTCTCACACTACTTTGATGAGGGGCAGGGAAATTTCTTGGTGTCCAATTTAATATTTATTTCTTCAACCAACATAAGTGTAACAGATTATTTGGTCCCAGTTTCTGGGTGTTTTGTGACAAATTAGCGGGTGTATTTCCTGGAGTGCACCACTGGCTATAAAAAGCTTTAGGACATCCTGAGATTGTGAAAGGTGATATGCCACATTCATCACAATCGCAAAATTTAATCTTCCTGTTGATGTAATTTTTCAATAAACCAAATATGCCGAGTTCCTTTGGCACACAGCAATGTCATTAAATGAGCAGTTCAGGAAAAATTGCAGTTCCATTTTTTTGAGGCAAAATCTCTAGGGGTGTAAAAAATATTTGGTCATAAGTTACCATTTTGGTTTCTAGCTCTTAGCCTTTACTCCTTTGTATAATGGTACGTCAGCTTGGAGCTTTGATTCATAATGGAACCCTTCATCATCCAGGCAAAACACTCACTGGCACTCCCCATGTCATGTAATGATTCCATCCTGAAATGTGTCTGCAAACCGATTTGTTCTTATAGGAAATAAATTATTTTTCAGCAAGGGAAAACGATAAGTGGGTGACAGAAATAACAACACAAGTTCACTCATTTGCAGCCAGTCACTGTGGATATGGCCACAAAAGAGAGCACCACCAAGAGCAACATAATCCCAACAGACAATGAAGCCCACGGTTTAAATAATTGGATGGATACACAAAATGCTGGAGAAACTCAGCGGGTGCAGCAGCATCTAAGGAGCGAAGGAGATAGGCGACGTTTCGGGTCGAGACCCTTCTTCAGAATTGGATGTTTGTTTGTCCATACAGAACATTTGGGCATAAATTATTTCATTATTTTAAACTTTGAGGACTCCACAACAGACATCCATGATTAAAATACAATCGATAGAAATAATGTATCCATCAAAACAAACCTATGTACATATTTAAAGTTGTGGAAGAATTTTGTAAAGATAGTCATCCTTAAGTCAGTCTTCCCTGAACCAGGGACTACTTCCCTAATAAAACACATCTGCTCAGGCAGCATGACACAATGCTGGGAACCTGATATTGAGGAACTGATATTAACTCCTCATTGCTGTGCTTTGTATCTGGTGCATGATGAATCACCCCTTGGCCCAGTGCAGAGAGGCTGCCTGGGAAAGCTGGTGTTTAACAGAACGGGGCAAATGTGTACCACACAACACTGAGATGAGGGGCTCAAGGTTGCACCATGGCCGACACACAATTCTGGAGACTGGCAGCACCTGGTCCTCATGTTGCTGGATCACTCCCTTCACCTCCTCTTGAGTGTGATGGAAGCTGCTGTCTCCCCTTCCTTGGCTGCACAGGTCATGTCTCCCTGGTAACAAGCTCAATTGTTAACAACCACTGGGTTTGTGACCTCTTTTAACGTTGCTTACTTTAGCACTCCTGTTGAATCATCAGCATGAACATTTGTAAGACTTTATCGCCACATATTTTACGTCAGTTAAATTTTATTTACAATGTTTAACGAATATAAGGTGGCAATGTGATCAATACATGGTATGTCATGCAGTTGTGCAATTCTACACAGAGTTCAGACGCTCAGTTTTATTTCCAGAACTTGCTAATGTGTGTTGTAACTCTGCAGACAAAAGTCTAGTAGAAGGGTATGTGATGAGTAAATGTCTGAAAGGAGCAGTTGATTTGTTAGAGATTAATATTTTAACCAGATAAAACAGTGACTCATTAACTAAAGTACAAGTTCATGTGCAAAGACAAAACCTATTTAAATGGAAGGAATTCTAAGTCAAAACCTGATGATGAGATTGTTTTTGTAAACTGATAAAAATAGAAATATAAAATGATCCTATGTCTGCAATTCATGACTCAACCGGGATACATAAATATGATGCAACAAAATTGCTGGATTGTGGGGACAGTGTGGTAGAATAGAATGCGTTGGTCAGCCCTTTCATAGACAGCACAACCTCAGTTATTCCCCCTGCTGTAACATGATTTTAATGAAATTGTAATGTAACAAGCTGCGGAAGGAGATAGTTAAGGCAGGTACTATAACAATATTTAAGAAGCATTTAAATGGGTATGTAGATAGTTTGGGTATAGAGGGATATGGGGCAAATTCAGGCAGGTCGAAATAGTGTAAATGGGGCATGTTAGTCAGCGTGGGCAAGTTGGACTGAAGGGCCCGTTTCCTTGCTGTATGACATTACAATCTTCACTCTCAATGAGTAGTATTATTAATGGGCTATGTCATTTCCCATGTTAATTCAGTTGAGTTATATCCTTTTATAGACATTGCCAGCTAGCATAGATCCCTGCTGATCATGACGGCTCACAGAATTATCTATTTTCAGTACAAAATGCTAAAATGCAATGTGTTGTGTAAACTACGTATTTGAGTTTGGGTGGGTGTCAATATCTCTCAATGGAAAAATATTGAATTTTATCATAAGCTATACTACTCTCTGCAAAAAAATTAACTAATTGTCTTACATTATCTTCTTTGCACAAATGGCAACAATTACTACACAATGTTTTGAATTATATCACTATTAGTCTCTATTCAGGGCATTCTAACTGATGGGTTAGATTAAAGCTATTTTACAACAGTTTCTCAGATGCATCAAGTAATTTTCTTCCAAGTAATTTAGTTGGTAATGAATCAAAAATATTTAAATAATTTTGGGACTAACACAGAATAAATGAAGTAGAAATTGTATTGATGCTGCTGTTGCTGGGCTTTGCTGACAATCTCACTGCACTGATCACTGTATACGTTTGTAAAACCACATAATTGCCGCTGACTAGTTTCAAACTTGGTTATATTTCTTGTCAAAACGTAGACTGTTTGACTAACTCAAACTTATGCATAATATTCAGGCATTCAGAGCAGGTGACATTGTAATGAATGACAGCATAATCCAGGTCTTGTTTAATTAAAATTTTAAATCTGATAGACAGAGCACACAAAGTTGTATTTAGTTTTTATATTGTTAAATCATGTATGTTTCCATTATCATTACCACGTGGACTCCTAGCTTGTTTGAGTGGATTTTTAGGATGGTTCTGACAGACTGATGTTTGTTTATACATCTCTGAATATGATTAATGATCACCACTGTGAAATGACCGGCATTTTTAGTAAATAACATTCTCAGATTCACTGTAATTTTGATGTGATAAACCATATTTTGGCAGCATCCAGGAAAAAAAGCAGCTTGCCAAATGTTGTGATTTGTGGAGCTATTTTTAATGCTGATTTATATTGATGCAAAACCACTAAATATATGGGTATTGTATTCTTGGCTATACTAACATTAATTTATCTGTCCAAAATGGTTGATATCTTTGACTGGTGGTCAGCTGTATTTCATACAATTGTATTAACAAGGACATCGTACAATCTTTTGTTTTAACAAATATGAAATGGCTATTCTGAAGCTAATGTTTAGTTTTAGTTTAGTTTAGATATACAGCATGGAAACAGGCCCACCGAGTCCACACCGCCCAGTGATCCTTGCACATTAACACTACCCTAAACACACTAGGGCAATTTAGTGTTTATACCAAGCCAATCAACCTACAAACCTGTATGTCTTTGGAGTGTGTGAGGAAACAGAAGATCTTGGAGAAAACATACACATAGACATAGGACATTTATTGTCACATACACCAATTGGTGCAGTGAAATTTGAGTGTAATTGCAGCACACATATAAGATAAACATAACACTATGTAATTTAACATTAAACGTAAAAAACATCCCCCCCACAGAGGGATCAATGTATCCCACTGTGAGGGAAGGCAGCAAAGTTCAGTCCACTTTCTCTATGTCACCCGTGGTCGGGGCCTATTTGAGGCCTCCGCAGTCACCGCTACTACAGCCCAATTTTTCAGGCCCTCTCGTCAGAATGATGGAACTCCGGTGTCGGAAGAACGCTTCAGCGGCTTGGAGTTCCGAAACAGCCGCTTCCTCCCGAAGACCGCGGTTCCCGAAGTCTACATGCCATGCTGTTCAGAGCTCCAACTCCGGCGACCTCGGCGAAAGTTGTTAAAGTCAGCGCCGCCGCGGCTGGAAGCTCCGCAGACCACATCTCCACGATGTTGAAGTTGGCAGTCCCAGCACTCTGGAGCTCCAACACGGCGACCCGGGTAAGGCATCGCCTGCTCCGCGATGGTACCTCAGTGCTGTGCCGCCGTTGAAGCTGCAGCTCGAAGCTCTGGCCGGTCTCCGACAGGAAAGGCCGTGCCAGTCCAGGTGGTAGGCCGTGAGGAGGGGACGAAGATGCGGCTCGGAGGAAAGACACATCCTCGACCCAGGTAGGCACTGGAAAAAGAGGTTTTCCCCCTTCCCCCACGCCCCCACCCCCCCACATAAAAAGACTAAAAGGCCTCCAAAACAAAACCTTTTGACAAACTAAAAATTCAAAAAAGGGTGAAGGACGAACAGCTGCAGGCTAGGCTGCCACACTCGATGGCGCCACCACTAGTTGCTGTGGTGACTACCCACGCAGGTCATGAGGAGAACGTACAAACTCCATGTAGACAGCATCGAACCTGGGTCTCTGGCGCTGTAAGGCAGTAGCGCTACTGCCATTCATGATCACATTGATTGCCGGTACTGGCTCGAGGGGCCGTATGACCTATTCCTGCACCAATTGTCTATTGAAGCCACCTTGCTGCCCCTAAAGGAAAAGGAATTAATTTAGAGAGATTATTTAAGATTGAGGAATTGTATATCTTCATTGCATGCAGCATAATTATTAATTATGACGTGGAACTTAATATGTAATAGATGTAAAACAGAATGATTAGGCTGTTTTCAGCATGCTTTCCAACATGCTGCGAGTGGAGAGGCTGCATGTGTTCATCTACTGAAATCTTCTGCTGTACGCCTGCTTGAGCCTCTTTAGATCGTCAATGGTGTGAACTACCATTTCCTGGTTTCTTGATCATTTAAGTTGCCCGGGTGCACTGATGATGTGCATGGCTCAGTTTTAGATTTAGAATTTAAAGGTGCATTGCATTTGGGTGACTCTGAAGTTCCCATCCATCTGTCCATCAGCTTCAGCACATTCTCAGCAACCACTGACATGTTACCTCATCTTTATGCAATATCATGCCTCTCACTTTCAACACATCTAATCATTCATCACATGCCGTTATGTTCATTCTTTTTGTTTTCATTTTAACATGGCAGGAGAAGAAAACACAATCATGAAGGAGGGGACTATTCTGAGGCATACGTATTTCAACTCATGCCTTCACTGGAGTACCCTATATAGATGCCCAGCACCAGGAATGTCTGACTAGCAGAGATAGTGAGCCTGCGGTCACACAGCTGATTGAAGACACATCTGCCTCATCCGACCGCATTGTAGGCTGTACTCACTTGTCTGAACCTAAGGGCAGATGGTATTGGTAGTTACTTCAAGTAACCTCGGCATTCCCTCTCTCTCTTTAACCCTCCCCTACCCAAATCGCACCAGTTTCTCGTTTACACCCAACAGCTAACAATAGCCTGTTTCCTTTATGATTGTTACTTTTTTGCATATCTTTCATTCATTGGTCTTTACCTCTCAACATCATCGTCTATATCTCTCGTTTCCCATTTCCCTAACTAGTCTGAAGAAGGGTCTCGACCCGAAACGTCACCCATTCCTTCTCTCCAGAGATGCTGCCTGTCCCGCTGAGTTGCTACAGCTTTTTGTGTCTGTCTTTGGCAGATATAACAATCTTACCTCAACAGCTGTTGCTCATGAGTTTGTGTTTAAGAAAGAACTGCAGATGCTGGAAAAATCAAAGGCAGACAAAAATGCTGGAGAAACTCAGCAGGTGAGGCAGCATCTATGGAGCAAAGCTCCATAGATGCTGCCTCACCCGCTGAGTTTCTCCAGCATTTTTGGCTGTCTTTGCTCATGACATTAATCCTTTGTGGCGACTTCTCCCATTTTAAAGGGTGATCACTTCTTCAGATATTGTCACTTTGAGGTTGCATTGTCACAAAATACACTTACTAGGCACCAGCTCAAGTACTTGCCCTGCAATGTTAGTGAGGGAGGGGATTTCTCCTGGTGAATCACTTTGGATGTGATTAAGAACAGATGTTAAGAGTAAGGACAATATAGATAATCTAGGGTACACAAAAAGCTGGAGAAACTCAGCGGGTGCAGCAGCATCTAAGGAGCGAAGGAGATAGGCGACGTTTCGGGTCGAGACCCTTCAGTTAGAGAGGAGGTTGTGAAACTGTCGTTAGAGAGGAGGTTGTGAAACTGTCGTTAGAGAGGAGGTTGTGAAACTGTCGTTAGAGAGGAGGTTGCGAAAAAGCTTTTTGTGTAGATGCTGCTCTGTTTCTGCTTTTTGTGGACCAGTCTGAGTGTAGATGCTGCTGCACCCGCTGAGTTTCTCCAGCTTTTTGTGGACCAGTCTGAATATCTCCTTCGCTCCTTAGATGCTGCTGCACCCGCTGAGTTTCTCCAGCTTTTTGTGTACCCTCGATTCTCCAGCATCTGCAGTTCCTTCTTTAAAAAATATAGATAATCTATGCAGGATGCTCTGATACTTAATTTGCAAGTGAATGCTGCACTTTAGAGGGTGTTGAACAGAATACCTTGAGGCAGCAAAGATTGTGTAATGTATGAGGTTTCCCAGCTATCTTGAACGTCGCAACAGAGGCACTGGAAGAATCCTTGGGAAATAACTAAGATTTGATGATGCAGGCCTTTGGAATCATTTAATCTCTTTAGTCAGTCATGAGAATATGAGCATCACATATTTATTGTCTCCAATTAAGTTTTAGAGACACAGTGTAGAAACAGGCCCTTTGGCCCACCGAGCCTGCACTGACCACCCGTACATTTGTTCCATCTTTCACAACAGGTCCAATTTACAGAAGCCAATTAACCTACAAACCTGCATCTCTTTGCAATGTTGGAAGAAACCGGAGCACCCCGTGAAAATCCAGGTGGTACCAGGGAGAACGTAAAAACTCTGTACAGATAGCACCCGTAGTTAGGATTGAACACAGGACTCTGGTGTTGTAAGGCAGCAACTCTACCGCTGCGCCACTCAATTATTTTTACGCAAACGGTGGTAGGTAAATGGAGTGAGGTGTCAGAGGAGGTAGTTGAGGCACGTACTATCGCAACGTTTAAGAAACATTTGGGCAGGTACATGCATAGGATAGATTTAGAAGGGATATGGGCCAAATGCAGAAACTAGTGTAGATGGGGCATGTTGGTCGGTGTCGGCAAGTTGGGCTGAAGGGCCTGTTTCCACACTGTGGCTCTATGTTACCATTCTTACCAAAGCGTCACAAATTAATTTGCAATTTGCAAGCTTCTAAAATATAGTGTCAATGTAATTGTACATTTTTCCATTTTCTGCTTTGTAAAACGCAGCATTAGAACATTTTGCAAGCTTGATATCAATTTTTATTTACTTACAAACCTTGTGCAATGGATCACTCTAAATCCAAGTGAGTTTTCAAGACTATTTCAGTTAACCACGTTGATATGGCTGGTGCCGGATATTGGTCAGTGATGAGGGGAGTTGCTATCTCGTGAGATAGGTAATTTGTAGTGATAACTGAATCTTGCATCACTGTCTGCTATTTCTTGCACTCCTCCCCTTTGGTATGAGAGAAAAGGGCAAAACTAAACCAAACAATGATTTGATAACACATATTCCTTTGTTCAGGTTGCTGTAAGACATCACACAATGGCAGCACAGTTTGGCAGCTACCATAAACTGAACTTGACATGACTTACTTGACCTGACCTGACCAGACCATGTGGGTTTCCTCTCAAAGATGGGGGTTGGTTAGTAAATTGCTCATGATAATTTCCCATCTAGTGTGTAGGTGAATGGTAGAATCTGTGGGAAATTGATGAGAATGTTAGGAAAATAGTGGGGATTAGTGTAAGATTGGTGTTAATGTGATCTATTTGGGTTGATATATGCTTGGTGGGCCAAAGGACTGTCTTTTGGTTCCAATGCTCAGCACTGCATGGTGCAGGGCATAGCTCAGCTGACTATTCAGGAGATCATGGACAGGACACATTGAAGGTCACTGCCAAAGCAAGTTGAGTTTCTTGTCATATGCAGCTGAGTCCCATTTAAATCGTGCCACTGGTTTGCTTATGTTACATTTCCTATGGTATGGCTTTGGTTAGAGAATTCCTTAGTCTTTTTGCTTGTATTCCTCACTGAAATTTTAGATTTGATCTTTTCGGACTCCCAAACTCTTAGTTTGCTTAGAGTTCTGACTAAGAGAATGGGTGGATTCATTATTTCAGATGCTGAAGAATATTGCATAAGCCCGAAGAAAGAACTTGTCAGTGTATAATGTTAAGTATTAATGAAATGGAAGGCTTGGAAGTAAACTGAATAATTGAGTGTTTCAAAATTAAGGTCATACCAAAAGTATGTTCCAGTAGGATATTAATATTTTGTCATGATCATGAGCGAAATTGACAGCAATTTAGGAAATGGCACTTTATTTTTTGAAAAGCAACATTTACAGCAAAAAAGTTTCTTGAAGCGACTTCTAAAATATAGTGTCAGTGTACAGTAAGTGTGTATTTTTCCATTTTCTACTTTGAAAACGCAGCATAAGCAAAATGACAAAAAGTCACTATGTCAGATGAAATATAAAAGGAAATGAACTTAAAGGCACAATTTCCTATTGTAATCTAAAATATGTTTTTGAATACCAAGGTGGGGGAAATTTCAAATACACTAAGCAGTGAATATTAGTTTCCTCAAGTTAAGTTTTTCAGCAGAAATGCATCATGTATCTGGAAACTAAATATAGAGCTGCCTGTGGATTTACTCAGCTTCCGCTTCGAAGAAAACACCAAGGTAATAGCAAACATATGGTTTAACAGTAGCACCAGCATTACTCATCCAGAGGAGATAATGACACACAGAAAGAGCTTAAATCTGCAGTTTAGAATCATTCTTGGCATTTGCCTATGACTTGGTTATTATTTATATAAAAGTATTTTTGGATATAAATCGGATTCCTTTGGAGTTCAAGGGTGGATGGAACTTTGTTTCAGTGCTTCGGCAATCCTGACAGTTTATGCCTATACTGGCATCTCTTGTGGGCAACAAATTCAGTTTCGGGGTTATGTTGGCATTACCACTGATGGATCTTTGGGCAGGGTTAGTGCTAGCTTTGGACTTTAGAGATACAGCATCGAAACAGGCTCTGTGGCCCATGCCAACCATCAATCACCCGTTCACACTAGTTCAATGTTATCCCACTTTTGCATCCACTCCCAAGACAATTAAGGACAATCTACAGAGGCAATAAGCCTACAAAACCACAAAGCAACCAAAGGAAACCCACAGAGTCACAGAGAGATTGTGAGAACTCCACACAGACCGTACCAAAGATCAGGATTGAATCTGGGTCTCTGGCACTGTGAGACAGCAACTATATTAGCCGTGCTGCTGTGCCACCCTCTTTTGTCCTCTTCCAGCCTTGCTCCTGCAACCCAATAAGCAACAGTTAAAACTTCTTTCCCACCTTTGTTTTAGATTTATAGTTGATGATGGTAGTTGAATTTAGTATGGAGAATATTACAATGTTTGTGCCGAACACGATGTCTATCTGAACTTTCCCCACATTTCCTTGTGCTTATCCAAAAGCCTCTTGAAACCCACTATTGTATCTGCCTCCACCACCAGTGCCGGCAATGTGTTCCTGGCACCCAACACCCTAATATGTAAAAAAAACTTGCCCCGCATATCTCCATTAAACATTCCCCCTCTCACCTTATAGTTATGCCCTCTAATGTTGGACATTTCCCTGCCGGGAAAAAGGTTTTGACTGTCTACCCTATCTATGCCTCTCATAATTTTATATACTATCAAGTCTCCCTAAACCTCCGACCTTCCAGAGCAAACAATTGAAGTCTATCCAACCTCTCTGTAGCTAAAACCCTCTAATCTATTGAGCATTCTGGTAAACCTCCTCTGCATCCTCTTCAAAGCTTCAAAATCTTTCCTGTAATGGGGTGACCAGAACTGCACGCAATATTCCAAATGCGACCTAACCAAAATCCCATAGAGCTGCATCATGACTTCCTGCCGCTTGTACTTAATGCCCCTAGCAATGAAGGCAAGCATACCATATGCCTCTCTGTGTTGCCACCTTTACTGAGCTATGAACTTGAACTTGTCAGTTGGAATGAATTTATAAAATGTGTGCTTAATGGGCATTTGGCCTTGTACTTACATATTCAAGAAGTTTATTACCAATATTAAACAACCATCTTTATGCATTGCATTTAAATAAAGAAGGTAATTATTAACCAGATTGTGCTTTTAGACTGTGACCAGTTCTAGTCTGCAGGGAACATTAGTAATATTCACATATGAAAACATCGCCATTAAATTGCTGAGGTCAGAGTACTTAATTGAAGAAGAACTGGAGCAAATTGGTAGCTTTTACAGCTGGTGAAGGACACAGGGAAAAGAGACATTATAGAAAGATGCATAGAATGGAAAAGATAAATATGGCATTTTGCCCCAAGTTAAATTGTGGGAGTGCCACAGTTTCAAACTACAGGTGACTCCATGGGATGGAGGGAGGAGAGGGGTTTGTGTTCCTAGAAAACAGGCTGTATTGCAATTTTCCATGATATAAAGTGATAACTTCCATTTTAATTAATTGAATTTTTTTTTTTTTTTTGCCTTTTCCACTGTGAATTTCCATTTTGAGAGCGAATTTTAAGCCATATTTCTAAATTTTGGCTAGTGATTTGAAAATTCTGTAAGGGTGAATTTCTTTCACCTGAATGGTTATAATGCAGGGGCTGGCTGTTGTGAACTACCTTTTTGTGAAATATATTTTTTAATATCAATTCTGATTAAAATCTGAGACTTTTTCTTGATACTGTAAATCGAGATCCAGCATGAATTAAGCTTATGGATAGTAGTGGGAACATTTCAGAAAGAATAGTGGAAAGAAAACTGTTTTAGACTTATTTTGTGGAGGAATAGGCTGCGATGTTCCTGATCCACTTCTGACTGACCACATGCTTTGATTTTGGGGCTTAGTAAGTACAAATTGATTGCTATTTAATTACAAAACAACATCTGTACTCAAATGGTTCAACTGCATCTCATAGTTTCTTGATGGTGTGACAGAAAGGGCAAAATAGATGTCAGTTAATTTTGACAAGGGCATTCCAACCCAGTTGATTCCACAGAAAGTCTTTAACAACATCTGGAAATTTGCGACTTCCGCCACTTAGAAATGGCAGAGTCACAAATCATTCTGATTTTGAAATATATTGCCATTGCTTCATCAAAGTTGGGTTTAAAACCTGTAGCTCCCATTTTAACAGTAGTATAGGAACACTCATATGAGGAGATAGATCACCACCTTCTCAGCAGCAATTAGGCCTGGGTCTAAATGACAGTCTTGTCAGCAATCCCCACATTAAAAAAAGCAAAAAACAAATATTTGAAGAATTTGATCCAGGCAATCAAAATTAATGGTATTGGACATCTGGGATTTGAAAAATGATCACTTTAAAGATATGGTAAACATCAAGAGAGTTGAAGAGACATTTATTGTCACATACACCAATTGGTACAGTGAGATTTGAATTACCATACAGCCATATGAATAAAAAGAACACAATACACGATAGAATTTAACATGAACATCCCTACACAGCAGAATCAATGTTTCGCAATGTGAGGGAAGGCAATAAAGTTCAGTCCTCTTCCTCTCGTTCACCCGTGGTCGGGGCCTAAGGACCCGCCGCATTTGCCGCAACAGCGGCTCGATGTTCAGGCCCAACATAATCCTATTGCTAGCAAATTTTTAATATAATGAGAGTAAAATAAAGTATCCTGATAAATTGAGCAGATACCACTACTGGCTGAAGGTATATTAGGACAAATTCTGATTGAAAATCTAAATTTAGGTCCAACCATTTTGCTATTGGGATTATCCAGCTTCTGTTGAAGAGTTCAATCAGAAACGGGCTGGTGCATGATGTCAATTCCCCTCCATGCCCCCCTCCAAAGACAGTGGAGAAAAACATGGTTGGTGCTTATACAGCAGACCTTCTCTTTATTTGTTTACAGAAGTAGCTCTTTTGTGTCTTCTTAGACTCCTGTGATCCACACAGAAAATGTAGATTCACGGAATCATTGTAGCCAGGAAGAAGTACATACTGGCCTTATACAAGAACAATCTAGCTAGTTTACCTTGCAACCTTGCAAAACATTTCCTCTCATACCTATCCAACTCTCTTTGTCCCTTGTCCCTTGACCTCCCTCCTCCACTCCTTTCAGGAACCCAAGCAGTCCTTCCAGGTCCGACAGAGGTTCACCTGCACCTCCTCCAACCTCATCTACTGCATCCGCTGCTCCAGATGCCAGATGATCTATATCGGTGAGACCAAGCGGAGGCTTGGCGATCGTTTCGCCGAACACCTCCGCTCGGTCCCGGTGGCTCAGCACTTCAACTCCCCCTCCCATTTCGTATCCGACCTCTTGGTCTTGGGCCTCCTCCACGGCCAGAGTGAGCAACACCGCAAGTTGGAGGAACAGCACCTCATATTCTGCTTGGGGAGTCTGCATCCTCTGGGCTTGAACATTGAATTTTCTCAATTCTGTTAACCCTTGCTGTCTCCTCCCCTTCCCACCTCTCCCTCGGGCCCTGGTATTCCCTCTATCTCTATCTCCCTCCCCCACCCTAGTCGCACTAGCTTCTCATTTTCACACCACAAACAGCTTACAATGGCTTGTTCCCTTTATCATCAATACTTTTTTGCATATCTTTCATTCATTGTTCTTTATCTCTCCACATCACCGTCTATATCTCTCGTTTCCCTGATCCCTGACCAGTCTGAAGAAGGGTCTCGACCCAAAACATCGCCTATCTCCTTTGCTCCTTAGATGCTGCTGCACCCGCTGAGTTTCTCCAGCCTTTTGTGTACCCTCTTTTTTAACAAAGTGCCTCAGAGTCATGGAGTCATATAGCATGGAAACTGGCCCTTCAGACCAACTTGTGCACACGGACCTACATGCCCCACCTGCCCGTAGTTGGGCCCTAACTCTCTAAATCTATGCTATCCACGTACCTGTCTAAATGTTTCTTAGACGTTGCGATAGTACCCACCTCAACTACCTCCTGCGGCAACACATATCATACTCTGACTGATGAAGGCCAATGTGCCAAAAGCCGTTTTGATGGCACTTTTAAGGAACTATGTACCTGCACTCATAGATCTTGCTGCTCTACAACACTCCCCAGAGCCCTACCATTCACTGTGTTAGTCTTCCCAAAATGCAACACCTCACATTTCTCTGATTTAAATTCCATCAACTATTCCTCATTCCATCTAGCCAGTTGATCAAGATACTGTTACAATTTTTGACAACCATCTTCACAATACCACCCACTTTAGGGTCATCTGCAAACTTGCTAATCATTGATATTGATAATAAACAGCAATGAGCTCAGCACCGAACCCTGAGCACACCACTCATCACTCCTTAATTCTTTTGCTAACACCATTATGCTATGTTCACTCATTTATTAACACAATAATTAATGTGAACAATTTTTCACCAACTACTCGAGCAGTATCCTTAATGGTCACATGGCCTTATGATCTCCTTGGTTTCAAGGAGAATCTCGTAAGCTTCGCTTTCAGTTTGGCTAAAGCCCCTCAATCCTGGAATAATTTTTGTTAATCTTTTCTGCAGTCTTTCTAAAGCTTTTAGATATTTCCTAGAGTATGGTGTTCAAAGGTGGATGCAGTAGACCAGTTGTGGATGAATCAGTGTTTACAAATTAATCACAGTTTCAATGCAAGTGTAACAGTATTAAGCCCAGAACTTTGCATATTTCTTCCAACCTGCCTTGCCACTTTCAACCAGTTAAGCACATCTACTCCGGAACCGTGTTCTTGTAACCCTTTCAGAATTATGCTATTACCTTTATTTGGCTGCTGCTTATTCTTTTCTATCAAATTGTGACACTTCATACTTCTCACTATTAAATTTAATCTGCCACATACTGTAGAGAAGGTACACAGACACCTTAAGGTCTTCACTTGAGGCATGTCTGGCCTGACATGCCTCGCTACTTCCGGGATAGAGTCTCCGCGTGCCCTACCTGCAACAGCCTCGCTCCGCAGCAACAGCGGCAGCCGCTTCTGCATCAGCCATCTGCTAACCCGCCCTGGTCTGCGCTAGCAACTGACATCTTCGAGTGGCACGGAAAGCACTTCCTGGTGCTTGTCGACTCTTACTCCAGCTGGTTTGAAGTTGACCAGCTCCATTCCCTCTCTTCCTCCGCGGTCATCGAGAAGTTGCGCCGCCACTTTGCCATCTTCGGGTCACTGGCCAGCCTGCAGTTGGACAATGGCAGCCAGTTCACCAGTGACGAGATCCGCGCTTTTGCCGAACGATGGAACTTTCGTCATTACACCAGCAGCCCGGAATACCCGCAGAGCAACGGACTGGCCGAGCACGCGGTCCGCAGAGCTAAAGGATTTTTGGAACGTTGCCGCCTATCCCACTTCTGACACCATGTAGAGAAGGTACACAGACACCTTAAGGTCTTCACTACTTTATTAATCATACATCATATAGCCCTAGCTGTAGCTGTACGTGGTCTGTCACGATCACCAGAGAGAGAGCTAGGGGCGTGTGGTTACAATTATACTAACTGGTGGGGGGGGGGGGGGGGGAGGGGGTGTTTAGCATGGACATCGTCACTATCAATTAAAGGTGTATACACATATCATCTACACATACCCGCCCCATTTTACCCATATGCTTATGACTCATTGGTGTGTTGCTAACCGTCGCACTGTTCACAATGCCTCCAGATTTTGTTATCTGTAAGTTTGCAAACTGTTCTTTTTACACCAATTCCAAGTCAATAATATTCTAAGAAAAGCAGTAGTGATCCTTTAACACTCTGGCCTTGGTTCTGATTTCTGTAATCTTTTTCCAACCTGCCCTCACACTTTCCACCAACTATGCACAATTACTCCAGATCTCACTATTCTTGTATCCCTTTTAGAATTAGGCCATTGCATTTATATTGCTGCTGTTTATTTATCTAACAGATTGGAGTCAGAGCAAGCACAAGGGGCAAAGTGGCATTGTCCTGGTCCGAATTTGTATATTTATAGTATTTGATCATTTTAACCACAGGGAGAAGATTGACAATCCCTTCACAGTCCAAATCCTATTGATAAATATGGTAGTGGAGCAAGGGAAAAAAAGGCAGTCCAAACAATTTTCACAAGCACTGGTTGCCAGCGCGTATAAAATTATCTTTTTCCTCATTTGTTTTAATAAATTCCCCAAAGGTTGAGAAAACCATGGAAAGAATCAAAATAATTTCATCCAGGGAGTGTATCTATATTTATATTCCTAATACTACTATAACTTTGACAGTCCCCATGCCAGGATGGAAACCATACCTGTAAGTCTCCCTACAGTTGACTTTCCACTGACTTTGACTGGAATATATGCTACCTAAACATTAAATATGCTTAATATTTAATGAAACATGTTGTGCTAATCCACCATCTGATGGATTAGCATAACATGTTCAATGTTTTCATAAATTGGCAGTAGGACAATATAAATGATGTTAAGTCGAGAAACTGCTTTGCACGAAGCAACGTTACTTAATTGATAATTGTACACACTCCATAGTTCTACTATAATTCTGGAATAAAAAATCTCAAAAGCAAAGAAAATGCCTATTTTTGTGCCATTCTAATTACCTGTATGACACAATTGGGAAGGGAAGCTGCAAACTCATTCAATTGCATCACTTATCCATTGGATTACTGGAAATAGAAATAGAGGTAGTGATGAAATAAAAGACTACTTATTTTTTTAAACAAATGAACCACTTTGCAAGTTTCAGCAAACACATGGAAATAATAATGCATAAAAAGCAAGAAGTTCCTTCTCTGGAGGCTGTAAATAATGTGTTTTTGGCAAATGCTTCAACATTCCTGTTGAAGGGGGGGGGGGGGGGTAGTGGTAGATGCTGAATTTACACAATTGAACATGAAACATTCTAAATTATGTTTCCTAGTTCAGAATTTTGCTCGTTATATATGATTCTGCTGTCTGATTGATCAATGATGGACATAGTTGCTTGTACTATTCATACTTGTTTCTTCTTCTTGCATATGGCGTGCACCGCCTAAAGCTCTAGGACAACTTGTTCTATTTGATCTTATTTGATTGTGCATGCCAGGTTGATTGCATTCGTCGAAACAGGGCGAACCACATGAAGGTTGCAATCACCCACCCCACACTGGTTTCAGAACCTTCTAAAAGGATGCAGCATGGTTTGATTAGTTCTTCGATTAGGAGCTTCCAGTTGTAAGTCCAGTGAAAATTGATAGGTAAGAGGCAGTGTAATGGACAATCTAACATACTTTGTTTCCCGTGGTCAAGGCGCTCTTTGTGGGACAGCTCCTTCCTCATTTATACACATTGCAATACAGAAGTCAGATATCAGCTGGCGGTGAGCTGTTGGCTCATCTGACTTCCCTCTCCACTTGATACTCAGTCTAAAGGTGGAGAACAGACATGGGGTCCATTCACCATCTCAGCCTTGTATCAGATGGCCTATCTGGTGCTGCTACATACTCTTGAATTAGTTCACCTCTCTTTATTAAAAAGGTGATCGTGTTTTTACATCCTTCATTAATTTAATAATAATTTCTAATTAACATAATCTATATGTGTCTTTGTATATGTTATTTGTGTATGCTCTAATATTTTAAAATTATTTAAATCCTTTTGAGCTATTTTTGAATATCTCCCAATTATTTGGGAGATGAAAAGCAGTTCAATTCAAAGGCCTGATGACACGAGCTGTCTAAAGGTCAGTGTGGTGGCCCAATGGTTGGATCTTGGGATCCTGCTGCCTCAGGCCTTGCTGCTCATGGACTGCTCCTGCTTGTGGGATGGTTGTAGCGCTGAAGCCTCTAGGACATTAATATTGATGGGACTCCAAAAAGTAAACATGGTTGCAGGATGAGCAAGTGTGTGCAGAGGAGCAGGTCAAGTATGATTTGGCTTGTGGTTCTGAAATAAAGGAATAAGCAAATGTGGGTGTAATTCATACAAGGAAGTTTAAAAGTACATCTTACTTGTCACTGGATTCCATTATCCAATTCATTAATTGAGTAGGTAGACACAAAATGCTGGAGTAACTCAGCGAGAAGGAATTCCTTCTCTCCAGAGATGCTGCCTGTCCCGCTGAGTTACTGCAGCATTTTGTGTCTACCTTTGATTTCAACCAGCATCTGCAGTACTTTCCTACATTCATTATTTGAGCAGTTATTGTATAATCTTGGTTCATTCTTGCTGTCGAGCAGTTCCTTCGTCATTGGAACCACGGAATATGATGTCAAAAAAACACATGAGTAAACAATTAAAATACTTATTAACTTTTTCTTACTAAAGTGATTTTGAGAAGTTTAATGTGGTTTTGTTTCTGCTGGATCTGGTACAAATAAGATTCTGGCACTGACACTGGGACAAGAGGGACTCAAATTGTCACTGAGATTTTACGGGCGTCTGGTAATTAAATTATTGGAAGCAATTGTGAGAGCTCTTTAAATACTGGTACATCATCCATCTAGTGCAGCCTGTGGAGATGGCTTAATGTTTTAAAATGTTTCTTTGTGCATGATTCTACACTAGTTCACCCTTTTTGAACTGAATAAAATCTCATAAAACTGGATATTTTGACTTTTTTCTTGATTGATAGATTGAAGGACAAAGAGAAGAAAGCTATAAATGAATTATGTGAAAAGGTGCAAATGAGGTCAGATGTAAACCATGATTGCATTTAAGTGGTCACTTCCTGCACCCGTTTCTTAGTCTACAAATTGTTTTAGAATATATCAATATAATCTCCGGTTTTGATTTATAGAATGGAGCACTGGACACTAATTAAAATCCAAGCCTGCACATCTGAAATGGAGCCATGTCATAGAGTCATAGAGCATTGTAACAGGCCCTTTGCCCAAACCGATCAACATGCTCCATCTACACTCGTTCCCCCTGCCAGTATTTAGCCCATATCCTTCTTAACTTATCCTATCCATGTACTTGGCCAAATGTATTTTAAACGTTGTTATTATAAAAGGCCTTCTTGACCTTATCTTCCTGTGATGCCCAGTAGCGGACCTACATTTTTGGGGCCCTGAAGCTTGAACTGTTATGGGGGCTCCTTCGCAACCAGCAACGAGGTCTGGGTAACCACTGTTATCTTCTTCAATGGGATTGTTCCACGACAGGCTAGCTAGGACCCCGGTGGGGGTTCAAGTGGCAACGCCCCTGAAGCACCTGCATTTTCAATAAATTGAAAGTGATTCTGAAGCTTTCTGCTGGTAGTTTACATAACAGAAGCTTAGAATTTTTCTAACACATGAGCAGTAAAATTACCCCCAAAAGATATGTATTTAGTGAAATAGACAATAGGTGCCGGAGTATGCCATTCGGCCCTTCAAGCCAGCACCGCCATTCACTGTGATCATGGCTAATCATTCACAATCAGTATCCCATTCCTTCCTTCTCCCCATATCCCTTGACTCCGCTAACTTTAAGAGTATCTATCTATCTTGAAAGCCTCCAGAGATTTGGCCTCCACTGCCTTCTGAGGCAGAGAATTCCACAGATTCACAACTCTCTGGGTGAAAACGTATTTCCACATCTCCATTCTAAATGGCCTACCCGTTATTCTTAAACTGTGGCCCCTGGTTCTGGACTCTCCCAGCATTCTAGCGTGTCCAAACCCGTAATAATCTTATATGTTTCAATAAATAGCCTCATACAGCTAATAAAATCTTTACAAAAAATGTTACCTGAAATGTCTCTTTGCCTAGCACTGAAATGAGAAAAAACGTTTTCACCCAGAGTTGTGAATTTGTGGAATTCTCTGCCACAGAAGGCAATGGTCTCGTCTCCTTCAGCAGCACCTCGGTCTCCCTTCCTGAACTCAGACACCCACTTCTCCTCACCTCACCTACGCCTTCCCCACACCTACACCTCGACTAAACACATCGCCTCGACAATACCTCACTACCTAACTTCTCCTCACACCTAAACCTCGCCCCTCAAATAAACCTCACACCTCAACTAAACCTCCCACCTCACGATTAAACTTCACCTCACACCTAATGAGGCCCCAGGTCGCTTCTGGGGCCCCTCCGGGATTAGGAGTCCTGAAGCTTAAGCTTCATTAGTTTCATAGTAGATCCGCACCTGGTGATGCCACCCACTTGTGTTTCATCTGCAAGCTTGCTAATCGTGCCTTGCACATTCTCATCCAGTTGTTGATATAAAACACAAACAGCAAAAGGTCCACCGCTGATCCCTGTGGCACACCACTAGTCATAGGCCTACAGTTTAAAAAACAACCTTCTACAAAGCGAATTCCCTATCTGTTCAACTGTCATTTAAAAATGATGGAGTTGTGTACATGACGTTTTGGAAATTCAAGGATCATGTCTGAAATTTAGTTGAAAGATATGAACATGAATTGAGTATTAATTCCAGATTTATTAATTTTATCTCTTGCATTGCGTTATAAATCTAGTTTACTGGTTCCAATGTCAAAATTATTTTGCCAAGAAAGAATACAAGAGGGTGATATGGCATGAAGTAGAAGAAATTTTGCGAAGTTTGCATGAATGTGATGAACCTCAAGCTTAAGTAACTGGGGGTGGGAACTTGTTTAGGTCTTTAAGAAGGAACTGCAGACGCTGGAAAATCGAAGGTAGACAAAAGTGCTGGAGAAACTCAGCGGGTACAGCAGCATCTATGGAGCGATGGAAATAGGCAACGTTTTGTGCCGAAACCCTTCTTCAGACTGATGGAGGGTGGGGGGAGAAGCTTGTTTAGGTCTTTGTTTGGGACCAAAATGGTTGATACTGTCTCAGAAACTGCAAGCTAATTTGATTTTAGTTTTCAGTTTCTAATCAAATATATTTAATCTTGAGCTTGCAATGTAACATTGTATAGACAATTTCCAGTATCTGAATTATTTTTTTTAAGTACAAATGTTAAAAATACAATTCATTACATTACTCCCCTAGTTGAAACTCACCTCATTCATACCATGCCCATTTTAACCAGTAGGATTGTTTATTGTATTTTATCTAGGGCTGATTGGACCTCAATGAAATAGGATTTAGTAAGATGAGTGTAAAACACATTTGATCTTATGATGCAAACTTGTAAGATTAAATGAGAACTTACCAGTTTGAAGTTTAATCTTTATTTTATGAGGAGTTGCGATGAGGGATTTCGTGAAGACCCCACCAGGCACGCATGCTCGACATTCTTTAAAGCAGCGGTGTGGAATCACAGAACTACCCAGAAATGAACTAATATAGTAAGATTGAAGAGACTCTATTTACCAGCTCACCTTATAGTAGAGGGTTGGGAGCGGAGGGCACGAAATCCCTCATCGCAACTCCTCATAAAATAAAGATCAAACTTCAAACTGGTAAGTTCTCGTTTAATCTTACTATTTTATTTCGGAGTCACGTGAGTGACTTTGTGAAGATTTCAAAGCTCTGTGATCACATGCCCTGGATCGCGTCCATGCCCACACACTACCGTAATACTGATGGAGGAAGTATGTTAATGTATTTAAGACTTGAAGAAGCTGAAAAATAATAACATTATTGTTAATACAACAATAAACCCCTGAACTCGGGGACAAACGTTTAGGGAACAGCACTTAAAACTGACTCCGCAAACCTTGCGGGAGCGGCCACAGGTTATGAAATCGCTGAAATGTAGTTTCACTGGCCCAGCCCGCTATTGCGAGGACTTGATCCATGAACACCTCCATGGTCCTCGCTGCTGATGTGGATGCAGCCCTGGTAGAATGACATTTTAAAATGTTTAGTGTCTTACCTGCTGCACCGAATACACCTTGAGCCATCTGGAGATAGTCTTCACCATCACCCTGTGACATGGGTTTCCATGGCTGATAACAGAGCCGTCTCCATATTCCTGATGGCCATTTTCAGACCTGTAGTCGCAGGTCTGTGTAGTTTAAGCAACTCTTTTATAAAGAAGTTACTTTATTATGTGTCGTTCATTCTATCCAGATTTAATTCCTGTAGAGTCTGGACCCGTTGTGCTGTGTTCAGTGCCATTACCATCACCAATTTAAAGGTGAGTAAGTCCAGTGGTAAATCCATCATAGGCGACCAGCTCCTGAGTAGGGTCAACACTACCCTTATATCTCAGGTAATATAATATCGTGGTCGGGGAGGGATGGATGGAACATATCCCTCATAGTGTGGATACCAGCTGGTGAGATCCCAATGTCGAGATAGGATGACAGTGCACTCCTGGCACTGTAACTGAGGGACTCATCATAATGAAGACCCGTGAGGATGCCAGCACATTGGAGATCGTAGCAGATATGTAGGTGGTCTTGGTCCGACTACAGAAACCTCCCATATCCTTATGTAGGTGTGGTACTGCTTCCTAGTGGACTCTCTCTGCACGATGCTGTATGACGTCCATGGTCCTTTATGTTGCAGAACCTGGTTGCGTTTTCTGCAACACCTGACTGATGAAGCAGAATGGGGAAAGCATAGAATCCATTTCCCCCAATGTAGCGAGAACTCGTCCATCGCCACTGCCCCAGGATCTGGTTCTCAGGAGACACATATTGGTATCTAATGGTTCAACCTGGACACAAGGAGGTCAATATCTGGTGTTCTATATTAGGCTATAATTTTAGCAAATATTTGGAGGTTCAACATCCACTTGGTGCCGTTATTAAATACTTGTGACCTGGTGTCCGCCACTGTATTGAGCTTAACCAGAAGGTACATAGCTGATATCCAAATATTTCTTTCAATACCAGAGCCAAATTATTTTTTTCCAATTCATCACAAGATATTGACTTGATACCACCATAAGGTTTAAATATGCCACCTCAGTGGTATTATTTTGAAGATGGACATACGTATGCTGCAGATTAGTGCATTAAGCCCGCAGCCCGTGACATGCTCCCAGCATTTCTGAACAGTCCCAGTCCTTGGTGCTTGCGTCGGTCTGTAATACGACTAATGGGTTTTATGTAATGATGGGATTTAACAATCACAAACATTGCTAATCCACCATTGTAGCTCAATTGATGCCTTGATTGACGGCTGCTTAGGCCGGTAAAAAAATTGTCCAGCATTCGTTATTAATGCCGAGATTTTGCTCTTTGCAAACTTTGATAGTGTAACGGCCCAATTATGTAGCTGGAATGTAGCTACAAGTTTACCAATTACCTTAGCAACATGTCTAATAGTCGGTTTCCTGGTGCAAGGAAGGCTGTTACATGTCTCTATAATGTCTATTGCTTTGTTCCCCGGGATAGTGACAATCAGACGCATGTATCCCAGAATGTATGTAACCTCTCTCCTACTTGTGAGGTTATACATGCAGCACTTCCTAGAGAACCAGACCCCCTACCTCCATGGCTACCGGCGGGCCTGTCGTTCTGGTTCCTGGTGTTCCGTTGAATTGTGTTGAGGTGCTGCTGACATGTAGGTCCTTACTGGTCTTTCAGGTGGCCCGAGGTCTTGCATATGATGTTTGCCTGCGCACTGCCGCCCTGCTGAAGGGAGGTGGGTTATTAACCCGACTGCCTCCGCCTCCTAATCCAGGTCCTTGACCTCTATGGGCAGGCCCTCACCGAACAGCTGTCTCGGTGGTGGCATCACAGATGCCTTGTACAACCCCGCAAATATGGGGTTTAGGAGTCGGTTAAATGGCGATATTTCGGGAAGCGTTAACTTCATGACTAATATTGCATCCTCCTGCTCTGCCGTCATTTCCGTACCGTTAACCGACCTGGCAAAGGCAGTAATCCCGACGTCAGCAATTTCAGGATCTTTTGTCACTTCAGCTCCTGTGCCCTTATCCCGGGACTGTTATTGCCCCAGATGAGCGTGTTGACTGTCGGTACATTCAACGATATGCAGTTGTTTGGGCCTTGTATTTGTTGATCGCCTTGGTAAGGACCTGTTCCTGCAGCTGGTGTGTGGTGAGGTAGTCTATGCTAGCCCCTAATTTGGGCTGCAAAAGGCTGACCTGAGTGCTTCGGCTGGGCGAACTTGGAGACCACATTCAGCAGTTCCTCCTGGTTTTCTCAGGTACTACAGGCTCCTGCTCCACCCTACTTACGTGTCAGCCAGCTGCTGATCCGTGGCATTCCCCACCAATGACAGGGACATGCTGAGTGGCCCAGCCGCATGTCTCCAGGACTGGACGACATCTGGTCCAGCTGCAGAGATTGTGCTCTAGGATACGCTCCATCATGCGCTCCATCCGAGCCATGCGACCGCCGCCGCATCTGCGGACGACAAGTCGACTTCCTCAGGTTCTGGAGAATCTCTGAGGCTTCTGTCATCGCCCTGCACCTCGTCGAGGTGATAACAAGGGTGCCTAGACAGGATGTCGCTGCCTGCCGCTTCTGCATGGCTAAGCGACTCCCGCGCGGACCTGCCGCTGGCCCCCGGATGGAGGCAGCCCGTTAGTCTGATAAGACATGAGCGGTGATCAGTCGGTCCCGGCCGCCGAAGCGTGGCACCCCGATGTCCGCGCGGGCTTGACGCCTGTCCTCCTTAGGGACAAAGGCGATGTTCAGTCACGTCCTGCCGCTAAAGGGGGGTGCGGTGACCGAGATGAGACTACACCGGCCTGCAATCTGGCAGGCTCCCCCGCTGGTGAGTCTGTGCCGGCCACACATACAGGGCTTGCAGACCCAGGCCTCAATCCTTCACCAGTCCGCGAACTGGCGGCCTGCTCTGGTGGAAAGTCGACCCCAGCTCCTAGAGTGGGGCTTCACCGACTGTTGTGTGATTCTTCCCCTGGTCCTCCCTCTGGTGACCTGTATAGTTGGGGAGAGAGAACGTGCCGCCAAGCGGATAACACGCTTACACACCTTTGCTCCACTGTCCCTATGCTTAGGTGACAGTGGTAGGGAGTCAGGGTCTTGCCTACCCTGCTCCTGCGCGGTGCTCCTACCACTTTACGGCTCCATGGCCAGCCGTGGTGGAGAATCGGGTCCTGGCTGCGCAGGGCTCCCCGGTTTCCGTGTTCTTATCCCGGCCCACAGGTCCGGGAATAGTGGCCGCTGACTCCCATCCGAAGTCCCATGGCCCTGGGAGGCATCCATTGTTTCTGTAAGCAAGGTCTGGTACAGAAGCTAAACAACTCAAGGTTAGTATCTTACCTGAGGGTCTTTATGAGCTTCCGGTGGAGGAGCGCACTCTCTCCACCCCAGCTCCAATGGTGACCAGACTCTCATGCGGGACATAGACTGCCGCTAACGGCAAGGCTCCCGCCTGTGTGTGAGTCGGGGCCCCGGCTCTGTCTACTACCTCTATAGGGTAGCAGAGCCGTTAGTCCGCGGTATTCCTGCGGCCTGCGGCGTTGAGTCGACGCTCCTGCTCTGCCTTCGCAACCCGCGAATGGCCGTCTCCGAGCCCAACATCCGGGTAGCGTTGCCCATGGTGACCCTGCGGGCTGCGGTGTAGATTCGGGCTGCCGCTCTGCCGTCACTGCCTGCGAATGGCGAGTGTGAGCCCGGACGCTACCGGTCAACGAGCTGCCCAACCTGCCTGGTGTAAGTAAAACCGTCAGCCCACAGAGTCCTTGCGGTGTAGAGTCGGGGCTGCCCTGCAAGCCCCACTACCTGGTTAATTTCGACAGCCCGCAGTATCCTTGCAGGCTGTGGTGTAGAGTCGGGGCTGCTGCTCTGCCGTCGCTCTTTCCGAACAGCGAGCCTGTAAGCCCCACTCCCTGGTTGATGCCGACAGCCCGCAGTATCCTTGCGGGCTGCCGTGTAGAGTCGGGGCTGCCTCTGCCGTCCCTCCGACCGGCGAGTGTGAATCCGGACCCACCTGGGTCAACGGGCTCTTCCCGACTCCAGTCTGTTAGTGCTGCCGCTGACTGCCCGCATCCCGCAGTCAGTGCCGAAGCGGCCTGGAGTACTCTGAGAACAGAGTCCCTAAAATGAAAAAAGGGCCGCAGGTTAGTTTTTTCTTACCTGCAGGGAGGAGCAATGCTCCTCACTGCCTGTCGCTCACATGCGGTCGACGATATGTCGCGCATGAATGCCTGGCGGGGTCTTCACGAAGTCACTCACGTGACTCCGAAATGAAATTAATGATTTGGGACAATGTCTAAACAAATGTCTTCTGAAAAAATTATTCTACCAAAATATTAACCTGTCTTTTTATCATTTACTAATAATTTCTCATGTATTTTAATTACTTTTATTTTTTTAAGCAATAATTGTAATTTACCGATTATTGTTTACTGACATGCATTTGGCTTTTCCAAAGGTTGGGTAATAAGGATGAAAAGGTTATTATGACATAATGGGCTCATTATGATTGGATTACTAAAATTAAATAGCTGACCGAAGCATCAATCATTTCATTATTTTGTTATTGGTTTGCATTTTGTCAGTCATTATTATATACATATTACAGAATGTCTTTAAATGCTGGGTTTTTAAAGTTGTATTTTGATTGTAATTCAAAAAGCACATTAAACAGCTATTTTTTTAATCTATATTAAATTGGCCTACGTACCTGATATCATGAGGTAAGTTTTCTCATCTTTTATTTAACTGAGGTTTTATCCTCCTCTTCTAACTGAAAGGAAGCTTAGGAAATTATTTTTGTGGGCACAGTTCAAGAGTAATTTTACTCAGAACAATCCTTTTGCAAATAAATCGATTCCATTGTTAGGATGTTGTCAATGCCAAGGCATGTATTTCAGTAATGCAGACATTGAACATCACATTAGTTACAATTTTATTTCACTATGATTAAAACCCGTAAAATGGCTTGGTCTGAAATTTGTACAGCTGTCCTACATGCTGTCAAATACCAATGAAAGATTTTTAATTGATGTTTGTTGCTTTAATCTACCCCATTGCTGCCGTTGGATTTCAGTCATGCTCAAGATTTAAATCTGATTCTGTTTGAATGATAGGTGTGCACAGTGATTTATAAGTTTAGAGTATTTTGATTAATAACAATAGAGAAAACCAAAATAAAGCTTTACTTCAAAGTGAGGTGATGTGAGTAGTCTGATAAAATCTCAAAGTAAAAGTAAAGCTAAATTTTTAATGTTCGTTCAGGTTCAAAGGAATCCAAACTACATCTGGGAAAAGTCACTTAAATAGATTCCAAAAAAGTCTTCAAAATGAATCTATTCATTTTATTCAATATCATTATTCCTGACAAATTCCAATCATTTTGGGTAGCAAGTGGTTTCATGTCATATTAATATAAATCAAGGTCTGCCATAGGTTTGATTTTTATTAAGTGAAATAGTAAGATTAAATGAGAACTTACCAGTTTGAAGTTTGATCTTTATTTTATGAGAAGTTACGATGAGCGATTACATGAAGAAGGCCGTCAGCCCGCATGCACGTCAATCTTCAAAGCAGCAGTGTGAAATCACAGATAACAGTTCTTGAACTGAACATAGTAAGATTAGAGAAGACCAGAACTACCAGATGACCTTTATGATACGAGGGTTGGGAGCGGAGGGCACGTAATTGCTCATCGTAACTCCTCATAAAATAAAGATCAAACTTCAAACTGGTAAGTTCTCGTTTAATCTTACTATTTTACTTCGGAGTCACGTGAGTGACTACATGAAGATTTTAAAGCTCTGTGATTTCATGCCGTGGATATGAGTCCATGTGTCACACACTGCCTCAGTTGACCAAGGATGAGTGAAAAATGATTAATGCATTTAGACATGACATATATTTAAATATGTTGATGCTTTAATAAACAAAGAAAAATAATAGTGACCCCTCCCATCCAGGGGGAAACTATAAAACATAATCTAAGATGGAATTGGCAAAAACCCCCAGTCTTGCAATAGGTTTATTCTAAAACCTTTGGAATGTAGTTTCATTTGACCATCCTGCAGCCGCTAGGATGTGGTCGAGAGGGACGTCCATTACCCTGGAGTGAGATTTAAAAGTGTCCACTCCTGCACAAGTCAGTACCTGTTTCAACCACCTCAAAATGGTCTGCACTGATACCTTATAGTGAGGTTTTTTATAACTGATGAACACAGATAATTCGGAGCCTCTGAGGCTCTTGGTGACCTTGATGTACTGTAGTATGTGTGTAACTACACACAAGCGAAGGTCCATGGGGTATGCCATAAAAACTAGTTTGAGCCCTGACACTCCTGGTCTGCTCTGCTTAATTAAATCATAAACAAAAAAGGTTATAATATGCACAGATGGTACCACGCTGTCCAGTCGCAGTTTTTGCAACGTCTGATCCCGTTGCGCTGTTACCAGCGAGATGAGCAAGGCCACCTTAAGGGTGAGTTTGGGAAAAGACAGGGATGAGGCTGGAGCCCACTGGCAAAGCACCACGCTCACATCCCATATCATCGTATACCGGGGCCTGGAGGGAGTAGAGTTAAAATACACTTCATGGTTATGAAAACGTGTGACCCTACAGAGTGGTATTCCGTTCCCAGTGATATGTATGATGATAGTACACTCCTGGCACTGTTTATTGCGCTATAATCCGTTTTTGATCAAAATATAGTGTAGAGAGGAACTCTAACACGTCCGTAATGCGTGCCGTGTCATACGATATGTTCGAGATGGAACAGAACATCTCCCATTTCCTGATAATGGAGATGTACTGTTTCTTAGTACTTTCCCTCCAGGCCGCAGTGATCACATCCACCGTACGATCTGATAGTCAGTGCCCCAGGTGTGGTCTCCTAAGAATCTGCAAACCAATAAATTTATTCGGTTATGTAGTGGATGGTTCTCCCCAGTCACAGGGTGAACCAGCAGATTTCTGCCTTTGGGGACAGCCATAAAAGGCTGTGTTATCATTCCCAGGACAAGTGGGAATCAAGGCTGTGTAGGCCAGTCAGGTACTACTAAAATGCCTGAGGCGGTGTCTTGCTTGATCTTAGCCAAACACCGACTGATGAGGCAAAATGGGGGAAATGCATACAAAAACATTCCACCCCAGTGTAGCGAGAATGCATCTACCGCCACTGCCCCTGGGTCTGGTTCCCATGAAACATATTTTGGTAACTGGTGATTTAGTCTGGATGCAAACAAATCAATTTCTAGTACGCCGTACCGTGCGATAATGTCGTTAAACACTTCATGATTCAACATCCATTCTGTGTTGTCATTAAATATCCATGATCTGATGTCCACCACCATGTTGTATCTACCAGGTAAGTAGATCGCTGAAACCCAAATGTTTCTCGTAATACACCAATGCCAGATAAGGTTAGCCAATTTATCACAAGATACTGACTTGATTGCACCCATGTCATTAACGTATGCCACCGCTGTAGTGTTGTCAATCTTAAGTTGAACATGCACATGATGCATATTGCCACAATAAGCCTTCAGCCCATAGAGTGCTCCCAACAACTCTAAGTAGTTAATACCATGTGACTGAAGAATTAATGACTCCTGCTCGTTCCATCTACCACCGCAGCTAGAGATGGTATTTGTAGCTCCCCATCCTAGAGCACTAGGATCAGTTTGTAAAAATGGGTTAACTTCAGCCCCCAGATTATTCACAAAATATATTGCTGTGCAGTATAAACGGATCTGATGTTATCCAACGCCATTCATTCAAGAAGAATTGTAATCTCCCCCCAACTTGTAACTGATTGGTACACAATATGTTCCGTAAAGAGCCAGTCTCACCTACCTCAATGGTTATCGGTGGAATGGTGTTTGTTTCTGCCCCCGGGGTTTGGGGGGTAGAACTGTTGGAGGGCGCCAACTGCGCATCTTGGATGTGGGCCGGCTTGGGCCTTGGCCTAAAAAAGATCTCTGTGCCAATTGTTCGGCTTTCCCACCAATTTCGGCGAACTGTCTGGTACTGCTGCCGGAATGAGGGAACCTTGGGGGTTGTTGGAACTTTCATTAGCCCAACCGTTTCGGCTTCATCGTCCAGCTCCCTTACCTGCTTCGGCAGATCTTCGCCGAATAGTAAATTCGGTGGCTGAACGTTACTGGCCTTACATAGTGCTACGAATTTGGGGTTCAGGGCAGGACGGATGGCATTTTTCCGCAGACAATTGATTTTGAAATGTGCATTGCACATTAATGCCATGGCGTCCTGCTGAACATCAGACAGGAGCCCCCCATCCACTGACCTGGCAAAGGCTGTGATGCCTGAGGTGAGCAACTTTAATATTTTTTGTAGCTTCACCCACTAGACTCTGATGCCCCCTCCAATGTAACCCCAGATGGAGTGATTAACAGCCGGCACATTCAATGAAGCACAGTTGGCTGGTGTGTAATACTTGCTAGTAGTTTCCTCTATAGCCAGATTTTGGAGCTGGTGTGAGGCCAGGTAATTAATACTCATGGCTAAAACCCCTGTCTCACGGTGCGAGTTGGCCCACGATGACCCCGAGTTTTCAATCATGGTGATCACGTACAATCAACGTAGTGGGAACGTCGGAACTCACGCGAGCAACATCGACTCGTGGCGCTAACGGCAGGTACCTGTGAAACTTGTTAACTCGTAAAAAAACATGTTTGATTTTTTTCCACGAGTCAAATTTACTGTTCAAGTTAAAAATGGAAACATTTAAACTCGTAATAACGTAGTAGCCCGTGCGTTTACCTTAGTGACGTGAGTCTACCGTGGGAACTCTTTAATCTGTTCGTTCGCTCGAGTAAAGACTGAACCAAAGATAGACACAAAATGCTGGAGTAACTCAGCGGACCAGGCAGCATCTCTGGAGAGAAGGAATGGAGTCGAGACCCTTCTTCAGACTTACCCGAAACGCCACCCATTCCTTCTCTCCAGAGATGCGGCCTGTCCCGCCGAGTTACTCCAGCATTTTGTGACTATCTATACTTTAGTTTCGGATATGATCAAGTGTAAGAAATGCAAACCAGACTACCTTCACATCAGAGAATCCTACTGTTCCAGGATAAATATCCACACACCCTAGTTACATCCAATATTAAATTGCATGAATATCATGCATTAGTATGCATCTATGAGCTCAACATTTAAAGGGCTGCCCTTTAAATGCAAAGTATGCCAATCATACAGATTGTGTTAAACCACCGTACAATATTTAAAAATATTTATAACCTGTATCTATTTACTTGGGTGACAAAATAAATGCATCAAAACCTAAAAGCGAGAAAGAGAAAATAAATAGGTCTGATATTTGCTTAAAATCATCTCCTAGATTTTAGAAATGATGCCAAAGCCCGGCTTTACCATTCAAAACTGCAGCATTTCAAATTATCTAATTTATAAAAATACATTGAGAATCAATGATTCATAATGGAATGACTCCACTCTTCAGTAGAAACAATTAATTTCCTCTGGGTTTTTTTAACAGACATATTCTCTTTTTAAACCGGAATTAGTTTAGTTCTTTTTGTTTGGGGCCTCTCCCGCCACTTTATTTCTCAATATCATCCTCGCTCCTCCGTCGAGAAAATCTCCAATGAACACACCGGTTCTGACGGAGGAATTAAAAAACATATATAGTGGATATGTCAGCATCTTTTTGATCTTGGAGTTAGGTGGGGTGGATTAGTCCATCAAGTCCGAACACACAGATCTCCTTCAGCTGATGTGAAGAAGGGTCTCGGCCCGAAACGTCACCCATTCCTTCTCTCCAGAGATGCTGCCTGTCCCATTGAGTTACTCCAGCATTTCGTGTCTATCTCTGCAGGGCACAGTCCCATGGTTAACACCACACTCCAGACCTATCTAATCCCTTATTTGTGAAAGTTCCATACATATTTATCGATACTTTTTCCGGCAGTGTGCCCAGGCTACGCACACCACACTGAGCCCAAACTAAAACAATCCCAGTACTTATAGGTGTGTATGGTTTGACCGAGGACACGTGCAATTTGGCCGAGGCACTTCACTGTCCGTGTGTAGGAAGGAACTGCAGATGCTGGTTTACACCGACGATAGACACAAACATGCTGGAGTAACTCAGCGGGACTGGCAGCGCCTCTGGAGAGAAGGAGTGGGTGATGTTTCGGGTCGGGACCCTTCTTCAGACTCCCTGCTCATTCTTCCCTCGTCAATGTGAACTTGTGGGGGTGCGAGGAATCGGGCGTTGCTGGGTAAGGGGAAGAGAGGTTTTGCTGCTAAATTATGCGCAACAGAAGCATGAAGTGGGGGTAAGGTCCGTTTAAACTATCTCGTTGTTTCCCTCCCCCCCCCCCCCCCGTTGTTTCCCCCCCCCCCCCCCGTGTTGGGAGAGAAAGGGGAGAGAGTTGTGCAAACAAACCACGGGAGACTGCATCTTTGGAGGGAAATCATAAAATATACACGGATGTTTCGGGCCGGGACCCTAAAGGTTGACAACCCATTTACCAGATGCTGCCTGGCCGTTGGCTTCTTCCTGCAGTTTGCTTTATTCCCAGACTCCAGCATCTGCAATCTCCTTGGCCTCCAAAGGGAAAAGTTGCTCGTGAAGCGAAGGTCGATATTGACCCATGCTCACTGCGAAATCAAAGCTGCAGTGCTTACGTATTTAGTTAAACCTGCACCTTAACAGCTTCAAACTCTTCTTCCATGGTTGGTGCCAACGGAATTGAAACGAGTTTCCAAAGCACTCGGTTTGTGCTTCAGATTTAGTCATAACTTCCTCAATTGTATGAACAAAATGATCATTGAGCCCTCAACCTGCTCTTTCATCTCGACCAGTTCGCTCTTCACCTGACCTCCCGCTGAGTCCAGGCCCACTCCTCTACCCCTTCTCTCATTCCTTCTCCTCAACCACCAACGCCGTTCCCAGCACCCCTCTCACTCCTCCCCACCCATAGTCCTTGCCTTCTCCCAATTCCACCATCCCTCCTCCCCCCCCAACCTGTCCTATTACCCTCCTCCCCATCACCCCTCGCCCTCCCTTCCACCCCATTCCCTCAACTACCTCTCCTAGACCTTCCCTCATTCCTTCCCCGCCCAACCTTCTTCACTCAGTTTCCTCAGCGCTCCCCAACCCCATCTCCCCCACCCCACCTCAGCATCTCAATCCCCTTCCCGTCTCACGTCCAAGGTCCTCTAAAACCTATTTTCTCTGTTGGAATTTAAAGTCAAATCGGGCGCATGCAAATATAATGCCAAACTTCTCGCCTGAACTGCTGAAGATAACCGAGTGCTTTAAATGCGAATCCCGGACTGCGGCAACAACACACGTCCTGAGCGGGAGAGGAACTTGGTAACTCTGGAGACGAACTTGGAACATCGCAGAAATTACAAGTAAACGGCAAACTTACCATACCCGTGGGAACTCGGTTCAAACACTTGAACATCAACTTGGAATCTCGTACACAACCACGAGTCTGTCACTTGGGGTCACTCATGGGTCAACTCGCACCGTGAGACAGGGCCATAAGTCCTCACCCAGTGCCTCTCCTGTCTGTGACCGGATAGCAAATTTTGAAGCCATTGCTGGCACTTCCCCTTCGTGCCTCGTGGTATGCTCCCCAGCAATACCTCCGAATTCTGAGTCAGCCGAAAACTGACCTGTGTATGCTCCCCTCCTCAGAGAGGGAGACATTGTGCAGCCCTGAAACAGGTGCCACTGCCGCGGGCCCCCACGGAGACCCGCGCTGATACAACTCTGATTGTTGGAGCATATCATTGTGGAGCAACCTCTTCATCAGGTGCTCCATGTGGGTTAGACGTCCAAAGACGCTACCCATTGAAGGAGGGGATTCCTCCTGGCCTGACTCATCGGAGTCAACGGGCCTGACAGACTTTTTAGTGGCTTTCCGCCCAAGCAGGGTTGCCAAGGTTCTTTCAAACGGCACCAAGTCTGAAGCCGCTGGCTCCACTGCCAACAACTTGGAAGGCGAAATCGAGAGCCGCCTGCTACCTGCACTCCCGCGGTCTTCTGTAGCTGGTTTCTCCGCGGCCCATCTGGATTTTACCTTGGACATATTCTCCCACATGGTTCGAACTTGTTCTGGAAGTAAGAATATTTTCGAACCACGGGAAATGACCTCAGAGAAAGTTTAAACACTTACCTGAGGATTTTAAACTTACCGCTGGAAGGAGCGACGCGCCTGCCAGTCAGTTGTTGCGCAATGCGCTAGACGTAATGGCGTGCATGCGGGCTGACGGCCTTCTTCACGTAGTCACTCGCGTGACTCCGAAGTAAAATACAAACAAGATTGCAGCAAAACTTTTTAATCATACAATCAATGTATGGTTGAAAAATAATGGAGGGCTCAGAGGCTTCTGGTTCAATTCATAAGCAAATTAAGTGAAATCCAAATATAAGCTTTGCTTCTTCGTATCTAGTTTAAGAATACAAAGTCAACATTTAGGCCATATAGTGTATTTGTTTGATTACGAATTTCAGAGATTACAAGGTGAAAAATAATTATACCAAAACGATATTCCTCATATAACTTGAGACGGTTATTCAATATTCTAGTATTAAAAAAGATCTAGTAGTTATCTCGTTAGATGCAGAGAAAGCCTTCGATCAGGTGGAATGGTCCTATTTGTTTTCGGTTATGGAAACTTTTAAATTGGGAGAGAAGTTCATTACTTGGATCAAATTATTATATACAAACCCAACAGCTAGAATAATACCAAATCAAATGTTATCAACTAAATTCAATTTATCTCGAGGCTGTAGACAAGGTTGCCCTTTATCCCCCCTACTGTTTGCACTTGCAATAGAACCGTTAGCTCAGAGGGTGAGATCACATCCTGAAATATATGGGTATGATACTAGAGAAACTAAAAATAAAATCTCCTTATACGCGGATGATGTATTACTTTACATCACAAAACCAGAAATTAGTATCCAAAATTTGTTGAAATTAATAACTGAATTCGGATCTTTTTCAGGATATAGTATCAATTGGAATAAAAGTGAACATGCCAATAACGGTAAATAACTTACACATATTACAACAATTTCCTTTTAAGATAAATGAAAAAATTAAATATCATGGAATTTATGTAACAAAAAGATTTGATTCTTTATTTAAATCTAACTTCCCACTACTATTGAATAAATTAAATAAGAATATTTTATATTGGAAAACTCTACCTATTTCAATGTTAGGTAAAATTTATATAATAAAAATGATTTTTCTTCCACAATTATTATATCTTTTCCAATTAATTCCGATATATCTTCCTAAAAATTTCTTTAAGAAGGTGGACTCCCTAGTTACTAACTTTATTTGGGATTATAAGAGCCATAGAATAAATAAAAAACATTTATGTAAATTAAAAATAAATGGAGGTTTAGCACTACCAAATTTTATGTTTTTATTACTGGGCAGTTAATATTAAAAATATGAATTTTTGGTTAGAACGAGACAGATAACCAACCAATTTGGTTAAATATGGAAAAGAAGATTGTTTTCCTTTTGAAATTAGTTCAATAATATTCGCTAATATTAATTTAGCTAAGAAAATCTATAGTGAAAACCCGATAATAGAAAGCGGAATACGTATTTGGAAACAAATAAAGAAAACATTAAAACTGAAATCTATACCACTAGCCTTTACCATTGTAAATAACGTTACATTTAAACCTTCAATGATGGATAAAGGCTTTTTACAATGGAAAAACAAGGGAATTATTAAGATGGGTGATCTCTATAAGGAAAACATTTTCCTTTCATTTCAAGAATTACAACAAATTTATGGACTACATTCTAAAGATTATTAGATATTTACAATATTAGATATTTACAAATCAGAGACTATGTAAAAGCAAACACACAGGAACTTAGAAATAGAAAGACAGAAATTTTAGATGAATGTCTAAATAAACATCCGAACACAGAAAAAATGATTTCATATATATATAACACCCTATTGGAAAATGATGTCCCATCAACAGAAATATATAGACAATCTTGGGAAAACGAATTAGGTCAAATTATAAGACCAGAAGTATGGAACGAAAGTTTACAACATATACACCAATGTTCGTTAAATGCTAAACACTCTCTTATACAGTTTAAAATACTACATAGACTACATTATTCAAAATCCAAACTACATAACATCTTTCCAAAAGTATCTCCCATATGTGATAAATGTCAACATTTCGAAGCTCATCTGACACACTCATTTACAAATTGTGTAAAGATTACAAAATTTTGGATAGAAATATTTAGGATAATTTCGAATGTTGTCAATATGAATCTGACCTCCTGTTTCAAAGTTAATAATACTAGGAATACTGAAAACAGACCAATTAATAACAACAAATCAAAAATTCTTTATTGATTATGGTTTAATAATTGGGAAAAAATTAATACTAAAATTCTGGAAAGGTCCTACATCCCCCACAATCAAAATGTGGAATACAGAAATGTCAGAGACACTCCATCTGGAGAGATTGAGGCTTGTCCTAATGGACAGGTTGGATCTCTTCAGAGGGATATGGTCTCCATATATTGAATATTTACAGGGTCAAAGTGGCTCAGTGCGAGGGCTTGACTGAGACCTGAATAATAGAATGGATGAAGAATTACGCATAATAAATCATGGTTATATCTCCAATGACGGATTATTGATTAATACTCCATTCACTTCCTTATTTTCTATATTATTTTTCTCTATCTCTTCCTACTTTATAAAAAAAAATTAAAAAGTGTATAGAAACAAATTCTTAAATCTTAATATTAATATTAATAATATTATGAATGTATCTAATAATGTATTTTTTATTAATATGTTTCTACAATAAAAATAATTAACAAAAAAAAAGAAAAATAATTATACACACATTTACTTAACATAATCCTTTCATCCATCAACATTCTTTCATTTTGGTTTTCCTACCATTTATCCCAGTATACATTATGTCGCATATTCAGATGTAATGTCATCTGCCAAGTTTTCCATCTGATCCATTATCCTATGACATCTGCTGTAACACTACCCATATCGCCATCAATTTCTGTTTCATTTGCAAGCTTATTAATTATTCCTCCACCATCCAAGTCAGGGTCCTAGCACCGATCCTTGGAATACACCACTGGTTGTAGTCCTTCCAATCAGGAAAGCATCCTTCCATCATCATCTTTTGCCTTCTATCATCAAGCCATTTTTGGATTGAATTAGGCAACTTGCCTTGGACCTCATGTGCTTCAACTTTCTGGAATCAGTCTACTATGCGAGGCCTTGCCAAATTAATGGAGACAATATCTATTGCCTTCTGGCAAAATCAATCTGAGGGATGCTGAATCACGGTTAACTATAGGCAAAGTTGCAGGTGAAGCCAGAGGAGAAGCTATAGCAGTTGATTGCAATATTGATAGGTTGAAGGGTAATTGAGCCTTGGGATCTAATTTTCATCCCCTTTCCCACCACTTCAGTTATCAGGACTGCTTGTCAAAATCAAAACTCATAACGGAGATCTGCCTGATGGCACTAGATATTAGCATGTTTGCCTTCTATTTGAGTTGAAACTAGAGCAATTAGAAATTGGTGCCATAGCTAATGGAATCTACAACATTAGGCCTGAAGTCTGAGGCTCAATAGAAGATCTCTACAGATTCTGCCCTTGAGTTTCTAGTGAACTCAAATGAGTGCATCAGATATGCTACAAATTCTCCTGCTGTGGTCCAGGCAGCAACCAAATTAAGCCTCTGCAACAGCCTGTTGAATGTGAGGCATGATGGTAGTGGAATAATCTATTGGAGCCTGAATTTCTAGGGCAAAGGGTGGAGATTGGAATGTGGATAATTGACTTGATACTGACTTTAACATGTTTGGCAGGTATAGCTGGCTATATTTGTAGGTAAATGCTTTGTGCATTTTTTCCAGGAGGTACTCAGCAGCCTCAAACATCAGTTGTACAGATGGTGAACTAACATGTTCACCATTCATCAGCCATAAGCAACTTCAGTAATTTTCTGTCTAATACATCCTGTCATACTGTAGTGCTATAGCACGTCAATATTAATCATAGATCTTTTGAAACTGACATGAATGAACTTATCTTCTGGGGGGGAATATCACTTGCTGGTTTGTGCATGTGATAATGTGAGCAAATTAAGTAAGAACTTGACCCCCATTTGGTTCTGAAAATGCCAGGATATGTAAGGGAGAATGATAATTAAATTTGATTGATGATGTCTAAATCTTTGTGACTCAGTATAATGCTATTTACTTTGCTTTGCAGTGCCTAAGAAGTTGTTGGATGAAAGCAATCCCAAGCCAACTCATTATAAAGGGATTCAGCAGCTCAATTTTCCACCACACTACACGCCTTATGACCGTAACATTGTAGGAGATGGTGTCTTTTCCCATGATGTGTTACCCTTTATAACAGAAGCATCCTTGCCAGGTATGTTATTTTGCAGTATGATTTTTAAAGGTGGTTATAATGGAGGATCTATTACCTTTTTCTAACTTAGCATTTATTTATAACTTAATGTGGCTGCAGAGTAAGTATGTGAAATCACACTTGAGAGTACGAATCATGTGCAGTTTTCAGATGTCACAAGAGATTGAAGATAATTCGGTGGATTGTGCCGAAAATAAATATTTATAGATAATATTTAATTAAGGTTTACCAAAGCTAGGAGAGCAGAGATAGTGTTGAATGAAGCTTAGCACAGTCAAATAGCTGAAAAACAAAGCTAATGTGTAGTTTAATAAATTTACAGAGGTAGTTCCTCTTAAAAGGAATTAAATAGCATTGATATACAAAATTGAAAATAAAAATATGCAGATATTTATTTTAAGAAAGTAGGAAGTTACTGAAATTGATCTTTTGCTTTCCACATCTTGTTAGTTCAAGATTGTCATGATTATTTAGTTGTACCTAATTGTCTTGTTATCCATATTATACATCTCTTGAATGCATGTTTGAAATATAATCCATTTTTTTTTAAATCCTCCAAACCTTTTCATGGTCTTGGTTCACACAATGCAACTCAGTAAAGGTTACCTTCATGTGGTCTCCTGCTCCAACCCCACAGAACGTCCCCAAATGCCTCAATAGAGCTCGAGGGGCTAGTGGAATCAAGGGATATGGGGAGAAGGCAGGCATGGGATATTGATTGGGGATGATCAGCCATGATCGCAATGAATGGTGGTGCTGGCTCGAAGGCCCGAATGGCCTCCTCCTGCACCTATTTCTATGTTTCTATGATTTATGTCCAGTCCCATTCAACCTACATCTGGGATCTTCACAACTTTGATAACTTCTGGTTTTTCAGCACCCCATGCCTCATCTTTACTAGGGACATGCAGCCTTTGTAACTCCATTCGCCACAAGTACGTTCTCAGGGCCCTCTGGTTCTTCCTTGAGCAGAGATCCAATCAGTTCCCTTCAACTAACATTGGTGTAACTAGGCCTCACCCATAACAACTTCTCTTTTGACTCATCTCACTTTCTTCAAATCAATGGTATAGGTATGTTATGTTGAATACTCCTTGTTCCAAACATGCTCCGGCACCATTTCCCAACACTCTCTCCGTTACATCCACAATTGCATCGGGGCTGCCTCCCACATTCTTGAATAACTCTGGAGAACATGGATAGGTGGTAGGAAGGAACTGCAGATGCTGTTTTAAACTGAAGATAGACACAAAATGCTGGAGTAACTCAGCGGGACAGGTAGCATCTTTGGATAGGAGGAATGGGTGACATTTCTGCTTTAAACTGAAGATAGACACAAAATGCTGGAGTAACTCAGCGGGACAGGTAGCATCTTTGGATAGGAGGAATGGGTGACGTTTCGGGTCGAGACCGTTCTTCAGACTTAAGGTGGATCTCGAAATGTCACTTATTCCTTCTATCCATGGTGTTTTGTTTCAACTCGAAATGTCACTTATCCATGTTCTCCGGAGATGTTGCCTGACTGCTGAGTTACTCCAGCACTTTGAGTCCTTTTGTGTATTAACTGTTTGTTTTCCGGGTTCATATTCACTTGGACTATCTTTTACACCTCTCTCCCCTTTCTCATTCTCTCTGTCTCAACCAAACGAGACTGGCTATTGATTGACATCAATCACAAACTCACTGGCTCCCATAGCTACCTAGAAAACAATTCCGCTCACCCTAAATCTTACAAAGACGACATCCCTTAGCCTTAATTTTTCCATCTTTGTTGCATCTGCTCCCAAGATGTGGCTTTCCACTCTTGGACATCCAAGATATCCTCTTTCTTCAGTAAATGTATTTTTCCCCCGCTGCTGTGGATGGAGCCCCCATCTGTTTCTGCTCCATGTCATTGTAATTCAGCACTTGTTCCTCCTCTCCTCAGAATTAACAAGAATATTCCCGATCCTCAGATTTCATCCTATAAGCCTCGACACCCAACATATCATTCACTGATATTTCTGCTACTGTCAATGTGATCACACCACCAGTCACACCTTCCTATCCCTTTCTGCAGAGACCACTCTCTCTGTAACTCGTCCCTTCTCACCTAACCCGCTCTCTCCACAGACACTTTCGCCTATATCTGCAGGATATATATATAGAAGACACTTGTCCCTGCACCCCCTTCTCACGCTTATCCAGGGACCACTGCAGCCCTTCTAGGTCAGAGGGGTTCAGTTGCATCTTTTCCAATCTTGTCTATTGCATCCTGTGCTCCCGATATAACCTCCACTACATCAGCGTGACCAAGCGCAGACCAGATGATCATTTTGAAGAAGAACTGTGCTCTGTATATCATGGTCTGCTGGAGGCAAAAAACCTCTAAAATACCTCAATCATGATTGAGGCCACAGGCAAATTGGAAGAACATCACCTCTTATTCCGCTTGGCTAGCCAACAACCCAACAGTATAAACAGCGAATTCTCTAATTTCAACAATTCCCCAATCCACCTCTCTTTCCTTCCACACCCCGCTCCACCCCATTTCCAGTATGCAGACCTTTCTCCACAATCTCGGTCACCCTGGTCCTTTCTCCTCCTCTATATGTTCATCTCACTCCCTTCCCAAGTTCTGCATTTCCCATTTATCCCCCCTGTGTAATGGAGTTTAATCTGAGCAAATGAGAAATGTTGAATGCAAGGGGAGAGTAAAATTAGCGACAATTCCCTAAACAGCACAGATGTACTCGGAGATCTTGGCGTCCAAGTCCATTGGTCCATACAAGTTGTGGCAACACAAGTAAATTGAACGGTAAAGGCGCCGTTATGGTACGCGCCTTCATTGTTAGAATTGTGAAAAACTAGTGAAAGCATAGTTTTAAGGTGAGAGGATCAAAGTTTTAAAAAGATTTGTGTGGCAATTTTTTATTAAACATGGAATGTGATGGTTGGGTAGAACGGGATGCAAGTGGTGGTAGTCAGGGCAGATACGGCAATGGCATTTAAGATGTTTTAGATGGCACATGGATATGTAGGGAATGGAGGGATATGGATTACATGCAGGTAAAGGAGATTTGTTTAATCTGACATCACATTTGGCACAGACGTTGTGGGCTGAAGGGGCTGTTCAATTGGCGTACTGTTGTATGTAGTTCTTATCTGACACCACTTTGTCTCCTTTTCAAAGGTTTTTTTAATTGTCACATGTACCAATTAAGGTACAGTGATATTCGAATTACCATATGGCCGTACTAAACAAAAAGCAACAAGACACACAACTACATAAAAGTTAACATAAACATCCTCCACAGCGGGTTTCCCACTTTCTTCACTGTGTTAGAAGGGAATAAAGTCCAATCTTCTTTCCTCTTTATTTTCCTGTGGTCTGGGCAGTCGAACCATCTGTCACCTCTAGCCTTTGTCACTATCTTAACCCATCTTCCAATCACACCCGCACCTGAATACACGTATCACTTGCGAGGCTTTGCCCCACCAGCTTTTTTCTCATTATTCGATCAGTCTGAAGGATCCAAACCCAAAACATCATCTGTCCATTCCATTCACAGTTATTGCCTGACCTGCTGATTTCCTCCAGGATTTCATTTTTGCTGAAGATTCCAGCATCTGTAATCTTGTGTCTCCATTTCACTGCAAAAGCTTTGTTGGTTGTCGCTAAATTCCCACCCAGTCCACAGTGCTTTGCAGTTTGTGAGCCATACACACTATCATCAAAGTTACTATGCACCTTTATCTCCAGCCCTATGGTAATTTATAATAAAGCCACCTACGCTCATTGCCCAGCCCGCCCTCAAGTCTGGAAATGACTCATGGTACATTAATCAAACTTCTTCAGACTAAAACTCTGAAGTCCAACAACTCGTATTCAATAGAATTGATTCATTAGTTTTCTTCCTGACACCCTTTAGTGAGAAGGCAGTGTTTATTTATTTCAGTTCTTCAATGCCACAATTTATTTAAATCATTGATATTAAATGTACATGACTTATATTTTTTGTCAACATGTGTTTCTGTCCTTATCTAAATGTATAGTAAAAAAAAACTTTAAAAGGCACTTTTCTGTAATCCCTCAACGTTCTCTTTACACTTATGTCATTTGTTGGCTTAGTTTCACAGCCATGATTGACTCAGCTATGGGAGTCTAAGCCCAAATTTTCTAACCCACTTCAGCCTACACACTGCCCCCTGTACAGATTCACAGATACATCATGGCTGGGTTTATTTTCATTCTTTATATCCAAGCCTAACGTCTGTTGCCAATCCCAATTCCCACAGTTACAATAAAGAATGTTGGAACAGGCTTAGATATCGGGCTGTATTGGGTATGCACATCCGAAATGAAGAAAAGGCTACTATACAAATCCTTTGTAACAATTAAATGAAAGACATTTGAAACAAAAATCAGGATTTCCTGATAACTTAATTGGAGTGAATTAAAATTTAACAGCTCGAGGCAAAGCCTGGGCAGGAACTGATAAAATCTCAATTTTTCTATAATAGAAACGTTGACAACCTTCAAATGTAAATTAAATTATTACCATTTCGTATCTGTAATTGGTGAGAGGAAGTTGTATCTCATCCTGGCTAAATATAATAAAAGATCCTTTGAAGGCAGTAATAAAATTCATATTTTACTTCTGAAGAATCAGGGAACAATAGTTTAGTGTGTTTGGTCTAAAGTCTAGGAAAAGTTACTATTAGACACTGAACTCACACGGTGGATTTGAGTCTTGTCACACAACACCCGCTATATAACCTTGACTTTCATTCTAAAATTTTTTTAATTGTTTCGCATATAATTGTCACATGAATCGGTGTCAGATGATTTCTTGTTATTTGTTCAATGCATGGTCTTACTATGCATTGAATAATGTCTCACTTTGAAATTTAACAACACTTTGTGTGAATGTAGAAGAAAAGAAGAAAGGAAGATCAGCCTCTAATTATCCAATGGACACCAAACCCCTGCCGATCCCAGTGGATGAAAGTGATAAGCAACTTCTGGAAACGAGGGGTATTCGGACTCAGATGGCATTATTAAGCAACATTCTGGAAACCTACTCTTATGTTACAGGTAAGCCAATACTTGTAATTTTGTTTTGCCATGTATTATAAGAAAACTAATTGTTGTATTGACTGAAGCTTCACTGTCTAAAGAACAAGCTACTTTTACATAGCATCATTAATATAAGCAGCAAACCAAAGTGTTCTGCAGATAGGAAATAAGAAAATACATATATAACTAAGAAGATTAATGGGGGTTTAGTGGCAACAATTTGTGGCTGGTGGTTGGTTAAAGTCTTTGAGGTGCTCCTCATTGACTCTGCAAGCCAAGTGTGAGACAGTAGGAGATGGATTAAAATAAACAGTGTTGCTGAGGTGGAGGTAAATGTTCTTTGTATTGGAAAGATATGCACATACCAAACATGTTTGTGGGAAACTCATCCATGAGGTAGTAAATTGGTTGATTTAGGTGGGATGGGGAAAGGTTGCAATCAATAGCATGGGAATGGGATTTATGTTATATTTGGAAGACAAGCTGCTGTGTTTTGAACAATGGTGACTATTTTCCTAAAATGTAGCTGTAATGTTGTACATGAAATATTAGCAGGCCCAAGACCAAACATGGAGATACCACGTACAATTAAGGCTGTTGAATGGCAATGGTAATTAATTTCAAGAATCTCATGTTTCTCAATGAGTGTATATCTAAAGTATCTCTTGCTTTGAACAGTTCATTAATTAGTTATTAGTATAATGGAAATGGATATTATGAAACAAAATGTAGAAAAATAAATTCATAATATAGAAGGAATTATCTTACCAAAGGCCATGTCTGAATCAGGGGCTGCACTTGGCCTTTGCATCTGTGCAACGCCTAACATCTATTCTCCCAGTGCCTGGGCAGTAGAACATGCATCAGAACTGTCTTGATGGTGTTCTGACAGACATGTTGTCAAAAGATCTTTCCCAGAGTTTTTAAATTTTCTAGTTACAAATTTAAAAAAAACACTTCAACCCACATTAAATTGCCAATGGATTAAAATCATGTTTTGTATAAAAGGGGAAAAAAAAACTTTTTTAGTGATGTTTGTCAACCCCATGCAAATAATCACTGGGCCACCACAGCTGGTGTGTAGTTGAGAAGCCAGATACTGGCTATCTGCTCATACCCTGGCTCAGCAACTTGCATTATATCGCTGGATGCAGCATAGGGGCAGAACCATCGTTCACACACAAGTTCATCTAATCTCCAGTGCTGCATTATGCACATACGGAGTCTGGAACACACTGGCGCATACATTGCACCTGATTGACAATTCTCAGCAGAAACAGAGCTGATTTTTGTTCACAACCCATTCCTTTACTACTGAGAAATGCAGGGAATATTTATTGATCAAGGGTACAGTTAAAATTTGAAAATCCTGTAAATTCTGAGAGGTCATTAATCATTTAGCTTTACAACTTGTTGGTTGGAACTTTATTATTATGGTTAAAACCCTTTATGAGCATATTGTTCAAAGCCAAAGAAGAGTGGATCTGTTTGATTCAGATACAAGTTATGTAATCCAGTTTTCAAATTGTTAAATGCAAACCTTGCATGCTTTGGGATTAAGTCTGGGAATTATATTAGCATTGCTCTCCGTGAGCGTCAGCAGCCATTTATTATGAATATTGAAATCTCTCTCTGTTGGCTATCTTCCTGATATCCTATCATTTATTTAGAAAAGCAATAATGAATCACAATCAATATTTTTGATCTAACATGCATACCCTGAATACAAATTGAGCTTGTAAACCTGAATGTTTTCATTTATTCAGTAACAAAACAAATTGAGAGTGTAGATAAGTTTGACAAAAACTCAATTTCAAATCCTACACTTCATAGTTAGTTGGGAAAATTAGCTTGAGAAGTGTTGAATACTCCCTCTGGTAATTAACCTTACCCCCTCCTATCAACTAATTGAATGAATCGTTTTTTACATGGTGAAAACATTCCTATTTAGCTATTGGAGAGCTGAGTGATAAGCTTAGTGATGCTGAATAAGCATGGGGTAAACACGTGCCCCATAAGATTTGCCTGAAACAAGTTTGCACTTTTAATATTGATGTTTTTCTTGCTAATGGAGCAGATTCAAATAGAGCTTAAAATGCTTAAAGAAAATATCATACCTGCTTATATATGTTCAGTTGATGTTCCTTAAACATAAACTTACTGTGGCAAGATTTATTAATTGAAATATAAATTAATGCATTTCCTGACCATAAATTTTGGCATTCTCCAATTCTTAAAGCTTACAGTGGGTTATAGAATAAATTTAATTCAAGGTAGTTAAATATTAACAAGACAGCATGGCAAGATGCTTAGCTACAAAAGGAGAATTTCATTTTGATTGATGAATTATTGTGTGTGTTAAATATTAACTACTATAAATAACGGAACTAAAGCTTATCTGTGGAAGTCTATCCTATCACTTTGGTTACCATTGATTTAAATGAGAGGACAATTTGAAAATGCTCAAAACAACAATGTGTCAATAGATTTGTCAACAAGTGTGACAGCATAAGCTTCAGTGAATGGCAGAATAAGTAAAAGTTTTATCTGACCAACAAGAATGTGAAGGGCACGCAGCTTTCGGCAAACATGCAAAGGTTGGCGCCAATTGCAGTTCACAGCTAAGAAGGATAGTGTAACATTTGAACTTTTAAGAAGTTATTACTTTTTTGTATGAGGTACTGGAATTCATGTTATGCAATTGAAAGTAATGGGAATTCCTGGACCCTTGACTCTCATCAGCATGAGGGATCTGAGGTGGAGTTGAAATAAACACAGTCACACTTAGTGATAGCATTTAGCTGAAGATTAAATACATCTTTTGCATAAACATATTTTCTATACCATTACAATGCGTGCACAAGAAGGAATCTTAGGAAAATACCTAAAAAACCCCGTAGAGCTTGAACATTAGTTTGAGTGGGAACAGGTAAAAGGTAAGGGAGACAGAATAGTTTAATCGTTTAAACAGTTAAGTTAATAATTTAAACAGTGAGCTGTTGACATATGCTAGCCTTCACTATCCTGTCTTCGTGACAGACTAAATAAAATTGCCATGTGGTTAACAGATGAGAAGTACATTGAGCAGTATTTTGCTGTTTACTTTGATCAAGAAGTAAATTACTTCTCTTCTTTTCAGAGAATCCTGAGAAAACGGCTTTATATTTCCTGTCTGGCGTGTGCATTGGACTGATACTTACACTGTGTGCTCTCGTGGTGCGGATATCCTGTCAGACGGACTTGAAGAAATCAGTGGTTAAGAACACAGATGTGGAGGACAGTAATGATGACGATGACAGTGACGATGATAATTCTGACACTACCTCTGATCTGTCAGCCAGGCGACACCGACGCTTTGAGAGAACTTTAAACATGAATGTTTTTACCTCAGCAGAGGAACTGGAACGGGCTCAGAGGTTGGAAGAAAGAGAGCGGATAATTAGGGAGATCTGGATGAATGGTCAGCCAGATATTCCTGCCACCAGAAGCTTGAATCGCTATTACTAATATGTTATCTAGATCAGTGGTGTTGATAATGGTAATAGTTCAGAATACATGATGGTGCTTTCGGTACTCACAGCTGTGCAAGACTGGAACTATAGATATCCTCAGCTCTGGGTGCATCTCACAAACAATAGCTGGTGCAAAAATATTAATTTCACTAAATATTTGGAAGAACTTCTCACCATGATCAAGCTAATGTGTTTGATAACTGAAGACCCCATTGCTGCCCAAGAATCCACTGAATCAACAACGTTAATTCAAAGAATTTATCATAGTTAACAGATATGTTTGTCTATTTTCTTACAGCAAATCTGGTCTGAGGCCTCAGGGAGAAAATCCTGTTATTTAATTTGTTTAAGTATAGTGATACATTTTCATATCATGCAAGATGTTACAAAAACTTGAGGGTGTGGGCGTAGTGATTTGCAGGAAATAGTCTTGAACATGACATGGCCTTTCTAATTTGACACTGACAAATGGAAGTGCTTCATAAAACATTAGTGTTTTTGAAGTAACTTTTATAACTTGTTAAAACAGGATATATGAATGTATTGTACCAAAGGTGAGTTAAACAAGGCCAAAATGTGATGATCTATTGGTTGAATATTCACAAAAAAAAATGGAAATCTATTTCTGAATGCTGATTTTCTTCTTGCATCCTTCCACTCGCATTGTTGGAAATTATGGAGAGCAGTACAAAAATAACTAAGTCAGTGTGTCCACTTCTCTCGGCAGCTGCTTAGGTTTAGTTTTGCCCGAGGTTATCATTGTTATAAGGAAAATTGCAAATGAAAGGCAAAACAAAAAATGCTAAAAGCGCGGAGATCTGATGAACATTACACTGCCTATTTCCTCCTAATTCAGACAAGCTGCACGTTTCTAGTATTTTCTTTCAGTTCTATAAGTCACATTGACACTGCAGTTTGAGATGCTAGGGAACGGACTCTGACTGCTGACGAACCTTCAGAAAATCTTTTATCTAATAATTACCAAAATATCTTTGATATTACAATAAATTTTTTGTGAAGGGTTTAAGGTTTATATATTCATAACCTTAGCCACAAAACCCTGACAAAATCCTTGATATTTTACTGTGTAAAAATAAATTTGTCATTTAAAAGAAACATGCTTTCTTAGCTTTAAAAGACCATCATTAAAAGTGTAAAAAACATACAAATGATTTTGCTTTTAGATTTTCTACATTTTTTTGGTAATAAAAGGGATGTTTAAAAAAATGCTGCTGTTAGGTTCAACTTCTGTGCAAGTTAATCAAGGTGTTTGCCATGATGAGAGGCTTCAACGGGGTGGAAGATTGCAACTTTCACGTGGTCCGCCCTGTTTCAACGAATGCAATCAACCCAGCGTGCACAATCAAATAAAATCAAATAGAACAAGTTTCCCTACAACTTTAGGCTGTGCACGCCATACGCAAGAAGAAGAAGAGGCTTCAACAAAGTAAAGAGAAAGGACTAATTTCTCTTAGCAGGAGGTCCCTATACAGAGAGAGTAGAGAACATATTATTTCACTAAGTAATGGGGTCCTAGAAGTCACAGCTTGGTGGAGGTAGAAAACCCACAGTATATTTAATACAAAGTAGCTTGTTGAAGTGCAATAGACTGGAAAGACTGAAGTAATAAGAATGGTGAATTGTGACTAATCTTAAGTTATTTTGCTGAGGTAGACACGTACCCTCTTTCTTGCCATAAATTAGTATGATTCTCATCACTGCCACAATGTTCAAGTGAATGCCTGGCTTAGTTTAGTTTAGATAGACCATGTGGAAACAGGCCCTTCGGCCCAGCTTCCCCCTTGTACCTGACTAAATGTTTCTTTAACGTTGCTCATTCCATACACCCATCACCCTTTGTGTGGTAAAAGTTACTCCTCAGGTTCCTATTCAATCTTTCCCCCTCACCTTAAACCTATATCCTCTGGTTCTCGATTCACCAAATCTGAGCTAAAGACACTGTGCATTTACCTGATCTATTGCTCTCATGGTTTTGTACACCTCTATAAGATCACCCCTCATTCTCCTGCACTCCAAGGTAGAAAGCTCCAGCCTGCTCAATCTCTCCCTAGAGCTCAGGGCCACGAGTCCTGGCACCATTCTCGTGATCTTCTCTGCACATTTTCTAGCTTGACAATATCTTTCCTATAACATGGTAACCAAAACTGAACACATTACTCTAAATGTGGCCTCACCAACATCTTATATAACTGTAACGTAACCACCCAACTTCTATACTTCTACTGATGAAGGCCAATGTGCTGAAAGCCTTTTTGACCACCCTGTCTACCTGTGATAGGGGGAGAGGGTTCAGCCAAATGTTTTAAAGGATAAATAATCTACAGACAATATTCTTACCTCAACAGCAAGTGTAATGAGTTTGAATGCAGGGGTAAGGGTCAGGAACTGGCATGGAATAAAATTAAGGGGTTACTCATTTCCCTAATGTAAAAGGATGTGTAGATTTTTGATCGTGGGTTGTATTAGGAAATTCTCCCATTCGCTATTATTTTTTCCCTTGAGGCTTGGGAGTCTTAACTGCTTTTCATGTTAGCATTTATGTGCCATTAATTTTCCTCGATGTTATCAGATAGTTTTAATGATTTACAACAATCATTCCATCAGTCGCGTAAGCCTTAAAGGAACCATAATAGATACAGAACCCAATATTCAGCCACTATTCTTATCTGATCCAGAAATTTAATTTCAACAGTCTTAAGAAATAACATTGCTCCTAACTTCATCACTGCCAACTATTTTCAAATCATAATTGCTACCCTAGAGACCAAGGAGCAGCAGAGGAAGTCTTTCAAAGTAAATTCATCAGATGTGACTTTATTAATTACTCCAACTCACTTTCTCGAGTTTATGAATGAAGAAGAAAATTTGGCGATTTAAAAAAAAAAAATCTCAATAGAATGGTTTAATCAAAACCAATAAACGAAAGAGTTACTTTTTAGTTTAATTTAGAGATCCAGATTGGAACAGGCCATTTTGGGCCCACCGAATCCGCACTGACCAGTGATTCCCGCACATTAACACTATCTACGCTCAACGCAGACAATTTACATACCAAGCCAATTAATCTACAAACATGTATGTCTTTGGAGTGTGGGAGAAACCGAAGATCTTGGTTAAAAACACACGCGGTCGCAGGTGGGATCGAACCCAGGTATCCAGCGCTGTTAGGCAGCAACTCTACTGTAACTCCCTTATTAAAACAAAAGGATGAAATTAACAAAAATAATTGGAACAGTATGATCAACAAGAGCAATAGAAACACCTTAGGACGCAGGAGAAATAAAGGACACCAGAAAGACCCACAAAGCAAGATTGTACATGTGAAATAGTAGTGAATATTATGAATAACAGTCCATTCCCACCTACATTAGCATTTAAATATCATTTTTTTCCTTATCTCAATTGTAGTAGTTTTAAAGCAAGATGCTTTCCCTTGTACAAAGGTCTGAACATGAGAATGCCACAGTTTAAGAATAAGGCGTAAGCCTTATTCTTAAACTGTTCCAAGAGGAAAATCTTTTTCACACAGAGGTTGTGAGCCTGTGGAATTCTCAGCCTCAGAGGATGGTGGAGGCCGGTTCTCTGGATGCTTTCAAGAGAAAGCTAGACAGAGATCTTAAAGAATAGCAGAGTCAAGGGATATGGGGATTAGGCAGGAACGGGGTATTGATTTTGGATGATCAGCCATGATTACATTGAATGGCGGTGCTGGCTCGAGGGGCCAAATGGCCTATTCCTGCACCTATTGTCTATTGAACATTGAATTTTCTCAATTCTGTTAACCCTTGCTGTCTCCTCCCCTTCCCACCTCTCCCTCAGCCCTCGGGCCCTGGCATTCCTCTCTCTCTCTCTCTCTCTCTCTCTATCTCCCTCCCCCACCCTAGTCGCACCAGCTTCTCATTTTCACACCACAAACAGCTTACAATGGCTTGTTCCCTTTATCATCGATACTTTTTTTTTGCATATCTTTCATTCATTGTTCTTTATCTCTCCACATCACCGTCTATATCTCTCGTTTCCCTGATCCCTGACCAGTCTGAAGAAGGGTCTTGACCCGAAACGTCGCCTATCTCCTTCGCTCCTTAGATGTTGCTGCACCCGCTGAGTTTCTCCAGCCTTTTGTGTACCATCTATTGTCTTATGTTACTTAAAGCATTCTGCTCCAGCATGAGAATGGGTTTGGGCATTTTATGGCCCTGGTCACTCTCTCTATCCACCCCTCCCCCATAACCTCCCCCATGCACTCATGTGCAGGGGGGTGGTTATGTGTTCAGTTAATGAGATTTGCATGTTAACTAACAGCAACACGATGCAGATGAACCACTGGATTGCAGTTGGGAACAGGTCTCTTGGTTCATTTCTTTTTTTTCAGTTTGGGGAATGCAAAGGCCATTGATAATGCCTCTATAACTAGTCTGGCTAACTAAATCAGCCAACTCAGTTAAAGGGTGAAAGATCAAATACGAGTCTCTCTTGCTTAGCAACACAGCATGGGTTGGTTACCCATGAACTGGTAATGTTTTTAAAGCATTTTTTATCCAGGAAAATCTAATCATGAAGGTAAAATCACTTCATTTTGTTTTGCATTTATTATCCAAGCAGAATAATTGCCCCGTGGTAATGATATATCATAAAGCCATGGAACAATAGTCTCAAAATGCAAATTGGTAAATGAATTGCCCAAGGTAGAAATCACAGTTGGTGAGTTTCATACAACCCGATATCCATAAAATATGAAGTTTTGAATTTTGGTTAATTATTCAGTTGCAGCAAATGTAATTGGAGCCAGATGTTCCATAGTTTTAATGGAAATGTAATTTTACATGCAAATTTAAAAACTACAATGTCACAGCCAGTAAAACAATGCCCAGAAGTGGGGCCCTGGATGCCTTCAACGGTGATTCTAATTGAATCACAATTGGAAACTAATGGAATTCATCGGGAAATTGACTGTTTCTCCACTGTTTTCTGCTTTATAAAAGGTACGAGCATACTAGTGGTTGTACCAAGAGGGTAAAACTCCCTATAATTAAAAATAAAACTCTTATAAACAAAATAAAGAAAGTACAGGGGGGTTACACAAAAAGCTGGAGAAACTCAGCGGGTGCAGCAGCATCTAAGAGGCGAAGGAGATAGGCGACGTTTCGGGTCGAGACCCTTCTTCAGACTGGTCAGGGATCAGGGAAACGAGAGATATAGACAGTGATGTGGAGAGATAAAGAACAATGAATGAAAGATATGCAAAAAAGTATCGATGATAAAGGGAACAAGCCATTGTAAGCTGTTTGTGGTGTGAAAATGAGAAGCTAGTGCGACTAGGGTGGGGGAGCGAGATAGAGATAGAGGGAATGCCAGGGCCCGAGGGCTGAAGGAGAGGTGGGAAGGGGAGGAGACAGCAAGGGCTAACAGAATTGAGAAAATTCAATGTTCAAGCCCAAAGGATGCAGACTCCCCAAGCGGAATATGAGGTGCTGTTCCTCCAACTTGCGGTGTTGCTCACTCTGGCCGTGGAGGAGGCCCAGGACCGAGAGGTCGGATACGGAATGGGAGGGGGAGTTGAAGTGCTGAGCCACCGGGAGGTCGGGTTGGTTTTTGCGGACCGAGCGGAGGTGTTCGGCGAAACGATCGCCAAGTCTCTGCTTGGTCTCACCGATATAGATCATCTGGCATCTGGAGCAGCGGATGCAGTAGAAAGTACAGGTTGTGGCATGGACCACTCGCTGGTGGGAGATTTGAGAGGAAGTTAAAACGCTTGCTTGGTTCATTCCCAACACAGCACAAGTTTGAAGGCTATCAAACTTAGTAATAGAAGACATTTTGAAATCCCAAAACACACCAATAGAACCAAAACCAGATAAACAAACTCGAAGTTCAGAATATTTCTTTTCACATTACTTATGTTTGAGGGCTAAGCAAACCTTTCAGATATTGCAGATTCCCTAGCTACATGCCAGAGATAGGGTTACAGTGGTGTTTATACTCAACTGTTCCCCTCACTTTCAGTGCTGTACCACTGACCATCACGGTCTACTTGTGCCCATCCTTGAAGTAAATACACTTGTCAGGTAATACAGGGATTTTCACATTTCCTTTTCTACTCTCACGTGGTGGAGTGAACAGTTTTACTTTGTTGCCTAGTTCTAAAGATTAAGCATTATGAAAAATACAGCAGGATCCTCTAATCCTCAGTTGCTTTGTAAAAGATACAAGCCTACTAGTGATTGGAACAAGAGAGTGATTCTCAATAGGTCTTCAGTCTGAACCAGTAACTCAGTTTCTTTTTCCGTAGATGTTTGATCTGCTGAGTGTTCCCAGCATTTTCTGTTGTCAGATTTATGGCATCTTCTAGCTAGATTTTACTAAATTTTTAGTGAATAGATGTGTTCTGCAGAACAGTCAACCAATCTGCTTTTCATCTTCCTAGTGCTTTGCATACAGCAGACACTGGACACCAGACCGAAGCAATTGAAGCTCAGTTCCTATTTCAGATACCAAGAGTGCTATGGGTTCTGGGCAAGGGAAGTGGTGAAGGTGAGGGGAAGAACGCATCTCCCAAAGAAATTGATCTTTTTGAATGAGGGGGTGGGAAGAAAAAATAAAGCTTCCCATCTTCTCGTACAGTATATTTTTGAGGATTTAGGCATCTCTGTCCAGATTCATTGCCCATCCACAATTGTCCTTGCAAAGATGATTGTGAACTTCTTCTTGCGTATGGCGTGCACAGCCTAAAGTTGTAGGACAACTTGTTCTATGTGATCTTCTTTGTGCACGCCGGTTTGATTGCATTTGTCGGAACAGGGCGGACCACATGAAGGTTGCAATCTTCCACTCTATTGTGAACTGACTAGTGGAGTTGCTGCATTCACAGGAATGCCAACCGTGCTGTCCAAGAGGGAGCTACAGTGACTAGGAATGAATAGTGATACATCTTCACAGTTGGATAGCATACGACTTGAAAAGGATGGTATTGATGTTGTTACACCACAGGTGGTGGAAAGGGTGAAGGTTGGATGAAAAAAACACTTTTGCAGAGGGACAGTTAGGGACACACTCATTCTCAGATATGAAACAAAGGTGGTATCTTCAACCCATAGGCAAACAGAGATCAATAGTGGATGGAGACAGATTGGGCTAACTTGCATGAAAAGAAGTGGTGGTTTTCAGGGTGCCCTGATAGTAGGATGGAAATAGAGACACAATATATCAATGGTAAATGAGGAACCTCAACACCAGGAAGGAGAGAGAAAGCGTAGTAATATGGTGTATGGGGTACACATCCAAGTCTGCATCAACAGTGCAGAAGTGGAGATCGCGTCAGACAGCATGGGAACAGACCCTTTGGCCCAACTTGCCCATGCTGTCCAAGATGTTGCTTCTAATCTATTTATCCACATTTTCCCCAAATCCCTCCAAACATTTCCTGTCCAAATGTATTTTAAATATTGTTATAGTACCTACCTCAATTACTTCATCTAGCATAGGGAGATGGTCAAGAGCTTCAAGTTCTATCATCAACAATTTGTTCTGGTCCAGCCACTTTGACGCTACAGCCAAGAAAGCACACCAATGCCTCTACTTTGTCAGAAGACAAGAAATCCGGCATTTCTCCAATGATCCTTACCATTTTCTACAGATGCACTATTGAAAGCATCCTATCAGGTTGTATCGCAGCTTGGTGTGCATCGCAGCACTGCCCAAGACTGCAAGCAATTGCAGTGTATTGCTGATGTAACCCAGTCTATCATGCAAACCAGCCTCCCTCCATACATCTACATTTCATGCTGGCTTAGGAAAACAGTCAGCATAATAAAGAACCACTCACACCCTGGTCATGTCTTCTTTGCTCTCCCATGAGGTTGAAGTCACAAAAGTTCGAAAGCATGTACCTGCAGGTTTTTCCCTGCTGGTACCAGACTCTTGAAGAGTCATAAAATAAAGATCTCCCAACCTACCACGTTGTCCTCCTTGCGCATTTAAAAAAAATGATTTGTTTCTCTTATAATCTACAGTTTTCCTTCTATTTTTCACTATGTGCTGCATCATGTATGGCATGATCTGCCTGGATAGTACGCAAACAAAGTGTTTCCACTGTATGTCAGTACATGTGACAATAATAAGTTCATAAGAGCAGAATTAGACCATTTGCCCCATCGAGTCTTCTCTGCCATTCAATCATGGTTGATCTATCTTTTCCACTCAACCCCATACTCTATGACACCCTTATTAAGAAACTATCAATCTCCGCTTTAAAAATACACAAAGACGGTGTCCACAGCAGTATATGGCAATGAATTTCACAGATTCACCATCCTTTGACTTAGGAAATTCCACCACATCTCCATTCTAATGGTGTGTACCCTTGCTAAGGGTAATAGCAGCGCATTTGGAAAGCAGGATCGGTCAAAGTCAGCATGGATTTATGAAGGGGAAATCATGCTCGACTAATCTTCTGGAATTTCATAAGGATATAACAAGTCGAATGGATAAGGGAGAGCCAGTGGATGTGGTGTAACTGGACTTTCAAAAAGCCTTTGACAAGGTACCACACAAGAGATTAGTGCGCAAAATTAGAGCACATGGTATTGGGGGTAGGGTATTGACATGGATAGAAAACAAGTTGGCAGACAGGAAGCAAAGAGTAGGAATTAATGGTTCCTTAACAGAATGGCACGCAGTGTCGCAAGGCTCGGTGCTGGGACCCCAGTTACAGTATTTACAATATTTATTAACGATTTAGATGAGGGACATCTCCAACTTTGCAGATGACAAAAAGCTGGGTGACAGTGTGAGCTGTGAGGAGGATGCTATGAAGCTGCAGGGTGATTTGAAAAGATTGGATGAGTGGGCAGATGCATGGCAGATGCAGTATAATGTGGATAAATGTGAAGTTATCCACTTTGGTGGCAAGAACAAGAAGGCATATTATTATCTGAATGGTGTCAGATTAGGAAGAGGGGAGGTGCAACGAGACGTAGGTGTCCTTGTACATCAGTTACTGAAAGTAAGCATACAGGTACAACAGGCAGTGAAAAAAACTAATGGCATGTTGGCCTTCACAGCGAGAGGATTTGAGTATAGAGCAAGGAGGTCCTACTGCAGTTGTATAGGGCCCTGGTGTGATCACACCTGTAGTATTGTGTGCAGTTTTAGCCTCTTAATTTGAGGAAGGACATTCTTGCTCGAGGGAGTGCAGCGTAGGTTCACCAAGTTAATTCCCGGGATGGCAGGACTGACATATGATGAAAGAATGGGTCGACTGGGCTTATGTTCACTGGAATTAAGGATGAGAGGGGATCTTCTAGAAACATATAAAATTCATAAGAGATTAGACAGGCTAGATGCAGGAAAAATGATCCGCATGTTTTGGGAGTCCAGAACTAGTGGTCACAGTTTAAGAATAAGGGATAGGCCATTTAGGACTGAGAAGAGGAAAAACTGTTTCAGCCAGAGAGTTGTAAATCTGTGGAATTCTCTGCCACAGAAGGCAGTGGAGGCCAAATCACTGGATGTATTCAAGAGAGAGTTAGAAATAGCTCTTGGGGTTAACGGAATCAAGGGATATGGAGAGAAAACAGGAACAGGGTACTAATTCTGGATGATCAGCCATGATCATATTGAATGGCGATGCTGGCTCCTCAGATATAGGACCCATAAATGCTCACAATATTCCAAATGTGGTCGGAACAATGCCTTAAAAATCCTCAGCATTACATTTCTGCTTTTAAATTCTAACCCTCTTGAAATAAATGCTAACATTGCATTTGTCTTCCTTCCTATCACTTCAATTTACAAATAAACCTTTTGGGACCACCACGCCCAAGACCCTTTGTGCCTCCGATTTTTGAATCCGCTCCCCATTTAGAACATAATTCACGCCTTTATTCCTACTCCCAAAGTGCATGACTCCACACTTTGCTACGTTATTTTATCTGCCACTACTTTCCCCACTCTCACAACTTGTCCAAGTCCTTCTGCAGGCTCCATGCTTCCTCTACACTATTCCCCCTCCACTTATCATCGTATTATCCGCAAACCTGGCCACAAAGGCATTAAATCCACCATCCAAATCATTAATACACAACTTGAAAATTAGCGGCCCCATTATCGACCCCTGCAGAACTCCACTAGTAACCGGCAAACTAATAAACTAATATCAACAGGAATGTTTTTTTTTACATTTAGCAAGGGCAAACTAAAACAAAGAAATAAGAGGGGGTGAAGATTCACTATACTGTCTCCTGTGATACATAAAAGTTCAGAAGAATGAAAAGTGATTTGATTGAAATTTTCAATTTCTCAACAGGGTGTCAGAATAAGAGGTAGAGAGCTTAAGACCGAGATGAGGATCAATTACTTCACTCACAGGCTGTTGAATCTTTAAAATTCTACCCCCCAAAAGGGCACGGGAGGTTCATTGGCTTTATTGGCTTAATTGTCAGGTTGGGTCTGAGTGCATGGGGTGCTACAATGTTAGAGGGAATAGGTGGGATAGATTAGAGTAAGTGTATGGAGAATAAAAGTTGCACAGCACGCCAGCAATTCCAGAGAGAAAATCCAGAGATGGGAGGTAGTCATTAGGGGAGATCCAGGCAAAGGTTCTGAAGGCATAACAAAGGGTCAATTCAATGGAAAAGCACCCCGGCTGATAGATTGGGCAGAGGCAAAGTGATGGATGAAATGTTCAGAATTAATGTGAGTTTGAAGCTGATTGAGAAGAGGCTAAACATTTAGCCTCAATTTCAAACCTTTGCTATTCCCTTTATCTGTACACTGTGGACAGCTTGATTGTAATCATTGTACAGTCTTTGTGTTGACTGGAAAGCACACAACAGAAAAGCTTTTCACTATACCTCGATACACGTGACAATAAACTAAATTAAACTAAAAATGTTGTTACAAAATCAAATACCAGTAAGAAACCAAAGTTAAACGATTATTGCTCAAGCATCATGAACAGAACAAGTCTGAAGGAATTTCTAAATTAACACGGTGACAGAACTGAAAAATGTACAATGTCAAATCAAAACATTTTCAACTTTGCAATTGGAAAATGTAAATGAAATGTATCACATCATTTTGTTTTCACAATACATAATTTCTGATTTTAATTTGAACTTTCTCTCTGGAAATACAATACAATGGGAGGGATGTATAGAAAACGGCTGATCAACATGACCCTGTTTATACAACCAGGCAAAGTTCACATCAATCCCATGCTGTGCAAATCTAATGCAGTGCCAAAATGCTCCATGGGGTTTTTGGATACTGTAAGCTCTTGGCAAAATGACCTAGTCTTAATTTAAATGTTTAGAGAATGGTACTTTGAAGAAGTCTCCAACATGCATGTACATGTATGCAGGCTCTCCCAGAATAGGACAATCCCATTTCCAGCCAGGTAGGGGCCAAGGAAAGTAAATAAATCCCGAGTGTCTGGAACTCAATGCACAGCTACTAATCCTAGATCAGTAGGGGCAGTGTAAATGCACATCCCAGATTAACATCAGTGAAACTATGAGTTATTAAACTTTCAATGCACAGCTTCTGTCCTGGACTTTAATTTTGCTTCCTGGCAATGCTCATCTCATTAATTGCTCAAAAGCCAAAGCCAGTTTTTGTGATGCTGCTGTTAATTTTAAAATACAAAAATAAAAATAATGGGGGAACATTTTAAAACTATTCCAAAGCTTATGTAGCAGTTTCAATATTTAAAAGTATTCCAATAGTGAAATGCTTTTTATATCAGTCTTTTTATGAATATGCCAAGCCTTTTATAGTTACAGATTCAAGCATTAAAATGGACATTAGAAATTAACTAATTCAAACCCTCTTAATTTTCTGGTTTGTTTTTTTTTGGAATATCACAGACAGTTACATCTTTTATTTTCCCGTTCATTAGTTTAGAATGCATACAATTATAATAATCATGATGTTAAGAATGAGGCTAAAAATTCACATCAAAGCAGCTTATAAACAACATTGTGTGCATTCCAGTGTTCAATTTTCTCCAGGCTCATTTCAAATAGCATCAAGATCAAACATGCTGAAAGCACATTTACTTAATCCTGAGACATTTTTTAAAAAGCTTTTGAGTAAAGTGTGGATTAAACCTCTTCAACATGGGTCTGGGTTACATTATTTTACTATGACCCTCTGTGCCGCGAGAAACAAAGTTTTGCAATAAAGTGTTTCTTAGATTGTTACATGAACAGTTGTGAACAGAGTGACTTTAGTCCCGAGCATCTCTCTTCACATGATTGCATTGGCATTTTGCTTAAACATAATTTTCTTATGATCATTGAACCAGCATAAAAACAAAGATTTTCGAGCATTAACTAATGTCTAGCATAAAAGAACTTCCTGCAAAGACGAACACTCCCATCAAACAAGTCACTGCCCCATACTGAATTAATTACTATTAGGAATTTCTGCAAATTTGTGACTTTCCATTAGCAATCCTATGAGATGGCTCTTAAAATTAAGCCTTTATTCTAAATAACGGCACGGGGATACCAGTAGGTACATTTTAAAAAGATGATTGTCTAACGATTGCTGTGCACCATAAAATGCAAATGATTCTTTTAATGATATTTTCATTTACCCAAGATCTGGTTACTCATATGGTGTAGATTTGAATGTACATTCATTCAATTACTTTCCAGGCCTCCAACACCCTTTGTGTAAAAAAATATTGCTCCACACATCTCCTTTGAATGTTCCCCTCTGAAAGCTATGTTCTCTAGTCTTTAATATTTCCATCCTGGGAAAAATGGTATGGCTGCCTACTGTTTATGCCTATCATAACTTTATATACTTCTATCAGGTATGCAGAGCTCAGATGCTCCAGGGAAATCAATCCATGTTCATCCAACCTCCCCATGTAGCTAATACATTTTAATTCTGGCAACATCCTTGTAAACCTCTTCAGCACCCTCCCCAAAGCCTCCATATCCTTCATACATTGAGGTAACCACAACTGCACACAAATGGGTCCTTGGCAAAGTTTTATGAAGCTGGAACATGTCTTCCTGTCTCTTTTACTCAATGCCCCGACCGATGAAGGCAACCATACCATATGCCTTCACTACCTTTCTATATGTATTATAGTTTCAGGGGGCTATGGACTTGGACCACAAGATCTGTCTGGTCATCAATACTGCCAAAGAACTTGCCAGTAACTATATACTTCCCCTCATATTCAACATCCCAAAGTACAACACCTTACACTTGCTAAGATTAAACCCATCTACCATTTTGCCACCCATATCTATGTGATCTATATCCCTTTGTAAAATGAATAGTCTTCTTCACTGTCCACAACTTCCACAATTCTGGATTTGTTTGCAAATGTACCAATCAAGCCATCTCCATTTTTGTCCAATATATTTATCCTGGGAAATATATATATATCACAAACACCAGAGATCCTTGCAGAGATACTTGTGGAACTCCACTGGTCACAGATCTGCAGCAAGAATACCCAACATCCCTGTCCTCTATGGCTCTGAATCCAAACTACCAATTCACCGTGGACCCCATGCACTTTATTTTCTGCATCAGCCTACCATGAAGGATTCATCAAATGCTTTACTAAAATCCATGTAGACAACACCCACTGCCCGACCTTCAATCACCTTTGTCACCTTCTCAAAAAACAATCAAATATGCAAGACATGACTTGCCGCAGATAAAGCCACACTCACTGTCCTTAATTAACATTCTCTTCCAAAGGAGAATACATCCTATCCCAAAGCATTTTCTCCAATAGTTTCCATACCACTGGCGTGAGGCTCGTCAGCTTCCAATTTCCTGGATTATCTCTACTTATAGTCTTAAACAAAAGAACAACATTAGCTACTTTCCAATCCCTGTGTACCTTGTTTGTGGCAAGAGATAATACGAAGTTCTTTGTCAAAGCTCCTGGAATCTCCTCCAATGACTCTCTAAATAACCTGAGATAAATCCAAAGGCCTTAATAGGATCTATCATTTTAATGCTTTGCAAAAGTCCGAACACCACTTCCTTTTTGATCTCAAAGTACCCTATCATATTAGTATGCCTCATACTGACTACACTATTCTCCATGTCCTTCTCATTACAGGACTCGAAATTAACGGTTTCCCGGGTGCCAATGGCCATCTAAAGTCCCGCTGGGCAACCTTAAAACCGTGCCATTTTGCCCGGCTTGGCAAGCACCCGGGACACCTATCGTTCAACTCTGAGTGGGCCCTTCTCTCTATCTCACTCTCCATCTCCGCCCGCCATTTGTATCCGTGTCCGGGCCGGCGGTTCTCTGCTCTCCGTCCGCTCCTCATCCGCCAGCCACCTTGCACATGTGCACTGCCATGGCCTGCACATCCTCCCCCTGCACATGTGCATAACCACAGCCAGCACATCATCGGCCACCCTGCACATGCGCACTGCCACGGCAACTGGTTGGCGCCGGGCACTTTCTCCCTCCCTTTGCATTGTGAGAGATCTGGCCACCATTGCTGTCCGGTCGCCGTGACCACTGAAAACCAACACAGAATCACTCCCTGGAGCTGGAGTAACTCTTGCTTCTTGGTTTCCTGGTCCTCCAAAAATATTCCAAATGGAATTTAAATTGGAGTGGACCCTCCACTACCAAACTCTGAAAAATAACAGCCTATTTATCTGTTTATTTATTGTGTATATATATGGTCTATGGTATATAGACACACTGAACTTTTATCTCCTGTTCTGTATTATGTTTACATATTCTGTTGTGCTGCAGCAAGCAAGAATTTCATTGTCCTATCTGGACAAGACAATAAAACTCTCTTGACTCATGACTTGGACTTAAGTAAAAAAGGGTTCTTGGGGAAAAAAGAGCTACCTTAAATTTAGCTACGGTAGGGTGAAGACTATTCCATGCTTTAATTGTGCGGGGAACTCCATGGAGCAGCCAGCATCTCTGGATAGAAGAAATTGGGTGACGTTTTGGGTAGAGATCCTTCTTTAGACTCCCTCAGGTTTTAGTGTTTTTAGTTTAATTTAAAGATACAGCGGGGAAACAGGCCCTTCGGCCCACCGAGTCCATGCCAACCACCACATATTAACGATGTAAGTCAAGAGTGTTTTATTCTCTCACGTCCCAGTTAGAACAATGAAATCCTTACTTGCAGCAGCACAACAGAATATGTAAACATAGTACTCTGTAAACAATGTTATAAACGAGAAAACATATATATATATATACACATATATATATGTGTGTGTCTATGTGTATGATATATATACCCACACACACACACAATTTCCCTCCTGGGATTAATAAAGTTCTAATGTTAAGTGTCGTGTGTGTAGGAAGGAACTGCAGATGCTGGTTTAAACAGAAGATAGACTCAAGTCAAGTCAAAGTCAAAAGAGTTTATTGACAAGAGTTTATTGACTCAAAAAGCTAGAGTGAAGCCCCTGTCCCTCTGTATGAGGTAATTCACGAATTCTCCCAAGTTTTCCCCCGATTCGAATTCGGAGAATGTCTGTAGCGGGTCCGTAGGAGTTCGTGGATGTCTCGTAGCGGCTCGTGATGCTAGGTATAAAAAGTAAAATTTTCTTTCATCACAAGTATTTTTTTACTCGTGGACATTTTTTGCATGGATGAAAAAATGTCACGAGTTACTGGATGTGTACCTACCGTTATGAGCCGCTACGAGACATCCACGAGCACCCACGGACCCGCTACGGACATTCTCAGAGTTCGAATCAGGGGAAAACTCGGGAGAACTCATGAATTACCTCGTACAGTGGGACAGGGGCTTAACTCAACGGGTCAGACAGAACCTCTGGACAAAAGGAAAATATGTTTTGGGTTGGGTCTGAAATAAGGTTCCTGCACACTTTTCGAATGTGGAAGGAATCAAGAGCACCCGGTGAAAACCCATGTGATCAAAGGGAAAAGGAGCAAACTCCATACAGATAGCACCCATATTCAGGATCAATTCCAGGTATCTGGCGCTTTTAGGCAGCAACTTTATGGCCAATGTACTGCCCCATAGTCTTGAACTGAATTAAAACATACAGTAGCTGTAAAGGGTGACATAGCGTCACTTAGAGATTTAAGACTGAAAATGGATAGTTTCTATTTTTTTAGTAACCAAAATTATCAACGTACAATTTTTTGTGTGTTGAAAACAAAATATAGTGGCCTCACATGCCAGAGATCTGTGTTCGATCCTGCCCTCGGGCACTGTCTGTGTTGAATTTGCACATTCTCCCTGCAAGCGTGTGGGTTTCCTCCCACATCCCAAAGACACATTGACTTCGTAGGTTAACTTGTCTACTGTGTAGGGAGTGGGTGAGGAAAGTGGGATAACAGAACTTGTGTGAATGGGTAGACAAAAATGCTGGAGAAACTCAGCGGGTGAGGCAGCATCTATGGAGTGAAGGAAATAGGTGACGTTTCGCGTCGAGACCCTTTTTCAGACTGATGTGTGGGTGTGGGGGGGGGGGGGGGCAGGAAGAAGAAAGGAAGAAAGGAGGAGGTGGAGACAGTGGGCTGAGGGAGAGCTGGGAAGGGGAGGGGAAAGCAGGGACTACCTGAAATTGGAGAAGTCAATCTTCATACCGCTGTGGTGTAAACTGCCCAGGCGAAATATGAGGTGCTGATCCTCCAATTTACGGTGGGCCTCACTCTGGCCATAGAGGAGGCCCAGGACAGAAAGGTTGGATTCAGAATGGGAGGGGGAGTTAAAGTGCTGAGCCACCGGGAGATCAGGTTGGTTATTGCGAACTGAGTGGAGGTGTTGTGCGAAGCGATCGCCAAGCCTGCGCTTGGTCTCACTGAGGTTGATCATACGCTGAATAATCCAACCACATTTTTGTTTGGAAGTGGAAAGAAATAATAGAAATTGCATTCATTGCAATGTGTAAAAAGAGTTGAGATACTGTATTATAATTTTGCTGCATGTCATTGTGGTATATATCATGTCTTGATTGAAGCAGAAATAACATGTGAATGCTTCATTGAGCATAATTCCCACTGGTAACTACGCGCTACATCCGAGTACATTATTGCACGTGTCATACAAGCCCTCTTAAATGACCACCTAAACTGTCATTTGGCAACCTAAAAAGCTGCCTAGGTTGCCTGGCTGGAAACAGAGAAAAAACTTAAGTGAGAGCCCTGCATTAGTTAATACAATGCAAAGTACTCATTTAGTGACTCATCTACATCCTTTGACTACAAACATAAATGTAATCGTTAATCCTCCAGTAGTCCAATCTACTCCATAGTTTTAATGTACATGTAAAAATCCTTGGGATTTTTTAAAAATGTGATTTATCAATGACATTTCATGGCACTTTCTATCCTTCTAATTCCCTGCTCAAGTTAATTCATGCTTGCATTATATTCCTGTCTTCATTTTCCTGAACCTTACATATACTTCCTCTTTATTAACAACCTCTTTGGTGTCTAAGGTTCCCTTACCTTACCATTCTTATTTCTCTTCCATATTGGAACATGCTGGTCCTCAATTCTGATTAGTTGGTCTTGAATTCTGATTTAGTTGATCGAGACCTGGAACGTCATCCATTCCTTCTCTCCAGAGATGCTGCCTGTCTCGCTGAGTTATTCCAGCTTTTTGTGTCTATTCCACGTGTCAGACGGGGACACACCCAATAACAGCTATGCTCAATTTACTATCCCTGACTCCTACCTAATAAAGTAGTAATCTGCTTTCCCCGAATTTAGTATTCTCCCCCAAATTTATCCTTCTTCATAACTATCTTACAAGTTAGTGAATAGTGATCACGGTTCCAAAAGTGTTCTTCCACTAGTCACCTGGCCAGACAGACTTCTTCCCCAATACATGGCCCAGTATAACTCCTTCTCAAGTTGAACTACCACATACAATTTTTAAAATCCCTCTAGAATCCCTCTAGAGCACATCTAACAACTTCACACCTTTTTTCACAAGTTTCACGGGAGCTTCGATTGCCCCGACTGCGGATGGTTCAACTGCCCCGTCCACGGGAGAATAAAGAGGAAAGAAGATAAGAGAGTGAGGAATGTGGTGGATGTTTATGCTCTGTAGTTATGTAGTTGTGTTTTTCTGGTATGACTATATGGTAAATCAAATTTCACTGTACCTTAAATGGTACACGTGACAATAAAGGACCATTGAACCATTGATAAGAGAATTGTTCCCTGTACACTCAGACATTTATGGCCTCGATGCAGCTGAAAATAGTGCTATTTATGATTAATAAGTTGCAATTTTGGGAGCATAAACTCTAAAGTAGCAAAATAATCAAAATAATTTTGCCTACTGATCAACTTCGATCAGCTGCTCGCCATTATTCTGGAGGATGCTGTCATCTTGCACTTACAAAGGTTTGTAATTATATCCATTCTGCATGTACTTTTGAAGTTCCAAAGGAAAATTAGAAATGAAAAGGGAAGTGCTGCTGAGGTAAGCTTCTCCAGCACCACAAGCTGTGGTAACAGGTTCAATGTTTCAATATATGAGGAGTAACGATGAGGGATTACGTGGAGAAGGCCCGCCTGGCGCTGGAACGGCATACTTCAAAGCAGCGGCATGAAAAACACAGAACACAATAGCCGGAGTAAGATAGTAAGGCTCATTATAGATTTAGAACTACCAGATGATCATTCATTTTATGAGGGTGTGGAGTGGAGGGCACGTAATCCCTCATCGTTACTCCTCATAAAATAAAGATCAAACTTCGAACTGGTAAGTTCTCGTTTAATCTTACTATTTTACTTCGGAGTCACGTGAGTGACTACGTGAAGATTTTGAAGCTTTCTGTATTTTTCATGTCGTAGAATTTATTCCATACGACAGTCCGGCTCATTTAACACAGTAACGAGCGAATAACACATTTTTCCCCAAACATTGCCTCAAGTTATGTGATAAATTATTTCACATTATAAAGAATAAAAGTAATGCCCTTTCCATTGAAAGGCAAGTTTATCACAAAATACCAATTGATATATATATTTTGATGGCATGACAAAGCAACAATTATAGAAAACCCAACACTGCGTGTCCAAACCTGACACCATGACTGGTTCCTTTTTACTTTAACATTAATTTACACCCTCCTGCGGCCTTGCATCTTTGCTCGAGTGGCTCATCCCGTGCCATTCCTGTGAATGTATCTACCTCATTAACAGAGTGATTTTCCACCTTTCAGTGTCTAGTTCCACTGAGTGTATCCAATTTCTAACCATCTAGAATACATTCCTCTAGAACCATCAGTTTTTACTGAACCCAATGTGGTTTTTTGTGTGTAATAAGCAGTCTCATTACCACAGAGACTCTTACCTACTGCAACATATTTCATCAATGTTCACACATACACACACACAACTTAAAGCCGACAGGATATGCTTATAGGTTTACCTTGGTTTCAGCTCCTCTTGGTGTGCTTTGTTTGGTAGATTCATAAACATATATGATAATGCAATCTGTATCCACATGCAATTATAACGTAACATTTGCAATGTTTGCACTCTTATATTGATACTAAAGTCATCAGCATTATTATTTTCAATGTTTTAACTTTTTTGAATCATAGATAGAGTCCATTGCCTAAGGCAATTCAGGATTATTTATCTCCTGACTTTATATTTTTTACAATTTTGGACAGATTTTTATATATATATATATGTACATATATATATATATATATATGTATATATTTATTAATATCTACATATATATCCCTTTCCATATCGGGATATTATGAATGCAATCTGATAACTTCTTGGTTAATATATTGTCCGTTAATAGGACGGTAACACTCTGAGCCCTATTATTGGCTCTATCAATTAGATACTCAGAAAAATGCAATCCACAAGGAACTCACATATATCTAATATGATAAAATAACTTTACTGTATACACAGACCTCCAATTTCTTATAACAAAATATTGTTTTTTAGACTTATTTCTGCAAATTGCAGGTATAACACTTCTTTATACATAATTATTTTATTGTTATGTTGTTATATTAGTTAAACATTCATAGACTTATTTGACCATTAGCTGTTGTAATGGTCTGGTCAACCTGCAGATAGTCAAATTCATATTTTCATGTCATGGATGCTTTTGTACAACAATAAATTACTGCAGGGTTTCTCAAACCTGGAGATCCCAGGGGATGCAGCAGCATCCAAAAAGCGAAAGGAGACAGGCAACGCCTCGGGTCGAGACCCTTTCTCAGACTTCAATAAATTGCTGCAACTATGACTCATCACAAGTAGTTCAACATCACACAATATTTATGAAACCATAAAGGATCCGTATTAGGCCACCAAAATGCCTCTGGCAGTGTCCCGCTACATTTTCATCAGACACTGCCCTATCAAACAAAATGAGGAACACAAAAGAACATCTTTTCCTCATGTAATTGGGAGAAAAGCATCCACCTTCTCTGTTCTTGGTTCTCTTCCTTAGAGATAAACAGGTGGACTAAACTTTAAAATATGCCACATCTGTTTACTCAGATAATCCCATGATTGTTATTTGACTTATCTTGTGACCCACAAGAAACATTTGAAAGATCGGTGATTTAATCTGTATACAACCAGATTAATCGTAAGTAATCCATATTAATGACAATATGTTTTTCTCCCAAATTTGTTGTCTCCGATACCATTGTTAACATATGCCACAGCCGTGGTATTGTTCATCTTGATACGACATGGACACTTCCATAATAAAACAATCGATATTTAATCCATAACTCCTTATACTTCAATAATTAATACAAATGTTTGGAAAATTTCTTAGGACAAACCATTTATGCTCACCTGGTATTATTGTCCGCAGTCCCAACAAGAGACGTATCAATTATTCTTATAAGAATAGATAATATTCTTATCTTTACCCAAACATTCACAGAAGCTGTACATCATCTGTAACACTTGCTTCAGTTTGCAACAGCTGTTAATCTTATAGTTGAAGCAGCTTGTGAACCTTTTTTACATTATTTTAATAATGATAACGTATCATTTGATATTTGCATAAGCCTCTTCACAAAGGCATACATATTCTTATAAGCTTCTGTATTCCTTCTTTTGGAACTTTATTTATTCTTTACCTAACCTAATGGAGGGACAAAGCATGTCAACAACAATGAGACATATTTGTATCATGGAACAATTCCCCCCCCCCCCTCTTATGGTGCTGAATTACTTCTAAATTCAGAATAGTAATTTATAAATATTTTATTAATGCCTAAGCATATGCTTTATGTAATGGGTCAGGTCCTTGCCTTCCACCAGGTTTGTAATTGCAGCACTAATTTGCAGCTGACTCTTATACCTTCCAATTTAAATGTAATCAAGACAACCCATGACCATGACCTCATTAGTGCAAGTGCTGATCTTTTATCAGCATAATTGTTCCTTCAGTTTTTAAAGAAGGAACTGCAGATGCTGGAGAATCGAGGGTACACAAAAAGCTGGAGAAACTCAGCGGGTGCAGCAGCATCTAAGGAGCGAAGGAGATAGGCGACGTTTCGGGTCGAGACCCTTCTTCAGACTGGTCCAGTCTGAAGAAGGGTCTCGACCCGAAACGTCGCCTATCTCCTTCGCTCCTTAGATGCTGCTGCACCCGCTGAGTTTCTCCAGCTTTTTGTGTACCATTGTTCCTTCAGTGTTCTGTTTAACAGCCTTGAACTGGTTTGATCCTTTGGACAATGTTTTTAACTTGCACAGCTTGACCCACTTTAATTAATTTCAAGCACCTGTAATATTGGTTAACACTTTGTTAATCGCAACTGTATTTTCAATGTTATAGATGTTTCCATTTTCTTACACTGTGAAAGTGTATATAAAATGATGTTTTGTATGGTTTATACCATCAAATCTTTACACTGAGGTAATTTTATAATATACATGTATGTACCCCTTCTTTATTGAAATTACTTTTGAGTGCAAACCTAAAATCAATTTTTAAGGTTTTCTTATACAGGTGAACCAATCCTTCCTTAGTTATATTAAATTAATGATCATAATACACCTGTAATCCCCCACAATTGGAGATTTCATGAACTTATTTTGTAACCAGATGTTTGCACCTCTTCAACGTACTTCAAGCCTTCTTTTCCCAATTATATGGGTTTGGATAAGGCTATGTTGGATTATACCACTTCTGCCTTTGTTTTGATCCATTATCAAATCTTTCATTGGATCATAGTTTTTTCCCCCCCAAGTTTAAAGATCTTTGCCTTTGTTTTGATCCATTATCAAATCTTTCATTGGATCATAGTTTTTTCCCCCCAAAGTTTAAAGATCAGTAGTCTGTTCTTTTGTAATCAATATCTTTGATTTATCATAAGGCAGGTTTATTCCATAATAATCAGGAGTTTAACATAACCTGATTTGTATTGATCTGCGAATCTATAGTGCAGATTTGGTAAATTATATATATTTCTTCCCATACAAACTGATGGCAATTTATTTTATTTTAAAAGTATTAGTTATTTGCACCATTTTGAAATACTTTGAAATTGTATTTCTTATATCTCATATAATTTGAGACATGGATATCATAAACGGATTCACCGTTGATATCTTTATAAAACATAAAAGTTTTATCGTATTCTGCTGTTTCAATCATCACAGAATCTTGAAGTTGGTGAGATACCATATAATTAATGTTGGCAGCTAGGTTTTCTTCCATAGCCTCACCACTTCCTTCAGGTATAGCAAAATCTTTTGCTATCTCAGGCACATCTGGCCTTCTCTTTTTTATTTGTGGTGTGCATTCATAATCCACATCACCACTTGCAGGGTCTGTCTTTTGCAGCCCTGATCCATTTGGAATTATATCCAATGAGACTTCCTCCGCCCTAAATCCTGGGTCCGGAGTTTCAAATTCCCAATTTGGCACATAGCCATATTCTGTATATTCAAGCCCCTCAGGGTCTTTTTTGGGAAATTTCTGGGTACTGTGACCCTTGTCTCATTATATTTTGGAGTACTTTCTCCATATGTTCCATTTTTAGCCACATAGCTTTTATTATCCGGAGGACTTTCATTGTCAGAGTCATTATCAGAAACCACGGGCCTCACGGATTTCTTTTTACATTTTTTAGGAACATTTCCCTCCGTGGTTAGTATTTCTGGAGAAATTATAATCTCACTAACGGGTGAATCAGCGGCCACCGGTATCGGAACCGGATCCGCACTAATCTCTTGTCCCGTATTTTTAGCTTCACCCCGGGATGATCTTTTTATCCGCGAAATTTTTCTTTTCCATTTATCTGGCTAAATCAGTACGCCAGCGTGACTCTGATTTTTACTTTTACTTTTTTGCTGGTTTTACCAGCGTAACGTCTTTTTTAGAACGTCCCCACTTTCCCTACACTTACCTGCGGGTCCGTTCCGACCGCTGCGAGGAGCTGCGCTCTGCAACTTCCTGCTTCTGCCGTCAGCGTCGACGTAATGCCGTTCCAGCGCCAGGCGGGCCTTCTTCACGTAGTCACTCACGTGACTCCGAAGTAAGATTAATTGAATTTAAACCTTGCCTGAATGTAAACTGGGTTAAGTGAGTTAGCAATTCAGTTCACAACACTCACATTTCCATGGTCTTCCATGGAGTTCAAGCCCAGAAGTAATAACTACTGTAGTGCATATGAATCAGAATCAGAATCATACTTTATTAGCCAAGTATGTTTTGCAACATATGAGGAATTTGATTTGCCATACAATCATACCAATAAAAATCAACACACAATATATATTTTAACATCCACCACAGCGACTCCTCCACATTCCTCACTGTGATGGAAGGCGAAAAAAAGACATGAAGACTGTGTAACGTGGAACAATTAATGGAGATGTTCTGAAGATGGTCTGCATTATGGTTGTGGAGGTGTTGGACTTCCCAAGGTAAATCTCCCAGGGCTAATCAGATACATCCGAGCCCAATGTGGGAAGCAAGAGAAGAAATTGTAAGCAGCCAGGCTGAGAAATATATAATCACCATTGGACACGGATGAGATGTCTGAAGACTGGAGGGTGGGTAATGCTGTGCCTCTATTTAAGAAGGGCTGCAGGTATAGACAAATGTGAAGGGGAGATCTTGCCTGACGAATCTGCGGAATTCTTTGAAGAAGTAAATAGCAGGACAGACAAAGGAGATTCAGTGGATGTTGTTTAGCTAGATTTTCAGAAAGCCTTTGATTACATGTGAGGCTGCTAAGGAAGATGAGAGCCCATGGTATCAAAGGGGAGATACTAGCATTGAATAGCAGGTTGGCTGGATGGCAGAAGGCAAAGAGTGGCAATAATGGGGGCTTTTTCTGTTTGGCTGCCAGTGATTAGCAGAGTTCTGCAGGGGTCAATGCTGGGTCCGCCTCTCTTCACGTTGTATATTAATGATTTGGATGAGTGGATCGAAGGCTTTGTGGCCAAGTCTGCAGATGATATGAAAATAAGTGGAGAGGCAGGAGTGTTCAGAAAGCAGGGACTCTGCAGAAGGACTTGGACAGGTTGGGATAGTGGGCAGAGGTAGCAGATGGAATATAGTGTGCAAAGTGTGGAATCATACATTTTAGTAATAGGAATGAAGGCATAGACTATTTTCTAAAAGGGGAGAGAATCCAGAAATCAGAGGAGCAAAGGGACTAAGAAGTGTTGATGCAGGATTCCCAAAAGGTTAATTTGAAAGTCGAATCAGTAGTAAGGAAGGCAAATGCAATGCTACTGTTTATTTCAAGGGGACTAGAATACAAAAACAGGGATGTAATGCTGAGGCTCTATATGCCGCTGGTCAGGCCACATTTGGAGTATTGTGAGCAATTTTGGGCCCCATATCTGAGGAAGGATGTGCTGGCTCTGTAGAGGGTTCAGAAGAGGTTTACAAGATTTATCCCAGGAATGAGTGGGTTAACATGTGATGAGCATTTGACAGCACAGGGCCTAGACTCGATGGAATTTAGAAGGATGAGGGTGGGACCTCATTAAAACTTACCGAGAGTCTAGGTCCAGGGGTCATAGCCACAGAATTAAAGGACAGTCCTTTAGGAAGGAGATGAGGAGGAATTTCTTTAGTCAGAGGGTGGTAAATCTGTGGAATTATTTGCCACAGAAGGCTGTGTAGGCCAAGTCAATGGATATTTTTAAGGCAGAGATAGATTCTTGATTTGTATAGGTGTCAGGGGTTATGGGGAGAAGGTAGGAGAATGTGGGTTAAGAGGGAGAGATAGATCAGCCATGAATGAATGGCAGAGTAGACTTGATGGGCTGAATGGCCTAATTCTGCTCCTAGTACTTATGACCTTATGAGTGATGCTGGGCCCATTGCGGTTCGTGGTTAATTTCAACGATTTAGATGAGAATGATAGAAGGCATGATTTATGTTTGCAGACCACACTAAAGTGGGTGATATTGTAGATAGCGAAGATTGTTATCAAAAATTACAGGTGGACCTCGATGAGCTGGGCACGTGGGATAAGGAATGGCAAATGAGGTCTAATGTAGGTAAGATGTTGCATTTTGTGAAGTCAAATCAGGACAGGATCTTCACAGTGATTGGCAGCATCCTGGGGTATGTTGTAGGGCAGAGGGATCTCGGAGAACAAGTAGATAGTTCTCTGAAAGTGGCATCACAGGTAGATAGCATGATCAAAAGGCTTTTGGCTCATTGGCCAACATCAGTCAGGGCATTGAGTATAGAGTATAAGTTATGTTACACTTGTACAAGACGTTCATAAGGCTGTATTTGGGATATCATGCTCTGTTTTGGTACCCTGCTAAACATAGAAACATAGATAATTAGTGCTGGGGTAGGCCATTCAGCCCATCAAGCCAGCACCACCATTCAATATGATCATGGCTGATCTAAAATCAGTACCCCGTTCCTGCTTTCCCCCCCATATCCATTGATTCCTTTAGCCCTAAGAGCTAAACATGACTCCCTCTTGAAAACATCCAGTGAATTGAGCTCCACTGCCATCCATGGCAGAGAATTCCACAGATTCACAACTGTCTGGGTGAAAAAGGTTTTCCTCATCTCAGTCCTAAATGGCCTACCCCTTATTCTTAAACTGTGGCCCCTGGTTCTGAATTGCCCCAACATCAGAAACATTTTTCCTGCATCTAGCCTGTGAAATCCTTTAAGAATTTTATATGTTTCAATAAGATCCACTCTCATCCTTCTAAATTCCAGTGAATACAAGCCCAGTCGACCCATTCTTTCATCATATGTCAGTCCCGCCATCCCAGGAGTTAACCTGGTGAACCTACGCTGCACTCCTTCAATAGCAATAATGTCCTTCCTCAAATTAGGAGACCAAAATTGCACACAATACTACAGGTGCAGTCTCACCAGGGCCCTGTACAACTCTACAACTAAAGGAAGGATGCTGTTAAGCTGGAAAGAATGCAGAGATGATTTATGAGGATGTTTCCAGGACTCGAGGACCTGAGCTAGAGGTTGAGCGGTAGAGGACGTTATTTGTTGGAGTGCAGGAGGTGGAGGGGTGATTTTATAGAGGTGAATAAAATCATGAAGGGAATAGGTACGGTGAATGCACAGAGTCTTTAATCCAGCGAATGGGGATCCACAACCAGAGGATATAGGTCTAAGGTTAGATGGAAAGATTTAATAGGAATCCAAGAGGCAAATTTTTCACACAGAGGGTGTTGGGTATATGGAACGAGAAACTTGAGGAGGTAGTTGCAGCATGTACTCCAACAACATTTAAAAGATATTTGGACAGGTACATGAATAAGTATGGAGGGATATAGGCCAAGCACGGACAAGGTGGGACTAGCGTAGATGGGTTCGGCTTGGGTTGGTCAGCAAGGGCAAGCTGGACCAAAGGGCATGCTTCTATGCTGTATCACTTTCTGAGGGCTGAATGTCTATGCAATCCCTTCTACCAAGAGCAGTTGAAGCAGTCTTTGAATGTTGCAAAGGCAAAGATCAAAGAAACTTACTAAACAAAGGGTGAAACATAATTGTGGGTATATAGGACAGGATGTGTTATAAACATATCTGCCATGATCTTGTTATGTAACAGAGCAAGCCAGAGGGGCTGAATAGCCCTTTCCCGCAAATATTTTTTACATTTGCATGGTACCAATTTACCGCAGATTATCCATGACACTGAAATTTTACCCTTATGTCAAACTAACTACTTCTCTGTGGCAGAATCGTCAGCTATGCGTTTGTAGACTTTTGACTTTATCTGCACACTGCTGATGATTGAAAACCTAAACCTAGCTTTCTATCTTCAAAAGAATGATATTTGCATAAAACATTGAACCATATGCCATGACCTTAATATCAACAGGAAGCCTGACATGCTCATGATTTTACAACTAATTTCCTGAAATGAAAGATTCATTTCATGCTCATTACTGGAGATTTGATTCAAACAGTAAAACACATCATCACATAACATGGCTGTAAGATTCTAGGAGCCTTAACCCAATGATTTAGGTTGTAAAATGGTGACAACAGTGAAATAAAAACAGAGAAATAACTTAACTGTTATAGTTTATATCAGGTCATAGAGATAATTAAAAAAGTGATTGAGAATTCAGACATCCACTGCCTAGGTAACATTGCAATAAATTACAGATAAAGGGTCATGAGCACACTTTGAAAGTCAATCTCACTGCAGCTTTTTGAAGCAGCTAGGTCTGTGATTTTGTGCAATTCTAAACTTTTGTGAAAACAGTACCCAAATGCCGAGAGGCCTTCTTTGGGAGGCCGTTCAAATTAAAGTTAATTGAGCCAGACAACATCAAATATTATTGTAAGAAGTTCTGAGTCAAAAACTGAAGATTTTTTTCCGTTTAGGAAGGATAATGGCATATTGCAAGAGGGTTGGAGTTTAGTAGTGAAGTATTGACACAATGGTCCAGGTATTGGTGAGGGCACACCTGGAGTAGTTATAATCCCCTTATTTAAAGGATATACTGGGATTGAAGGCAGTGTAAAAGAGATTGAGATGGTCCAAAAGATGAGAGGGTTGTCCTATCACAAACAACTAAAGAAATTCAAAATGCGATCTTTATTCTTCATTTTAGAAGATGAGGGTCAGTCTTTATGAAACAAAAAATCTGCAGTCTAGATGCTGAGATGTTTCCACTAGTGGGGTACATATCAGGTCAGGCGTTGGGGACTGCTGTCATGGGGAGCTAGCCCATGACGGCCCCATTGGGGTCTGTTCCCTCCTGTCAGCTGTCTCTCCTAGCTGTCACATGGACTTTCCCATGTTGTCAGCTGTCCTTTCACAGCAGTCACTTGATAAGTCCAGATTTTCAGAATCAAATACACAGGACAAGATGTTAAGAAGTCCCTTGTGCCAGTAGGTGGGGAGCATTTCACGACTTTCATTGATTGCTGAGAGTGGTAGACGCTCAACATCGGGGGGGGGGGGGGGGGGGGGGGTACGTATACGTACATCTTGGCCTGGGTAACCTTCAGGACAGTTGGGCACAGGACACATCATCAGTAGTGTACCCTTGAATCACTGGGTGTTTCGGCCTTTTAACACTATACACCCTCCACAAGGGCGGCCCGCTGCAGGATGATCAGCCCTCAGTGCGTGTCCCGTGTCAAACTGCCTCAAAGATTCACCATGACGTATTTGGGGCCCAGCATAGGTCTTTCCGCTTGAGCCAAATCCAACGCAATATGTATCCAAAATACATATTATTGAGGGTATCTAACCAGGTAGTCACCCAAATGCATACATTTTTGCAAATCAGGGAAAGGAGGCAGTGGGAAACAAACTGAGAACATCATATTCAGTACTGGCATTCATTCCCAGATGATGTTGCTGATGTCCCTGCTGGCTCTGTCATGAGGCTTGTAGACACAATGGTCGATTATCTTGGCATGCTGCGGTGGGCCATTGTAAATGAATCAATGGCTTTTGCACAAATTGACCAACAAATTTGTCAATTACCTCCATAGCGCTATCAGCAAATAAGAGAATACCTACCCCAAAGCAGCCCATATCATAGCTGGTGATTTCAATCATGCAGACTTAAAATCAGTTCTCCCCAAGTTTGAACAACACATCAAATGTGCAACCAGGGGAGAAAATACATTATACAAGGCCTACTCAAACATCAAGAAGGGGCTTAGAGCCACACCACTACCACACTTAGGGCAGTCGGATCACCTATCCATTCACTTAGCACCAGCATACACCCCCCTCAGGAGAAAAGTTCAACCCACCACCAGGGCTGTTAAAACTTGGCCTGAAGGTGCTTCCTCACAGCTACAGGACTGCTTTGAAAGGACAAACTGGGACATTTTTGAAAATCAGGATTTGGAGGAGTACACATCCACTGTACTCTTTTACATCCAGAACTGTGTTGACAATGTCACCGTCGACAAACTCATCCGGGTGTACCCCAACCAGAAGCTGTGGATGACAAAAGAGGTCCAATTCTCTTCAAGGACCACAACACTGCCTTCAGGTCTGGCGACAGAACCCTGTACAGCGCTGCTAGAGCCAACCTGAAGAAAGGCATCAGGGATGCCAAAACGGTCCACAAGAGGAGGATAGAGGACCACTTTAACAACAACGATCCACGGCGGGTGTGGCAGGGCGTCCAGCACATCACCAACTACAAGGCCAGTAACAGTACGATGGCGACGCCACACTGGCAGAGGAGCTGAACTCCTTCTTTGCTCGCTTTGAGGCAGAACCAGAAGAGTTCGTCACCATTCTCCCACCAGCCCCTAACAACAACAACTACACCCTCACTGTGCAGGAGCATGAAGTGAGGCGGATGCTCAGGGCGGTGAACCCGAGGAAGGCTTATGTTTGCCAATATGTTGATTGCGGCAACAAAGCAACCAAGACACTGGAAAAATTGCATCATATTGTCAAAATGCTACTTTAAACTTTTTTCCCTATTATGTCCCTTTATTTTTAAATAGCTGTTGTTCGGTCCGTTTTAAATAGCAGATTCTCATTTAAATTTCTGGTTTGTTACACTTCAAATTATGTGGTTTTTAATTTTTTATTATGCCCTTTATTTTCTGGAAGTGGTAAAAATGTTGCAGGAAATCATATTTAGATGGAGCTTGTGCTTCGTTAAGATCTGAACAATTATGCAAGAAATTTGACATCCAACGTCAATAGCCTGGATCACATCCCTCTTCAAAAGAGAGAACTGCCAAGCACAGGTCAGTGAATTTATGACCTCTGAATCTGTGTTTTAGGGTATCCTATGCTTTATAGGACATACTGAAAGTCAGATGCCAGTGCACCTTATCTTCCAATCCACTACTGGGCTCAACATTGACTGAGCTCAGTCTTGTTGAGTTGTGGGATAATATGCACTTTGCCCCATTCATCCAAAGTAGATGGAAAATGCAAGCACTGGAAAAACATTACATTTGGTTAATTTTTTTAGACAAGTGTAACTTTCCGATTTTTCATTATGCCATATTTTCTGTTTTTAAATGTCTCCAATTTAAATTCACGCTATGTCTCTTTGTAATTTACTGTCATGAACCATTCCAATGTATACGGGTCACTTAGGCAGGCCTTTTGCTGGCATTAACCATTACATTGCATGTAAGCATCATGTAGGTTGTTACCACTGACATTAACCGTCACAATGTTAATTCATATTATATTGTTAGGTAAAATTAGCAAGGGGCTGAATGTTGACTTCAAAAAGGCATGGATAAATGATCATGTATCTGGCTTCATTGGTGGGATGACAGTGGACAGATCCAATAGCTAGATCCTGGGCATACACATCTCTGATGGAAAGAAATATAGAAAGTGTCTTTATTTTTAATCACCTTACCAATTCCCATGGGATGTCTTCATGAAGGTTTTAACATATCCACTGTTCTGCAATCAATATTGTCAACTATATTCAACTGAACAAGACCTCAGTGACAGAAGATTATGTTTGCCAATATGTTGATTGCGGGAACAATGTCGACCAAGGCTCTGGAAAGTCTCTGCTAAGTCCAGCATATTGATACAATTACAAAGAAAGATGTTTGAGGAGATTTGCCATGTTTTAGAGTCATGCAGCGCAGAAACAGACTTGGAAAAAACTCATTCATACCAACCAAGATGCTCCGTCTAAACTGGAGGGTTTGGCTGCATTTAGTCCAAATCCGTCAAAACTTTATGAAAGTTACTGAATACTCCATTGAACTTATGTGTGTGTACTCACGGAGGCAGTGGGAAACAGAGCAGTTCTGTGGTAAATTTGTCTAACAGACGCAGCAATCCAAGTTAGTCAGTCAGTGGGACCGAGCCCAGAAAAACAATTGCCACAACACAAGCACTCACTACAATCCCAATCTTGACTTCTACCCAATCAATACCAGCCCCTCACCTGCAGTTCAAACCAGTACATTCGCCTGATCGGAATGTATAGCGTCGACCTTGTTGGCTCTTCTCACCATGTGGACAGGCAGCAATGTCTCAGTTGTGTGGAGGCCATGATCCTGGTATGCTCTGACCAGAAAAAACTGAGGGTGGAGCCTTTCCTCTTCAAAGCTACAAAGGGGTACGAAGGCTTTTAAAAAAATATCTGTATGCAAGATCCTATCAAAACTGGCATTGACTCTTCAATATACAGCACGATCAGCTTTCTACAGTCAAACAGCACTGCCTCATCCTGACCAAAATTGATTATGACTAATATTTTCTGCAAATGAGGAAATCCACCAAACCTCTTTTGCCAACCAAAAACCACCTGGCATGACAAATCTTGTTTATTTTGCATTTGTTTGAGAATTTGGGAACGTTGGGACTTTCTCATGTTCTAGTCGTTAATCTTTCCCCAATAAAATGTTCCCATCAAACCTATTTTGCATTTAAATGGTTTATATGTCTATAACTGACTTTTCTGGCCCTGGAAATTTAACACTGCTATTGAAAACCAAAGATACAAAGATTAACTTCACTCATTTGTATGCTCATTTTATCTCAATTCTGCTTGCTTTTTGATAGACCATAAAACATGGCAGTCTCTTTTAATCCTGTGAACTCCTTGAATTCACAAGAGTGTTTTAATACTTAATGCCTTTGGGCAAAAGCCTTTGTAATGTGTTTAGTTGTAAACCTTCACACACAATCATCTATTCACCAAATGATGGAAGAATTGTGCACACTTGAAGCCATGTCAGCTTTGAACTTGCAATGACAGCAGGAGTTGGATGCCATTGCTTTAAAGGACCTTTTAAGCGGTTTACAGGATTAGCAGAGCAGACCAATGTTGACAATACCTTGCTGTGTTCATTTCAATCTGTGACAATCATTACTTTTCTTAGAGGTTCTGTGTATCTTGCTATTTTAACCTTGGGTAAGATCAAGGGACGTGAAGAATAGTTTTGACCCCTTTGATGACGCCTAACAGGACGTACCAATGTAGTCAGCAAAGGGTCATACGTGCAATGAACTGCGACAGCGAAATGAGCATAACACGTGGTATTTATAATTAAAATCTGATAAGAGTTATCTTTATATTTGCATATCTCTCTGCTTTTGTTACAAGTTGGGGTTTGGAAAAGATTGGAAAAGTGGGAGATTATTGCCTCCTGGATTTCAGTCAATGGTCAGAAAGTTTAAAGTTGGTGCAAAATCAAAAAATATACAGATTGGGAAGTTGGAAATGAAATGCAGATGTGATTCCTGAAATCACAATTTCAATTCAGCTTGAAATTGGTTTGAAAAAATGCTGCAATTAAAGTGTGCACCAATTTTCTTTTCCACAGTATACTAGGTATACAAAGTAAAGGTGGACAATATATACAAGGTAAATAAAGAATTGTTTGTTATGAAGATTATCCAGAAATTCTAAGCTGTTCCTGATAAATAAAATTCCTAACTAAATTTTCAAATTTGGTAGTTGCGTTACTTCATTCACAAAAATCCACTTCATTCATTATTTTGGAGCGGATACATATCATCTTGGATGGTACTTTACAGATTGATATAATTTTATCTATGGGACCATGTTTTCATCTCATGTAAAAACAAACTTTAATAAGATGCTCAATGAGTTAACTTTTAACATTGCAACAGATATTTTCCCCTTGTACATAGGTAATCATTGCAACAAGAAATTGGGAGATATAACATACATAAACCTGGTTTCACAAGAAGGGAATTGTAATTTCTCTTGTTTTCAGAATAAATCGCTATATCCCCACGTGCAATTTACAAATAAACTGAAAATGACCAGGCCAGGTGGTTAGATCAATATGATTATGACTGGTAATCTATTTCAATACCGTCTTCCCACACTCTTCCCACACCATACATGTCCGTTGCATTTAGGAATATATCCATCTCAACTTAGAAATATTCAGCCTGCTGCAATATAACATTCCATGGGGTTCATCATCCTCCGAGCAAAGAAGGTTTTCCTCATTCCAGTCCAAAATTCCTTACTCCATATTCTGGGACTTGAACCATTGATTTGAACACCCTGGCCAGGGGAAACATTCACATTACATTTAATTTATCCAGCCCCGTCACAATTTTGTACATTTCATTAAGACCTCCTCTCATTCTTCTCAGCTTTAATGAACCCAATCTCTCCTCACACGGTCGTCTTGCCACCCCAGGATTTACTACTGTCAATTCAGGCAATCCTGAACAATAACTGAGGATTGAAATGTATTGCATTGCAAGTTAGCTTTCAAATGGCCCAGGTTTTACTGTTAGTGGTATACAATTTTCCACGTAGAAAAAAAAGGACAAGTCCACCCACAAATCTACATTTAAGATAAATGTTTAAATTTGACCAATCTATGATTTTATGCAGGGGAAGACATTGGAAAGCAATCTGGTTTCTTGCCCCTGACACATCCAGAAAGAACTCCTGGATAAATGTATGGGGGGAAATGAAGAGTGCAATGTTCCCATGATGTTGTTCTGGATCTGGAGAAATAGCCCAATTAAATGTTTTTGTCTTCCCTCCTTGCAAAATGAGTTGTGCAAATATCAGTGGCTGTTCAGTAACTCAATTTTCTCAATGCAGAAACTTAAGGATAGAGGTCTGCAGAGACGGTAGCACCATTCAAGGATAAAGGAGGGAATTTACACTTGGAGTCAGAGGATGTGGGCCATCAAACAATACAGCAGGATTAGGTTAGCTACAAATATGAGCAGAGAAATGGGAGATATGATTTAATCGGAACAAATGTGAGGTGTTGGACTGTGGGAGGTCAAATGTTTGGGGATACTGTATCGTTAGTGGCAAGCCTCTTAACAGCATTGATGTGCAGAGGAATCGTGGACTTGGTGTCCAAGTCCATAGATGTCTGAAACTGGCAAATGCAAGTAGACTGGTAAAGAAGGCATAAGTCAGGATAGTGAGTATAAGAGTTATAAAGTCATGTTGCAGCTTTATGAAACTTTGGTTATGTTTCATTTGGAGTGAAGTGCAAGAAGGATGGGGAGGCTTTGGAGGAAGTGCAGCAGAGATTTAAAGAATGATACCTGGATTAGTGAGTATTAGCTGTAAAGAGAGATTGGACAAATTTGAATTGCTTTATTTGGAGTGAGAGGGTAGATCCAATAGAAATATATAAAATTCTGAGAGGCATAATTAGGATAGACAGTCAGAACCTACTGGTATTTGGAAATATCAGAGATGGGTGGGCGTAGCTTTAAAGTCAGAGGGGGAACATTTTAAGGGAGATGTGGAGGGATATTTTGGTTTTACACACTGAGAGTGGCGAGTGCCTGGAACAAGTAGTCAATGGTGGTGTTGGAAGCAGATACGATCGTTGCGATTAAAATACTTTTATATCGGCACATGGATATGCAGGGAATTAAGGGATATGGGTCACATGCAGGCAGAGGTATGGGTCACATGCAGGCAGAGGTGATTAGTTTAACCCAGGGATTCCCAACCTTTTTTGTTCTGTTTACCCCATGCGACTTTTTTTAAAGTTAATTTCCCCCCACCCTGTTTTGTTTAGTAATTTGAGTTTACACTTACCATATAACCATATAACAATTACAGCACGGAAACAGGCCCTCTCGGCCCTTCCAATCCGTGCCGACCGACTTCTACCATAATAAAGCAGCCGACAAAGAGGACATTTAAAAATACTGTTTTTAACAAATCCAGAATCAACAAATTTACCCCCTGGGTAGGTGAAGTTTAACCTAACATTATATTGAGCACAGATTTTGTGGCTGAATGGCTTGTTCTATTGCCACACTGTTCTATGTTGTGTGTGTGTGTGTATGTGTATTTGAGAGTATGTGTAATATGTACACAATGAACTTTTTTTTTCTTTCTCATTTATTATATTGTTCACTGTACTATGTTTACATATTCTGTTGTGCTGATGGAAATAAGAATGTCATTGTTCTCTCTGGGACATACGACAATAAAACACTCTTGACTCTGCTCTACGTATGAACTATTTTTCACAATACAAATCCATTTTAGCACCAGTTCCTCTCTGAAGCCAAGCTACTCTAACCTTGAATAACCTGACAAGTTGTCCGACAATGAAGCAGAAGACTGAGCCACTTGGAATGAAAATATTTATTGCTTGCACACATAGCAGAAGATCATCTATTTAAATGAACACTTAATTATTCCAGATTGTGAAAAAAATGTCTGCTGTTGTCTATCTCTGCCCTCTGGAGGTCAAAAACTGTACAGCACGAATAAGGCACTAACATTTTCTTTATTGAAATTACAGGTAATATTTTCACCAATCTTCAAAAATATGTTTGCATATTATAAATTGAATCAAAATTGCATATTTTGAATATTTGAAAAAGCCGCCGTCATTCCCATGGACATGATTAAAATTTACATCTGATTAATGCAACGGCAGGTAACCAGTAACCCATAACTTTGCATTCCCAATGCCAAATTTCTCTGACAGTCAAACATTTTGGACTGAAACAAGGTTCTAGTGTGTCCCTCTCCTCTTCTATGCTGTGAGTCCCTGGGATTTTCTTTAAAGAAGAAAAGGAATCAGTCACTTCCAAAGTCTCAGGCATGACCCTCACCTGAACTCTCTACAATCAACATTGAAGATTGTTCCCATAACAATACAAAACCCCAGAAGATTTGCTGATATACTTGCTTGAAGCACATGTGATTCCAATATTTTTGTAACGTTCCTGACACTGGGAGTACTAAGGGCCTGTCCCACTTTCACGACTTAATTCAAAACATGCCGAGTTTAAAGGACCTAAAAAAAAAAATTAAGATCGTGGTAATCTACGAACTCCTACGACCTTCCACGACTATGTTCACAAACTCCTACGAGTATGTCAACAAATTCCCACGTCTATTTCGGTGCCCTCCTTACGAGTAAAAAGTTACAATTTCTTTCATCTCAACCATTTTTTTACTCGTGGAAATTTTTTATCAGGCTGGAAAAAACGTTCCGACTTACCTGATGCCACGAGTACCCACGGCTAGCATAACGAGCCGCTACGATATATCTACGAATTCCTACGGCCTCCTACGGACTCGTTACGAACATTCTGCGAGTTTGAATCAAGGGGAAAACTCGGGAGAATTTGTGAATAACTCGTGAAAGTGGAATAGGCCCTTTAAGGAGAATGCAGAGAAGCTGTTGCTTTGGTAGGCATGAGCAAGTTGGGCCAATGTGTCTGTTTTCAAGCGGTATGACTCCATGAAATCAAATGGAAGTCAGAAGATAGGAATATATGAGAGTCTATCAATTTATGCCAAATAGCATGCAGATGGTAGTTAAATCAGTCAATTAGATCTTGAGATGTCAGCTGTAATGGCTTTAAGTCAAGTGACTACATAATTAAAAAGTGGATCATTGATGAATTAGGGAGCTTTATTTGTATAAGTGGGTTAACTTGGTTATAAAATGATTTTGATCAGCAACAAAAGAACTACTTAAGTTACTTTAGAAATTATCAAGCAAGGACTTCCGGTGGCGCCATGAAATAACAAGAGCACAGCATCGAGCTCAGTTCCCGTTAAATCTTGAAAAAAGCCCGTTTGGAAGACAAGACCGATTTAAAAATACTCAAGTGACGTCATGAGAAATCGCCGCGAAAAAACGGAGATTAATGTAGGTTTTAAATTAAAAAAAGAGACCTGCTGCAAGATACTACTTGAAAAAACTACTTGAAAATAAGACTCCTCAAACTCCTCAAACATCAGCTGAAAGCTTGGAAGAAGAAGTGACTCTCGAAGTCCTCCTACAGAAATTACTTCAAAAGATGGACAGATGGAACAACTGGAAAAGTCGGTAGGAGCTTCCGTTACCCAAGACATTTCTAAATTGATACTAGAGGGGAATGCCGCGCTGGACAAAAGTATCTCTGAAAAAATTAAACACGGTAATGAGAAGTTGATGGTGAAAATTGATAACTTAAATAAACGTGTTGAAGAGATTGAGGAGGATTTAAACAAAAAAATTAAGTGGGTTGAAAAAGTCTAAAAAGTTGGATACAATTCTCAAGAATACTGATTCGGTTATGGAAGAAATGGATAATATGATGACTGAGATGTCTAAGGAGATAAAGAGACTGAGAAAGGAACAAGAAAGTACTGGGGGGCAACTTGCTAAAATGAAGGATAAATGTCTGGACTTGGAAGCAAGATTGCGAAGGCAGAATTTAAGAATAGTTGGAGTAAAAGAGGGAAGGGACATTGGATAAAACCCTCAGGAGTTTGCTGCCAACTTACTTAAACAAGTACTCAAGCTGCCTGAAACCCCGAGAATAGATGTGGCTCACCGGGTTCGACATAAGGCTCAAGCAAGCTTAGCTGCCCCCCAAGACAGATCATTGTGAAATTTTATGACATCTCTACCCTGGAAGAAATTATGAAACAAGAGGCATTCTTAAGAAGATAGATGGTCTGAGATATGGTCTGATGTATCCTGCAACGCTAAGAGTAACCTATGATAACAAAGAGCATCACTTCATCAAGCACACAGAGGCACTTGAATTCGCTCGGAACATCGAGAAGAAGGAGGAAGAGGTAGAAGAGGGAGAAGCAGAATAGGAAGAAGAATCGTGAATTTGAACGGTATCTAATATTTACCTGATGGTATCGAATATCCATAGAGAAGGAGGAAGAATAATGGACTCTTAAATACATTAAAAAACTAACATATAATAGGAATCGTTTAGTATTAACTATCACTTAAAATTGTATGCTATCCCGCCCAAAACAGTTATGATATTATTAAAAATTCAAATATGTGTTCATAATCTATAATCATTTAAAATTTAGCACCCCACCCCTATATAAATAGCCCTTAAGGCAATTAAAAATGCTCCATTAAGAAAAATCTGGAGCTGGAATGATTAATACCTTTTTTTAATAACGGAAGTCGTTAGATTAATAGCCACACTAGTGTGGCTAACACTAACTACACTTAAAATAGCTGTAGTTACTCTTTACCCTCCACACATTACTAACTCTATTAACATCTATTATTCCTTTTTTTTTTTTTTTTTGTTTTACATAAAGTATTATATTACATTTTTAGTTACGAATGGTATTATGAATTTTGTTTGAAAAGATATGTACGCAAGATAAAGTTACCCGTATTAAAACGCATCGATCTGAAGCACGGGTATGAGGTTGGGATAGACGTGCTGAGACATCTACTCCATTATAATCCACCTTAACACCAAAATGCAAGACATTAACATGAAAACTGGGGGTAATGGAATCACCTTCTGCAGTTGGAATGTAAAAGGAATTAATGAACCAATTAAAAGAGGTAAGGTTTTAGCTCATTTAAATAGACTTAAGAAAAGATATAATCTTTCTTCAAGAGACACACCTCAAAAAGGATGCTCAATATAGACTAACAGCAAAATGGATTTCTAAAGTGTATCATTCTTCATTTACGCAAAAGTCTAGAGGGGTTGCAATTCTTATACGTAAAGGTATACCTTTTAAACATACCTCAATAGCAGAAGATATTGAGGGTAGATATATAATAATTACGGGTGAATTCTATTCAAAGAAAGTTGTTATTATGATCGTATATGGACCTAATTTTGATAATACGTTGTTTTTTAAGAAAATATTTAATACAATTCCGGTATCTACACAACATAATCTAATAATTGGGGGGGGGGGGGGGGGGGGGAGATTTAAACTGTACTTGAGATAATTATCTAGATAGATCATCTACTAAAAGAAGTTACATCTAAATCAAGCAAATTTATAAATTCCTTTATTAATACTGCAAATGTTAAGGATGTTTGGAGAATTGATAACCCTTCTGGTCGGGAATACTCATTTTACTCACCTGTATTCGGAACCTATTCAAGGATAGATTATTTTTTAATAGACTCAAAATTAATTCCATTTATGTATGACTCAAAATATCATAATATTATTTTGGATCACGCACCATTAGCATTTTAAGATAAAATTAAACGGTGTAACTGATAAACAATCTCAATGGAGACTCAACCCTCAAATTTTAAAGGAAAAGGCTTGTTATGATTATCTGGTAAAACAGATTAAATTGCTTTTTGAGACTAATGACAAAACCGGAATTTCAGCGTCACTTCTTTGGGACACATTTAAAGCCTTTATGCATGGTGCTATAACATCTGCGCAAGCATAGCTTAATAAGGAAAACCAAAAGTTGCAACAAACTTTAGAAAATGAAATAAAGCAATTAGATATTGAAAATGCAATATCTCCATCTAAGGTGATACATAATAAAATTGCAATATTAAAATCTAAGCTAAATAAAATATACTCAAATCATGTTATAAAACTTTTTCAACAGGCTAAACAAGTACATTTTGAATTTGGTGACAAACCACAAAAATTATTGTCACGGCAGTTTAGAAAATCAGATGAGGAAAAATGACATATAAAGTCAGATCAAAACAAGGTGAAATATTAACTTTGCCAAAAGATATTAATGACAGATTTCTGCATTACTATCAAAAACTTTATTCAACCAAACTGACGGGGCAATCGGATGGAATGGAAGCATTCTTACATGAATGTCATATCAAAGGTTTAGATCAGGAAGGCAAAGACTTGTTAGATGCTGAAATATCAGTAAAAGACATTGAGGAATCAATCAGATTGTTGAAAAATGGAAAAGCCGCTGGCCCCGATGGCCTAAGTGCTGAATTTTATAAGAAGTTTCACGACTTGATTTCCCCACGTTTACAAGCGATATATAAATATGCTTACGAACAAGGAAAGTTACCAGAAACTCTAAATGAGTCCACAATCACACTCATTCCTAAAGTAGATAAGGATCTGGAAGATCCTGGATCATATAGAGCAATTGCTCTTCTAAATACTGATAAAAAAATATTAACTAAAATTTTATCGCAAAGGTTAAGTTTAATGATTAATAAACTAATACATCATGTTCAAACAGGCTTTATTCCCAAACATTACTCCACTTATAACTTGAGACGACTATTCAATATCATATATTCAAAAAGAGTTAATGATATTGAATTAGCTGTCATTTCACTAGATGCGGAAAAAGCATTCAACCAGGTTGAATGGCCTTACTTATTTTAGATAATGCAGAAATTTCAACTGGGCGATAGATTTTGTAAATGGGTTAAAATTTTGTACTCCAACCCTACAGCAAATATACTAACAAACCAAATGTTATCAGCTAAATTTAATCTTTCTAGGGGTTGTAGACAAAGATGCCTGTTATCAGCTTTATTATTTGCTCTCGCAATCGAGCCATTAGCCGAAAGGATTAGATCAGATCCAGAAATATATGGATACAATACTAATACCACAACGAATAAAATATCTTTATATGCAGATGATGTTTTAATATATATCACAAAACCGGAGATCAGTATTCCTAACTTACTTAACATTATAAATAAGTTTGGTACATTTTCAGGATATAGAATTAATTGGAATAAAAGTGAAATTAGAAACATAGAAACATAGAAATTAGGTGCAGGAGTAGGCCATTCGGCCCTTCGAGCCTGCACCGCCATTCAATATGATCATGGCTGATCATCCAACTCAGTATCCCGTACCTGCCTTCTCTCCATACCCTCTAATCCCCTTAGCCACAAGGGCCACATCTAACTCCCTCTTAAATATAGCCAATGAACTGGCCTCAACTACCCTCTGTGGCAGAGAGTTCCAGAGACTCACCACTCTCTGTGTGAAAAAAGTCTTTCTCATCTCGGTCTTAAAGGATTTCCCCCTTATCCTTAAGCTGTGACCCCTTGTCCTGGACTTCCCCAATATCGGGAACAATCTTCCTGCATCTAGCCTGTCCAACCCCTTAAGAATTTTGTAAGTTTCTATAAGATCCCCTCTCAATCTCCTAAATTCTAGAGCGTATAAACCGAGTCTATCCAGTCTTTCTTCATAAGACAGTCCTGACATCCCAGGAATCAGTCTGGTGAACCTTCTCTGCACTCCTCTCTAATGTCCTTCTTCAGATTTAGAGACCAAAACTGTACGCAATACTCCAGGTGTGGTCTCACCAAGACCCCGTACAACTGAAGTAGAACCTCCCTGCTCCTATACTCAAATCCTTTTGCTATGAAAGCTAACATACCATTCGCTTTCTTCACTGTCTGCTGCACCTGCATGCCTACTTTCAATGACTGGTGTACCATGACACCCAGGTCTCACTGCATCTCCCCTTTTCCTAATCTCCCACCATTTAAATAATAGTCTGCTTTCCTGTTTTTGCCACCAAAGTGGATAACCTCACATTTATCCACATTATACTGCATCTTCCAAACATTTGTCCACTCACCCAGCCTATCCAAGTCACCTTGCAGTCTCCTAGCATCCTCCTCACAGCTAACACAGCCCCCCAGCTTAGTGTCATCCGCATTAAGCCTATAACTGGAATAAATCCTATAACTGGAATAAAAGTAAATATTACAACAATTTCCGGTTAAATTAGTTACGGATAAATTTAAATACCTAGGAATTAATGTATCTAAATCTTATAATCTATTATTCAAATTAAATTATCCTCAGTTATTGGATAAACTAAAAAATAATATTTTATACTGGAATACACTACCAATATCAATGATTGGCAGAATAAATGCAATAAAAATGTTTTTTTACCACAATTATTATATTTATTTCAAGCTATCTCTTTCTATCTCCCAATTATTTTTTTCAAAAAATCGATTCTATTATTAACAGCTTTATTTGGGATTATAAAAATCGCAGAATAAGTAAAAAACATTTATGTAAATCCAAGATAAATGAAGGATTAGCATTACGTAATTTTTTATATTATTTTTGGGCGGTTCAGATTAAGAATATGAATTTTTGGCTGGTAAAAATGGACCAGGAACTAGCTTGGCTAAAGATGGAAATGGAAGACTATTTACCATTTGATATAAGTTCGATTCTTCTTGCTCCAAGTAAAGTACAAAAAAAAACTTACGGGGATAACCCTATAATTCATAGCAATATACGTATTTGGAAACAAATAGTTAAGACTTTACATCTGGTTAATATGTCACTCTGTTTACCAATTATGAATAATCCTTTATTTAAACCTTCTATATTGGATAAGGGGTTTAGACACTGGAAAAATTTAGGAATTATAAGGATAGAATACCTTTACAGGAAAGGAAAATTTCTATTATTTCAAGAATTAAAAGACATCTATGGATTATACCCAAATAACTTGTTTAGGTATTTACAAATTAGAGACTATATCAAGTCAAACATGCAAGACTATAAGAATAGCGAGCCAGGATTATTGGATGAGTGGCTTAACAAGCACCCAAATACAGAAAAATTAATTGCGTGCATATATAATACTCTTTTGGATAGGGAAGTCCCAACAACAGAATCATACCGACAGATATGGGAAAATGAAATAGGTCTATCTATAATGAAAGACACTTGGGAAGAAAGTTTACAACATATACACCGATGCTCATTAAATGCCAGACATACTTTGGTACAATTTAAAGTAATACATATATTACACTACCCAAAAACAAAATTAATTAGAATTTTTCCTAACATTTCTTCTATTTGCAATAAATGTCTGAATTTAGAAACCAACTTAACGCATAGTTTTGTAGCATGCATAAAACTTAATAGTTATTGGGCTGATATTTTTGGAATCATCTCCAAGGTTTTTAAAACTAAATTGGACCCTGATCTAAAGTTAATAACATTAGGAGTCCCTGACTCAAGCTTAATATTAACAGTGAGTCAAATAAATTTTCTGTTTGATAATTGGAAAAAAATTAATATTAAAATTCTGGAAGGGAACATTATCCCCCACAATCAAAATGTGGACTGTGGAAATGTCGGAGACGTTGCATTTGGAGAGAATTAGGTTTGTCCTAATGGACAAATATGAACTTTTTGAACAAATATGGTCTCCATTCATTAATTACTTAAAGGGGTAGCTGAGCTCAGCACCGTAACTCAATAAGTACCCTGGTGTAGGATTAGATGAAAAAAAGTATTGGGATCTGTATACATGTCTCAATAGATATTGTTATATGAAACTGTTCCATTCAATGTAAAGATGTATTCCGTTTAAAAAAAAATTATTATACAATAATTGTTTTTATTTTTTTTATTTTTCTTGTTTATCTTTATTCTTTTTTTAATTATATAATCATTATTATTTAATCACAACGTCTTGATTATTGATTTATACTTTTACTTTTTATTCACTCCCTTACCTTCCCAAACAAAATCTAAAACAGTAGCAAATATAAATGATCCTGTAATATCTGTACAATGTTTGTGATAAGTCTGATTTGTATTTGAAGTGCTGTTGTACCTTAGATAATATGCAATGCTTCTAATAAAAATATTAAATAAAAAAAATTAAAAAAAATAAAAAAGGAATGACAGAAAAAAATCGTTCTGGAGGTTTAACCCCCAAATCTTAAACAACTCACAAGGTTGTACAGATTTAAAACAGCAGATGATATTCTTCTTTGAGATAAATGATACACCAGATATTTCACCCTCCTTATTATGGGAAACTTTTAAGGCATTTATTAGAGGAACTATAATTTCATATCAAGCTTTCCAAAATAAAAAGAACAACACTGAACAATTGCAGTTAGAACAAGAAATTAGACAATTAGATCTAGAAAATGCCAAAGAACCAACCATAGATAAACATAACAAGATAACAATATTAAAATACAAATTCAATAAAATTTTATCGGCAAGAATAATAAGATGATTTCAAATTACAAAACAAGAACATTTCAAATTCGGTGATAGACCAAATAAACTCTTAGCACGTAAACTGAAAAAACGGGAAAGAGAAAATACAATTACTAAAATTAAATCAGATAAAGGTGAATTACTAACATTACCTAAAGACATTAATAAAAGATTTGCTCAATTTCACCAAAATCTATATACATCTAAAACTTCTGCAAACAATATTAAAATTACTAACTTCTTAGACAATTTTAATCTTCCAAAACTCAATACGTTGGAACAAGAGGAACAAGAGGAATTAGGAGCTCAGATTACACTTAAGCAAATAGAAGAAACAATAAATCCGTTGAAGAATGGTAAAACGCCAGGACCAGATGGCTTTAGTAATGAATTCTATAAAAGATTCTACGAGATAACTTCACGAAGCTTTCAAAATTTATATATACTTGCTTTTAAAGAAAATATACTACCAGAAACACTAACCGAGTCAACTATTACACTTGTACCTAAAAAGGATAACGATCTAGAAGACCCAGGCTCATCTAGAGCCATAGCACTCCAAAATACAGATAAAAAAATATTAGCAAAGACACTAGCGAGAAGATTGAGTAAATATGTTAGCAAACTAATAAATCCGGATCAAACGGGGTTTATACCCAAGAGATACTCATTCAACAATTTGAGATGGCTGTTTAATATAATGTACTCACATAAAACTGAAGAGGAAGACTGAGCAATTATTTCATTGGATGCAGAAAAAGCTTTTGATCAAATAGATGGCAATATCTATTCAAAGTATTGCAAGAATTTAATATGGGAGATAATTTTATCTCATGGATAAAATTATTATATGTTAAGCCGGCGGCTAGAATACTGACTAATAATATTATCCCTGAAAATCCAATTATCAAGGGGCAATAGACAGGGGTGTGCATTATCGCCCCTGCTATTTGCACTTGTGATAGAGCCTTTAGCAGAAAGTATAAGAAATCATCCGAATATTCATGGATATAATACAAACACACAAATAATAAAATTTCATTATACGCAGACGACACATTATATATTACAAATTCGCAAATTAGCATACCAAATATTCTATATTTAATAGAGGAATTTGGTTATTTTTCAGGATATAGAATAAACTGGAACAACAGCTAAAAATTATGACGATAAAATCTCAAGAGCCGACACATCTGCTGAAATTCCCTTTTAGAATTGCGACAGAAAAATTCAAGTATTTGGGTATCCAAATTACTAGGAAATATAAATCATTACTCAACGCAAACTATATGCCTTTATTAACTAAATTGAATGGGTTGATTACATTCTGGAAAACACTGCCGATGTCCTTAATAGGCAGAATAAATGCTATAAAAATGATCTTTTTACCACAAATACTGTACCTATATCAATCAATACCAATATATTTACCAAAAAAATTAAAAAAACTAGACTCTGATATTACAAACATCATATGGGACTATAAATCACATAGAATTCAAAGAAAACATCTGTGTAAATCTAAAGAATTAGGGGGACTGGCACTCCCTAATTTGTTGTACTACTATTTGGCAGTGAATATTATAAATATGATTTATTGGTTGGACAGTTCTGCCCAACAAGTAGATTGGATAAGAATGGAGAACGACGATTGTTCCCCTTATAATATAGGAGCAATTCATCTTTCCCCGATGAAACTGAACAATATAATTTAAGAAGAATCCAATTATTCACAGCATAATACGAATTTGGAAACAAATAAAATTAACTTTAAAATTAAGAAACGTATCGCTTCCTTCCCCAATAGCTAACAATCCCTCATTCAAATCATCCATTATTCATAAAACGTTTATCCATTGGGAAAGAATAGGAATTAAAATGATTGGAGATATGTATGAAATGGGAAAACTTTTATCATTCCAACAATTACAACTAAAATATAACCTGAAAAATAACCAATATTTCAAATGCCTTCAAATTCAAGATTATTTGAAAAAATATATACAAGGATATCAAACTCTAACCTCAGATTTATTAGAGGAAGGAATGAATAGAAAGGCAGAATCAAGCAATTTAATATCATATTTATATAATATAATTTTAAATATAGAAACACCAATGACAGAGGCAATTAGAAGGGACTGGGAACAAGAGTTATTGATAAAAATTCCGAAAGACAGATGGGGGAAAAAAAACTATATGTACATAAATGTTCGATTAATGTAAGGCATAACCTTATTCAATTTAAAATTTTATATAGATTATATTACTCGAAAACCATATTGAATAAAATATTTCCAAATGTTTCCTCCATTTGTGATAAATGTCTAACTCAAAATGCCACTATAGCACATTCCTTTGTCTCTTGTACAAAATTTCATAAATTTTGGAATGAAATCTTTGGAACTTTTACAATACTATTCAACACAAAATTGAACCCCAATACAGAACTGATTATCTTTGGATCATTGGAAGTGGGACGTAAATTAACTACGTTCTAAGAAGCTCTCTTTAATTACGGTTTAATAACAGCAAAAAAATGTATACTTAAATTTTGGAAAAACGCAACCACGCCAACGTTCAAAATGTGGATTTCAAATATGTCGGAAACACTACATCTTGAAGAAATGCGATTCCTCCTACTAGGCAAAGTAGACCAATTCTTTAAAGATTTGGTCTCCTTTTATCGACTTCTTACAAGCATATGGTGCAACATAACATAACCTTAGAAATTAAATGGTTCAGAACCGGGTGACGGATGGGTAAAGATACTAAATAGGTATATCTCTCCTAATTTATTTTCTTTCTATTTTCTCTTTTTTTCCTCAATCGCCTTAGCTTCTTATCTCTGCTCTCTGTCTCTCTCGCTATCTGTTTCTACTCGCTTGTCTATCTATCTCGACACCCTTTAATTCCCTTTTTCTTTCACTGCTCTTTTATTATTAAATTAAAATAAGAAGTTGTACAAGAATGGTAATGTGTATGTATGTATCAGGTACTTAGGTACCACATCCCTCTACTTACTTCTGACAAAAATAAATTTAAAAAAATAAATTAAAAAAAAAGAAATTATCGAGCAAAAAAAACTATTGAAAAACATAACCATACAACCATATAACAATTACAGCACGGAAACAGGCCCTCTCGGCCCTTCCAGTCCGTGCCGACCATTTGTTTTCCCCTAGTCCCATCTACCTGCACTCAGACCATACCCCTCCATTCCCTTCACGTCCATATACCTATCCACTTTACTTTTAAATGTTAAAATCGATCCTTCCTCCACCACTTCTGCTGGAAGCTCATTCCACACAACCACCACCCTCTGAGTAAAGAAGTTCCCCCTCACGTTACCCCTAAACTTCTGTCCCTTAACATGTCAAGGGTGTTTCGGTATTAACTCTCCACAGCAATAAGACACCAATGTCTGTCAAGACTGTGTGTAGGAAGGAACTGCAGATGCTGGTTTAAACAGAATATAGACACAAAATGCTGGAGTAACTCAGCTGGGAAAGTCAGCATCTCTGGAGAGAAGGAATGGGTGATGTTTTGGGTCGCGACCCTTCTTCAGACTGAAAGTCACGGGAGAGAAACATGAGATATACACACAATGATTTAGAGAGATAGAGGGGAGGGAGGGGGAGGGAGGGGGGGAAGGAGGGGGGGGGGAAGGGGAGGGAGGGAAGGGAAGGGAGGGAGGGGGGAAGGGAGGGAGGGGGGAAGGGAGGGAGGGGGGGGAAGGGGGGGGGGGAAGGGAAGGGAGGGGGGGAAGGGAGGGGGGGGGGAAGGGGGGGGGGGGAAGGGGGGGAAGGGAGGGGGGGAAGGAAGGGAGGGGGGGGGGAAGGAAGGGAGGGGGGAGGGAGGGGGGGAGGGAGGGAGGGGGGGGGGAAAGGGAGGGAGGGGGGGGGAGGGAAGAGGGGAAGGAAGGGGAGGGGGGGAAGGAAGGGAGGGGGGAAGGAAGGGAGGGGGGGAAAGAATCTGTGAATGCCTTTCTCAAAAGGATCTGGCTCCCAAAATGCAAGAATTAACTTTAATAATAACACAGGAGATATCCCAGAATACATGTAGTTTTTCTGGTGTTGCTGTAAGATGCAAAGGGGTCAACATGAGATAAAATATCACAGAATGTCATAGGTCACTTTTGTTATCCCAGTCACAGTCTTTTGGGGCAGCAAAAAAAGACTGAAATGGTTTTATCCTAAAAGGAATAATGATAAGGTGACTTATCATTCGATTGGTCACATCCACAAACCTTAATCTCACTTGAAGGATAAAAGGAAAATACCAAAACGATAGTTATTTCACCCTTCTAAGACCATTCTTATAAATCTAACTGGCCTTCCATCTATGATATCACAAGATAAATAAGTAATACTACTTTGCAGATCCAAGGTTTAATTTGCAACAATAATCAAAGGTAAGACAAGTTGCGTTCTCATTCTCTAAGTCTGAAGAAGGGGCTCGACCCGATATGTCACCCATCCCTTCTCTCCAGAGATGCTGCCTGTCCCGCTGAGTTACTCCAGCACTTTGTGTCTACCTTGTGGTCCCATTCAATCGTTGTGAGAATCAAAGTTTTAAAATTAATCTTTAAAGGACATTTAACAAATGCCCTAATGAAGAATTCAGTTTGAATCTTCAAAGTCTCAATACAAGTGTGATTGCTCTCTATGGGGTATGATGGCATACTATTTTTGCACTGAGGGTCTTATTTTAGATTAGAGATCTTGAGCTGAAACAGGTGTCTCCCTACAGGGTATTTAAATCAATTTCATTCAAAATATTTTAGTTAAATAAGGAATGATAATGGCATGTTAATTAGCATGACTACAGGGTTTGCTGACATTGCCTACTAACAGTTTACTGAGACTTTATCACGTTTAATCTTGGTTGGTTTCTTGGACTTTTGTTGCCAGCTTCTTGAATGCAAGAAGCCAGATATGTCTTACCTTTGGAACCCTAGGTAGACCATGATAATCATGGTATTGTCATGGTATTGGTGTGCACATTCATAACAAGGAGGAGTTGCTCAAGAGGTTCAGTTCAGAATATACATATCTACTGCTTTTTCAGATCTTAGTGTTTAGCAAAGTCAAGCATATCTGGTTATTAATAAAATTCAAAAAATAAACTTTCAATTCTATAGTGTGCAATCAAATTGAAATAATTAAAAAGTGTGCACAAAGAAATTTCACCTCATACAAATGCATTGTCTGCCAGGTCACCACTGTGGTGCCACAGACCAGGTGATCGCACAATTAAAAAAATTCAGCAATCGTTTATATGTGCATTTTGAAGGTTACACATATAATTTAAAAAACAAAAAAAATTAAAACAAATTAACTGCAGGAGCAGAATTTTATTGGTGTAAAAACACCAAAATAATATGTCTCTTTAAAAATAAATATTCAAATCCAGTATACCCAAGGCATACTGAAGGAAAACCTGCTGTAACTTTTCAACAAGTCAATTAATAAAATGCACGTCACAGGATCTGTTCCCCAATATCTACGCTGTATGCTAATAGCGCTAGAAATTTATTTTACATATCTATTTAGCACTGTACGATGGCGCAGCGGCAGAGTTGCTTCCTTGCAAAGCCAGAGACCTGGGTTCGATCCCGACTACTGGTGCTATCTATACGGAGTTTGTACATTCTCCCGCCCGGCGCGGCCTGGGGATGTCAGGAGCTGCGGAGTCCGGTGGGAAGCGGCTGATTTGGAGGTCCAAGCCGCTGAGGTTGGCCTCCCGTTCCGACATTGGAGTGCCAACATCCCGGCGAGCGGGCCTGAGCGGCGGGCTGCCCGTAGCGGCGACTGCGGAGGGCTCCTGAGCCCTCGACCACGGATGAACAGAGGAAGATGACTGACTTTGGTGTCTTCCCTCACAGTGGGAAACTTTTGATTCTGCTGTGTGGGGATGTTTTATGTTGAACTCTATCATGTGTTCTTTATTTTATTGTATGGCTGTATGGTGATCACATTTCACTGTGCCAACTGGCACATGTGACAAATAAATCTATCTTGTATCTTGACCTGCATGGGGTTTCTCTGGGATCTCTGGTTTCCTCCCACACTCCAAAGACATGCAGGTTTGTGGGTTAATTGGCTTGGTATAAATGTAAATTGTCCAGTCGGCGTGGACTCAGTGGGCTGAAGGGCCTGTATATCTGAACTAAAATGGACAGCAATTTGTTAAAAATTAGACTTCATCATGCCCAACAGTAGAGAATTACATTTATGCGTTCTTCCTAAAACAAAAGCCACGAAGACTAGAATGGTGACTCAGTGCTTTCATAAAGATAAAACAATGCTAGCAGGGAAATCTTGGTCCCTTATGCTACCTTACAAAAGTATATTTTCTGAACTGTTTTTAGCCATTTATATACAACAATTACATTCCACTTCTAATGCACTTCGTAAAGCACTGGTTTATACAGCGATAAATAATCTATTCAACAGAAAAATATTTCTATTGAAACTGTTTTCTGGTCTAGAAAATACATATAATTTAGATTTACTGTCCTCAAGCATGCAAGTGTCTAGAACATGGGTGACAACCTTTGGTGGTAACAATATTTCTAAGATATATTTACAACCTCAGCAGCATTGAATTATTGGTTAGTCATAAACCAAACATTAATTACTTTATTTAATTTAAACATTAATTACTCTATTTAATCTTTCACTTCACTTAATGTAGAACAATTTCACAATGTATTTCCAAATACCAGTATTTACATCACATGGTAACATTTGAATGATCAAAGGACTTACCTGTAGTTTGTTGCAGGAATTCAATTAGCCAATGGAGCAACTAAGAATCTATTTGCCACAGTATTTCGTGCAGGGTTAATAAAAATTCTTGTTGTCAATGGTCAGTATGAAAAAAAATATCATGTATGATGAATTAGACATCATGCAATATTGATTGGTCAATAACGTGAAAAAAAGATTGGTCTGGTCAATATAACAGTGAGAGGGGAAAAGATGGCTGCTAGAGTTGAGGCTTATTAAAAAAATAAATAATAAAAACCTAATATCGTCAAATTCTGACCTCTCCCTCATTTTAAGAATGTCAGGGCCAAAGAAAAACAAGTGATGCATTTAAGAATCGACACAACCATTAATCACATAATGATGAGTGAGCCAAGAGGAAACCACAAGTTGATTAAATACTTGAAACTATTTGCAAAGAAAAATGGGAATCCGATTCCAAGAATCAAATGGGGTGGTGGGGGGGGAAGGGAATCCACAGTTAGAGAGATTTAATATTTTGCTGAATTAATCTACTTTAAAAATAAAAACATTTGTACAAATTAAATCACAGGTGTTTCAAACAGCGCTGATATTTATGTGCTATTTATGTTACAAGAATGCACTCGTTCCACGGGCAGCTATAAACAAATTTTACATTCAATAAATTCTTAATCTACAACTCATTGATACACTAGGCTGATTCCTGGGATAAAGGTTGTCCTGACATGAATGACTAAAACAATTAGATCTATATTCTTTGAAGTTTTGTACAATGAGAGGTGATTTTATTAAAACACGTAACATCCTAAAGGACATGACCGGGGAGGGAGAAAGACATAGTGCAGTAGCCATTTAGCTTAACTTAATATGTTATAACTATAATCAGTTACCTTTAAATTTTATCTGCCTGTAATTATGTGGGTGAGATTTATACGTAGTCTGAGGTGTGTTTGCGGCTAGGATTCTCACGCAGTTTCCCAAGGAGTTGAGTATAGTTTAGTTGGAAGGAGATCGGGGTAGAGACATAGTTTTTGACCATGCACGAGCATGACCATGAGGCAGTGCTCACACTTAACTTTTTTTCCCTGTTGCCAGCCGGGCAACCGTGGCAGCTTTTTAGGTTGTCAAATGACAGTTTAGGTGGTCATTTAAGACGGTTTGCATGACGTGTGCTCGGATGAAGTGTGTAGTTACCAGTCGGAATTATGCTCAATGAAGCATTCACATATTATTTCTGCTTTAAATAAACTAAACTAAACATATTCACCAATCAAGACATGATATATACCACAATGACATGCAGCAAAATTATAATACAGTACCTCAACTCTTTTTACACATTGCAATTAATGCAATTTATATTAGTTCTTTCCACTTCCAAACAAAAAATGTGGTTGGATTATTCAGCGTATGATCAACCTGTGTCAATAAATCCTGGACCATGGTAACATATATGCTTAACCATGCTTTACCATGACATGGCCATAGCATGGGTCGTTATTGCCATTGGTACAGAAACACTCTCGCTTCCCACATAATTATCCATAACAAAATATACAGGTTGCAAGGAAATTTCTAAAGGCATTTTATGATAATAGCTGTTAAAACAGACTATACACATCTGACAGGTTAAACATTACACTAACTGACAAGAGATGGTCAAAGGACATAACTGCAGCAAATGTTCTTTTGGTAATATGTTTAAAGGTGTCAAAACGCCACATTACCGTACATTCAGATTAGATGTACATGTTGTGAACAGCATGAAGATACCCAGTTTGTACGCACCAGATTAAAAAAATTGATAAACGCTGTTTCCATCATTCCCACTTCAGAATTAACGTTAAAATTTTAACTTAAATATCTCCTGACCAAATATATGATGTATATGACTGACTGTAGAAGTAAAACCTGGATAAATCCAACATATAGTTGTGAATGTTGCTCATTGAATATCTACAGTACTGATACTCCATATTAAGAGCATTGATTTGCCGTTAGAAAGAATTCTGTAATAACGTGTCAACGGTAGCAGCGACTATCGAACACTATAGTTTTAATGTTTCATGTGTTCACAATTTAATTAATCCATCTTAATGGACTAAAACAAATAATAACATTGGGAATTAAAACGCATTTGATTGCATTCCGTTATCAAACATAGTCAATGTTCGCTCTGGAGATATTTCCAGCACAATGGGGTCCGGGAGGGGGGTGTGTGAGAATCAGTGCGGGGTGGATAGATGGTGGGTGAAGGGTTGAGAAGGCAATCGGTGCGGAATGGATGGATTGAGGCAGGTGAATTAGTACGTGTTTGTTGGAGTATGTAAAATTGTGAGGGGAGAACACGGGGGATGTCAGTGGTGTTGAATGGGGGGGGATCAGTACGGGATTGATGGGCGGATCAGTACAGGATGAATGGGGGAAATCAGTACAGGATGGATGGGGGGGGTGGGAATCAGCACAGGATGAATGGGGGGGGGTCAGTTACAGGATGAATGGGAGGGATCAGTACAGGATGAATGGGAGGGATCAGTACAGGATGAATGGGAGGTTCAGTACAGGATGAATGGGAGTAGACAAAAGTGCTGGAGAAACTCAGCGGGTGAGGCAGCATCTATGGAGCAAAGGAAATAGGCAATGTTTCTGGTCGAGACCCTTCTTCAGACTGTTCCCCCCATTCTTCTTGAATGGGTGGATCAGTACAGGATGGATGGGGGGGAGGGGAGATCAGTACAGGATGAATGGGGGGTCGTCAGTACAGTGTGGATTGGATGGTCTGTGCAGGATGATTGGAGAATCACTACAGGATGAATGAGGGGCTCAGTACAGGATGAATGGGAGGGATCAGTACAGGATGAATGGGGGGTTCAGTAAATGACGAATGGGGGATCAGTAAAAAGATGAATGGGGAATCACTACAGGATGATTGAGGGGATTCAGTATAGGATGAATGGGGGGATCAGTACAGAATGAATGAGGGGATCAGTACAGGATGGGATGAGGGGGGGGGGGATCAGTAAAAGATGAATGAGTAGATCACTAATAGGAAGGAGGATGGGCGGACCAGTGTAGGATGGATGGGGGGGGGGGGGGGGGTGGCAGAAGAATCAATGCGAGGGAGGATAGGGTGATCAGCACAGTAGATGCGGAGGGAAGACAGGGATTGTCAGTGAGGACTGAATAGAGGTGGGAATGGGGAAAACAGTGCAGGATGGAGAGGAGGGGTCTCAGGATAAGGGGGGGTGGAGGAGAGAAGAGAGAGAGGACAGACACAGACACAGAGAGGGGGAGACGGAGGGGGAGGGAGGACGGGAGGGGGAGACGGAGGGGAGGGGGAGGGGGAGACGGAGGGGGAGGGGGAGACGGAGGGGGAGGGGGGGGAGAGGGAGAGACAAAGGAGGATGCGGGTGGGATCTCCTTGCCACCGCCTCCCCATTCCTCCTCCAGCCAGCAGCAAGGTGCAGGGCTGAGTGGTGCAGCTCAAAGCTCCTATAGCTAAAGGATCTTTGGTGCAGCTGCTTCAGATGGCGGAAGGAGGGCTCCCCCTCCCGGGCTCGGCGTGCGGGAGGGTTTGTTTTGAAAGCAGTTTTCGCCATTGGCAAAGTGGCAGGCAGCGGCCGCTATCAGGGCGGGCAGGGTGCGGGAGGAGGAGGAGATGGAGCCGCTTTTGCGGCCGCTTCTGCCGCTGTGCGGGGTCTGTCATTCGCTCTGACCCTTCGTCACCACGCACCTAATATCTTTGCCCTGCAATATATCCGTCGCTGACACGAAACGTCACGTTCCTTTTCTCCAGATATGTTGCCTGACCCGCTGAGTTACTCCATTTTTTGTGCGTCTATCTTCGGTATAAACCTGTATCTGTAGTGCCAAGCTGGGCAAAATGACTCGCGTTTAGGTTGCTTGGCGGAACTTTGGGTGGTCAATGGCACCCAGGTAACCGTTAATTTCAAGCCCTGAGATTGAAATGTACTTATACAAGAAGAAGCTGGTATGAATTATCTTACTGTTTGTGCTACTACAATAAAGAAGCTATTAATCAAGGGACTGTTTTTGGAAGATTTATCTTTCGACGGCATTTAATGTCTCGTGGAGAGCTCGTGAGTCCATATTAATTACCTTCTGATAATCGGTCATCAATTAAAGTGACTATCAAGGAACATATCCTTGAGACGATATAAAATCTGTCACTACACATGGTTATAAGATTAGGTGTCAGTCATTTAAAACTGGGGGTGGGAGATTGCACTCTTCACGTGGTCCGCCCTGTTTTGATGAATACAATCAATAGACAATAGGTGCAGGAGTAGGCCATTTCACCCTTCGAGCCAGCACCGCCAATGTGATCATGGCTGATCATCCCCAATCAGTACCCCATTCCTGCCTTCTCCCCATTTCCCCCGACTCCGCTATTTTTAAGAGCCCTATCTAGCTCTCTCTTGAAAGCATCCAGAGAACCTGCCTCCACCGCCCTCTGAGGCAGAGAATTCCACAGACTCTCCACTCTCTGTGAGAAAAAGTGTTTCCTCATCTCTGTTCTAAATGGCTTACTCCTTATTCTTAAACTGTGGCCCCTGGTTCTGGACTCTCCCAACATCGGGAACATGTTTCCTGCCTCCAGAACCAATTTTAAACTTAGGTTTATTATCATCACGTGTACCAAAGTACAGTGAAAAGCTTTGTTTTGTATGATATCCAAACAGATCAGACATAAATACAATCAAGTGAAACTCAAGTACATTGAAAGTGGCATCACAGGTAGATAGGATGGTCAACAAGGCTTTTGGCACATTGGCCATCCTTTGTCATGTTATGTTATAGTTATACACAATGTTGGTGAGGCCACAAATAAAATATTATGTTCAGTTTAGGTCACCATGCTATAGGAAAGATGTGGTTAAGCTGGAAAGTGTGCAGAGAAGATTTACAAGGATATTGCCAGGACTTGAGGGCCTGAGCTATAGGGAGGGCCTGAGCTTTCGGGAGAGACTGAGCAGGCTAGGACTTTACTTAGAGCACTGGAGGATAAGGGGTGATCCTACCAAAATGTATTAGACCATGAGGGGAATAAATAGGGTAGATGCACAGAGTAGTGGAATCAATAACCAGGAGACACAGGTTTAAGGTGAGGAGGAAAAGATTGAATAGAAACCTGACCTACAAGAATGAAGCCACACGATTGGAAGACTGCTAAAGCTGTACTATTATTTTAAAAGGAAGGAATAACTCAAGGGGGTGACTTCCGGTGGCGCCATGTTCCAATAACAGACGCTGCACATAGCTCCACTCCCTAAAATTTGCGATTTTTCACGTTAAAATCAGGTATACTGGTCGGGACGGATTTAAAAAACTTACCGGAGCCTCTGGACGTCGCACTGATGACATCATCAGTAAGCGCTGTGAATTTAAAGCACTTTAAATGAAAAATTCTTCTCCTGGTAAAAGCACTCAGAGAACAGTTACAAAACATTCCTGGGGAAGCCAGACGAAGCCTGAAGAACTTATTTTTGAAGTGGCTTCTGAAGAAAAGGTGCTTTCCGACATGGCTGCAAGATCTAAGACAGATCAGGCTAAGGTGAAAGAATTTGAGGAATTAAAGCTTTCGGTAAGTGAACTGAAAGATGTAAAGGTGGATGGAAAAAAGATGGAACAGATGATGGGAGTGATGATGGAAAAGATAGAAAAGCTGACGCTGAATATGGCTGCTGGTAATCAGAAAGTTATTGAGTCTGTGAAGGATTCGATTGGCACTATAAATAAACAAATTGACGATGTGAGAGTAACTATCGGAGAGAATTTATAAGGGTGAAGAAGACACCACAAAGAGGTTCGGCGCTGTGCTGGACACTGTCTCAACCTGTATGTCATCAATTCATGAGTTGGAGGAATAGATGGCAAGAATGGTGGAGGAGATGAAGAATGTGAGGTCAGAACAAGACCTTGCTACACGACGGATGGCAACTCAGCTGGCTAAAGTTTCAGACAAATGACTGGACCTGGAAGCTCGTTCGAGATGCCAAAACCTAAGATTAGTTGGTGTATCAGAGGGAGCCGAGAGAGATAACATTCGTGAGTTCGCTGCGGGCTTAATTAAAGAAGCTCCAAAGTTCCCTAACCTACCGAAAATTGAAGTGGCACATCAAGTTCCTAGATTTAAACACAAATCTCATACTGGTTCAGAACATACATGACAGATTATTGTGAAATTCCGGGACATTTCTGATGTGGAAGAGGTTATGAGTAATATCAAATATGGAGTGCCTCTGAAGTATGGTGCAACAACTTTTAAATTTTTCAGGGACTATCCCTATGAAATTGTGCAAAAGTGAAATCAGTTCTCTAAGGCAAAGCAGGCTCTCCAAGGAAATAAGGAGGTTAGATATGGTGTCTACTACCTAGCGAAAATGCGTATCTCCTACAAGGAACAGCAAAAATCATTCACAAATCTCGAGGAGGCATACAAATATGCTCTAACCATCGTGGAACAGAAGGACTAGTTGGAAAGGTCGGACAATATGGATACTCTCTCTTTTTACTATTTCACCTTGAATGGTAGCGTGCTGCCAGAAGAAGGAACTTTGTCTAGACATCTTATCGGTGGAATGCTAACTCAAGGACATACTCTGTATCTGAGATTTAATGAATAACCTAAATGGTATAGAATTAACATTTTTAACAATATTAACATAGAATATTAACATTGAAATAGTAATGAATGTTAATCAGAAATGTAGAAAGGGTGATTTACAAATTAACATTTATAATTTAACTTAATAAATATCAAGTAGATTTATAACTGGGGCGTGAGGGGCAGAGGCGGGCTCCTGGCTCAGTTCCAGGAGCCAGTAACAGGTTAACCCCTTCAACCAACAGTTGATGATTTCCGAGGTTAAAGTATACGCTTAACATCTAGTAGATAAAAATGTGAGTTATATCCGGGAATATTGATGAAATGGACTCTGTAAATGGCTACTATACATTTGATTTTGAAACCGGTTCCGCTCCAGTATGTTATGAGTAATTGAGGGAGTGGAGCTATTTGTTTGTTTTATATGGACAACGGAAGTCGATAAAATGTTTTCTCCCACCAACAGGTGGGTCACTTGTTACAGTGGGGAGTGTACAGAGGAATCTCAAGTTGGAACGGTAGGGGTGTTAACGAACGCATTAAAAGGGGTAAGATCCTAGCTCAGCTGAAAGCACACAACACAGATATTGCTTTCTTACAAGAAACGCATCTTAAACTTCAAGATCAAGCTAGATTGAGGACAAACTGGATAGGGCAAACTTTTCACTCGTCATATACGTTGAAATCTAGAGGAACGTCTATTATTATTCGAAAAGGCATTCCATTTAAACCCAAAACTACCTTAACAGATAAGGACGGGAGATATTTGATAGTTACCGGGGAGATCCATGCTACCCCAATTATCTTGGTAAAAATATATATGCGCCCAACTTTGACAATCCGCATTTTTTCAATAAAATCTTGAATATAATTGCAGAGTATAATTACCAGAATGTCATAATCGGTGGAGACTTTAATTGTGTTTTAGACCCTTACTTAGGTAAATCTAATCAAAAGCAGAGAGGTATTACAAAACCTAAAACTAGCGAACTTCTAAACACATATATAAAAAACACAAATATAACAGGTGTCTGGAGGATTGCAAATCCGACCGGCAGGGATTACTCGTTCTATTCAATGGTACACAAGACATATTCATGTATAGATTATTTCCTGGTGGATACAAAATTAATACCCCACACTTCTAAACCAAAATACCACACAAATACGATTTCAGATCAATCCCCACTAACTTTTTTTCTAAAAATGGAAGGAATGACTAAGAACAAACCGTTTTGGAGGTCCAACCCTCAAATTTTAAAAGACCCGCAAGGGAGTATATATTTAAAACAGCAAATGGATCTTTTTTTTCAAAATAAACGATACGCCAGACATATCACCTACATTATTATGAGAATCTTTTAAAGCATTTATTCCAGGCATTATAATTTCATACCAAGCTTTTCAAAATAAGAAAAATAAGAACAAACAAAGACAGTTAGAAGAACAAATTAGACAACTGGACATAGAAAACGCTAAAGACCCCACTATGGATAAACATAATAGAATAATAATAATGAAATTTAAATTAAATAAATTATTATCAGAGAAAGTCATAAGATTACTACAAATAACAAGACACGAACATTTTGAATTTGGGGATAAGCCCCATAAACTTCTGGCAAGTCAGTTAAAAAAAACGAGAAAAGGATCACACAATTTCAAAGATCAAATCAGACAGAGGGGAAGTATTGACCTTGCCGAGTGATATTAATAAAAGATTTGCATAATTTTACGAGAATTTGTATACATCTGAAACAACAACGGATACCAACAAAGTTACAGATTTCTTGGAGAATTGTAACCTTCCTAAACTAGAGTTGCAGGAACAAGAGGAATTGGGAACACAAATCTCAAATAAGGAAATAGAAGAAACAATAATCTCATTAAAAAAATGGAAAAAACACCAGGTCCCGATGGATTTAGTAATGAATTCTATAAATGTTTTTATGACATACTTACACCTCGCCTACAGAAAATGTATACTTATGCCTTCAAAGAACAAATACTACCTGAAACACTAGCAGAATCCACAATCACATTAATACTTAAGAAAGATAAAGATGTGGAAGAACACAGATCATATAGAGCTATTGCGTTGTTAAACACAGATCAAAAAATATTAGCGAAAATACTAGCTAGAAGACTAAGCAAATATGCTAGTAAATTAATACATCCGGATCAAACGGGGTTTATCCCTAAGAGACAATCATTTAATAATTTGAGACGTCTGCTCAATATAATCATTCACACCAAACTGAAGATCAAAAACTATCAATTATATAATTGGATGCAGAGAAAGCATTCGATCAGGTTAAATGGGTATTGCAAAAATTTCAACTGGGAGAGAATTTCATTCTATGGATTAAATTATTATATAATAAGCCAACGGCCAGAATATTAACTAACAATAATTTATCTACGAAATTTCAATTATCAAGGGGTAATAGACAAGGATGTTCACTATCACCGCTGTTATTTGCTCTTATAATTGAACCCCTAGCGGAAAGAATTAGAACTCATCCGAATATCCATGGATATAATACAAAATATTCCAACAATAAAATATCATTATACACTGATGATGTACTATTGTACATCACAAAACCACATATTACTATACCAAATACTTAATAGAGGACTTCGGATCATTTTCAGGATAGAGAATAAATTGGAATAGAAGTGAAATCATGTCAATAAAACCGAAAGATCCTACACATCTTTTACAGTTACCTTTTAAAATAGCTATGGAAAAATTTAAATACTTGGGTATCAAAATCACTAGAAGATATCAAGACGTGTTTGACACAAATTATAACCCTCTACTTAATAAACTATATAACCTGATTAAATTTTGGAAAACGCTTCCGATGTCCTTAATAGGTCGAATAAACGCCATAAAAATGATTTTTCTACCACAAATTTTATACCTGTTCCAATCAATTCCAATATACCAACCCAAAAAGTTTTTTAAAAAACTTGATTTAGATATCACAAATTTTATTTGGGATTATAAGTCCCACAGAATACAAAGAACTCATCTGAATAAACCCAAAGTATTAGGGGGATTAGCACTCCCCAATTTCATGTATTACTACTGGTCTGTAAATATTAGAAATATGATCCAATTGCTGGATAACTCACCCCAGCAACCAGATTGGATTATTATGGAGAAAGAGGACTGCTCTCCTTGTAATGTTTGAGTGATCCTTCTTTCACCAATGACGATGAATAATACGAATTACAACAAAAATCCATGTTACAATTAGAATTTGGAAACAAATAAAACACAACTTAAAGTTAAGAAATTTCCCTCTCTTATCTCCTATCGGTAAAAACCCCTTGTTTAAACCTTCAATTATAGAAAAAGCATTTATACAATGGGAAAGAGCAGGAATTAAAAACTTTGGAGATTTGTATGAAACGGGAAAACTATTATCATTCAAACTATTACAACTAAAATACAATTTGGGAAACAATCAGTATTTTAAATATTTCCAAATTTGTGACTATCTGAATGAATATGCACAAGATTATCACAATATGCCTCCAGACTTACTGGAAGAAGTAATGAATACAAAGGCTGAATCCGCAAACCTAATATCATATATATATATTATTCTAAACGCAGAAATACCAACAACAGAAGGTATCAGAAGAGACTGGTAAAATAATTAAGTATAAACATTTCCAAAGAAAGGTGGGAAGAATATTTATTAAATGTGCATAAATGTTCAATTAACATAAGACACACTTTAATACAATTTAAAATCTTACACAGATTGTACTCTTCAAAAACTCTTCAATAAGTAGACTTTTTCCCCAATGTCTCACCTATTTGTGATAAATGTCAATGTCAAGAAGCTACTATAGTGCACTAATTTGTCTTTTGTACAAAGATTCAAAAATTTTGGACTGAAATTTTTGAAATTTTCGCAAAAGTATTTAAAATAAAACGGACTCCAAAAGCAGACTGGATTATCTTTGGAACAACGGAAGGTAGCCCTGAATTAAATGTGTTTCTTAATAATCTATTTGAATGCGGCTTAATAACAGGAAAAAAGCTAATCTTAAAATTCTGGAAAAATACTCCTATACCAACAGTTAATATGTGGATTTCAACTATGTTTGAAACACTACATTTGGAAGATATGAGACTCCGACTGGCAGGAAAATCAGACTGTTTCTATAAGACATGGTCTGCATTTATAACTCTACTACAAGGATAAGGTGCAAGAATACCTCAAAAAAGTACTGGTGTCAGGTCTTGGTAAAGGGGGAAGAAAAACTGTTGTTTGGTAGATTCCTTTTGCGCGATGTTTATAATAAAGTAACTGGCTTCTTTTTTCCTTCTCTCTCCCTTTTTTTTCGTCTCCAGTGTCTATCTCTTAATCTCCTTTCTCTAACTCTTCGACCAAGGGTTCCCTTTCCCTTTGGCACGCTTTTTCACTTTCACAACTCTTTCTCACTTTCTCTACTTTCTCTGTTGCTATTTCTTTCTTTTTTCTACAGCCTTAAAAAATTAAGGGGAACAATGATTGTAATAATATACATGGGATGTACACTGATGTAACTTACGGTACCTCTAATAAATAAAGATTTTAATATTTAAAAAAAAAACTCTAGGGGGCTATATGTGGGAATATATGTGAGGCCCACAGGAGCCATTGGAAGAAGAGGAGGAGGGGGAGGAGCGACACCCGACCGGTAAGGTTAAAAATCCAGCGCGGGGCTTGTTTTTTCAGAGGCCCACAGGAGCCGTTGGAAGAGGAGGAGGGGGATGAGCGAAGCCCAACCGGTAAGGTTAAAAATCAAGCGTGGGGCTTGTTTTTTCAGAGGCCCACAGGAGCCGTTGGAAGAGGAGGAGGGGGAGGAGCGACACCCGACCGGTAAGGTTAATAATCAAGCGCGGGGCTTGTTTTTACCAAAGTCCATACCATTCCATTTGGGTTTTTTTTAAGTAAGCCGCTGATTGGTGGTAAGTGGACTAGGGAAAGCAGCTGATTGGCAGTCAGATTCCAGCAGTTTGTTGTGTACTTTGTATTGTGTTGATATTGTATTCTGTGTAAGGGTGGCAGTATGAAGGCCAGGGGAGTGTACTGTTCTGGATGTCAGATGTGGGAGGTCAGGGAATCTGATAACCCTCCAGACATCCACATCTGCGCCAGGTGTGTTGAGATGGGGCTCCTAAAGGACTGTGTTAGGAACCTGGAGCAGCAGATCAATGACCTCCGTCTGGTCAGGGAGAGTGAGGAGGTCATAGAGAGGAGCTACAGGGAGGCAGTCACTCCCAGACCACAGGAGGCAGACAAGTGGGTCACAGTTAGGAAGGGCAAGGGGCAGAGGCAGGAGCTAGAGAGTACCCTGTGACTGTACACCTGGAAAATAGGTACTCGGGTTTGAGTACGATTGGAGGGGACAGCCTAGCTGGGGGCAGCAACAGCGGCCGGGCCTCCGGCACAGAGATCGGCCCTGATGCTCAGAAGGGTAGCAAAAAGAGGAGGGCAATTATAATAGGGGACTCTATAGTTAGGGGGTCGGATAGGTGATTCTGTGGATGCAGTCGGGAGACCCGGATGGTAGTTTGCCTCCCTGGTGTCAGGGTCTCGCATGTGTCAGAACGTGTCCAAAAGATTCTGATAAGGGAGGGAGAGGAGCCTGATGTTGTGGTACACATAGGTACCAATGACATAGGCAGAAAAAGTGACGAGGTCCTGAAGGGAGAATTTAGGGAGTTGGGGGGAAAGTTAAGGAGAAGGACCAAAAGGGTAACGATTTCAGGATTACTGCCTGTGCCGCGTGACAGTGAGAGTAGGAATGAAATGAGGTGGAGGATAAATGTGTGGCTGAGGGACTGGTGCAGTGGGCAGGGATTCAAGTTTCTTGATCACTGGGACCTCTTTTGGGGAAGGCATGATCTGTACATAAAGGACGGGTTGCACTTGAACCCGAGGGGGACCAATATCCTGGCAGGGAGATTTGCAAAGGCTACTGGGGAGACTTTAAACTAGAAAGGCTGGGGGGAGGGACTCGGGTAGAGGGGGCTAGAGGTCAGGGTGTGGGGCAAGAGGAAGAGAAGGGAAATGTAGGCGAGAAAGATGAAAAAGATAATAGACAGAGAATAAGGGATGGTGGGTTTCTAAAATGTGTATATTTTAATGCTAGGAGCATTGTAAGTAAGGTGGATGAACTTAGAGCCTGGATTGACACCTGGAAATATGATGTTATGGCAATCAGTGAAACATGGTTGCAGGAGGGCTGTGATTGGAAACTAAATATTCCAGGATTTCGTTGCTTCAGGTGTGATAGAATTGGAGGGACCACAGGGGGAGGTGTTGCATTGCTTGTCAGAGAAGATATTACAGCAGTGCTTTGGCAGGATAGATTAGAGGGCTCGTCTAGGGAGGCTATTTGGGTGGAACTGTGGAAGTGGGAACGGTGTAGCAACACTTTTAGGGGTGTATTATAGACCGCCAAATGGGGAGCGAGAATTGGAAGAGCAAATATGTAAGGAGATAGCAGATATTAGTAGTAAGCACAAGGTAGTGATTGTGGGAGATTTCAATTTTCCAAAAATAGACTGGGAAACACATTCTGTAAATGGGCTGGATGGTTTGGAGTTTGTAAAATGTGTGCAGGATAGTTTTTTGCAGCAGTACATAGAAACATAGTAGGGAGGTATCGACCAGAGAAGGGGCAGTGCTGGACCTCCTGTTAGGAAATGAGGCAGGTCAGGTGACGGAGGTATGCGTTGGTGAGCACTTCGGGACCAGTGATCACAATACCATTAGTTTCAATATAATTATGGAGAGAGTCAGAACTGGACCTAGGGTGGAGATTTTTGATTGGAGAAAGGCTAACTTTGAGGGAATGCGTAAGGATTTTAAAGGAGTGAATTGGGACACTTTGTTTCATGGGAAGGATGTAGAAGAGAAATGGAGGACATTTAAAGGGGAAATTGTAAGAGTACAGAATCTTTATGTCCCTGTTAGGTTGAAAGGAAATAGTAAAAAAAGAGCCATGGTTTAAGGGAAATTGGACACGTTTCGAAAAAAGAGAGATATCTACAATAATTCTAGGAGGCATGGAGTAAATGAGGTGCTAGAGGAGTATAAAGAATGTAAAAAGAATCTTAAGAAAGAAATTAGGAAGGCTAAAAGAAGATATGAGGTTGCTTTGGCAAGAAAGGTGAAAGTAAACCCAAAGGGTTTCTACAGCTATATTAATAGCAAAAGGATAACGAGGGATAAAATTGGACCATTAGAGAACCAGAATGGACAGCTATCTGCAGAGCCAAAAGAGATGGGGGAGATATTGAACAATTTCTTTTCTTCGGTATTCACCAAGGAGAAAGATATTGAACTCTGTGAGTTAAGGGGAAAAAGTAGAGTAGCTATGGAAACTATGAGATTCAAAGAGGAGGAAGTACTGACACTTTTGAAAAATATAAAAGTGGATAAGTCTCCAGGTCCTGACAGGATATTCCCTAGGACATTGAGGGAAGTTAGTGTAGAAATAGCAGGAGCTATGACAGAAATATTTCAAATGTCATTAGAAACGGGAATAGTGCCGGAGGATTGGCGTACTGCGCATGTTGTTCCATTGTTTAAAAAGGGTTCAAAGAATAAACCTAGCAATTATAGACCTATTAGTTTGACGTCAGTGGTGGGCAAATTAATGGAAAGGATACTTAGAGATAATATATATATAAGCATCTGGATAAACAGGGTCTGATCAGGAACAGTCAACATGGATTTGTGCCTGGAAGGTCATGTTTGACAAACCTTCTTGAATTTTTTGAAGCGGTAACTAGGGAAATTGATGAGGGTAAAGCAGTGGATGTTGTCTATATGTATTTCAGTAAGGCCTTTGACAAGGTTCCCCATGGGTGTTAATGGCGGAGTAGCAAGATGGATTCAACAGTGGCTGAATGGGAGATGTCAGAGAGTAATGGTGGATGGCTGTTTGTCAGGTTGGAAGCCGGTGACCAGTGGGGTGCCTCAGGGATCTGTGTTGGGTCCACTGTTGTTTGTCATGTACATCAATGATCTGGATGATGGGGTGGAAAGTTGGATAAGTAAGTATGCAGATGATACTAAGATAGGTGGTGTTGTGGATAATGAAGTAGATTTTCAAAGTCTACAGAGAGATTTGGGCCATTTGGAAAAGTGGGCTGAAAGATGGCAGATGGAGTTTAATGCTGTTAAGTGTGAAGTGCTACATCTTGGCAGGACAAATCAAAATAGGACGTACATGGTAAATGGTAGGGAATTGAGGAATGCTGTGGAACAGAGGGATCTAGGAATAATTGTGCATAGTTCCCTGAAGGTGGAATCGCATGTAGATAGGGTGGTAAAGAAAGCCTTTGGTGTGCTGGCCTTTATAAATCAGAGCATTGAATATAGGAGTCGGGAAGTAATGTTAAAATTGTACAAGGCATTGGTAAGACCAATTCTGGAGTATGGTGTACAATTTTGGTCGCCTAGTTATAGGAAGGATGTCAACAAAATAGGAGAGAGTACAGAGGAGATTTACAAGAATATTGCCAGGGTTCCAGCAACTCTGTTACAGAGAAAGGTTGAACAAGTTAGGTCTTTATTCTTTGGAGCGCAGAAGGTTAAGGGGAGGACTTGATTGAGGTCTTTAAAATGATGAAAGGGATAGACAGAGTTGACGTGGATACGTTTTTCCCATTGAGGGTAGGGAAGATTCAAACAAGAGGGCATGACATGAGAATTAAGGGACAGAAGTTTAGGGGTAACGTGAGGGGGAACATCTTTACTCAGAGGGTGGTGGCTGTGTGGAATGAGCTTCCAGCAGAAGTGGTGGAGGCAGGATCGATTTTAACATTTAAAAGTAAAGTGGATAGGTATATGGATGTGAAGGGAATGGAGGGGTATGGAGGGAATGGAGCAGGTAGATGGGACATGGGGAAAACAAATGGTCGGCACGGACTGGGAGGGCCGAGAGGCCCTGTTTCCGTGCTGTAATTGTTATATGGTTATATGGTTAATAAGGAATGAGCTGTCAGAGGAGGTATCCGAGGCGTGTGTGTGAGTGTGTATCTACTCGAAGATATTCCGGTAGAGATTTATCCCCCAGAGACAATAATCGGCTTACCTGAAAATTTTGTGCTTTATTTCTTGAATCATTAATAAAAATGTTCACAAATCTGAATTGTCTTTGAAAATAAAACCGAGCGGCTTTAAATCATGATGTTACAATGGCTCTGCGTGCTGAGTCTGCACTGCGAGCTGACATCTCCCCCCCACAAACTGACACTCCCCTCCTCTCCCTACCCCCTTTCCAACAACGGGCAAAAGTCATCGTTCAGAATGCACCAAAGGTGCTCATCGGCTGTAGCGGTTCACTGGAGCTGGGGGCAGCATGATAGCTCAGATCTTCCATGCACCTTCCAATCATGCTCAACTAAATGGGTCTAGCACTTCCAAAATTTGGGTAGTGCACCGTTCACAAGTTGAAATATTTACATTTGTTTGTACAACACACAAAGGGTAAAAATATTTGGTTGAGGCACAGCCGGAGCATTCCAAGTAAGTTGGATTATGGCCAGGGTTTGGAAATTGGGCAGAAGTTGTCATGCAAACCACCCATGCAATAAGGCAGGATTGGCATGTTATTATGAAGAATTGAGAGTATCGGGCATATGAACTTTCCGAATGTAAAAACGTACTTGTGACTTCAACAGATTAAATTCAATTCAATTCAATTCAAATTTAATGTCATTGCACAGATACAAGTATGGGTACAACGAAATGCAGTTTAGTGTCAGTACGTAGTGATAGCAATGTTTAGATAAATGCAGATAAATAAATACAGATGTGGGAATCTATCGGCGGGACTCCGAGTTCAGCAGTGCGATGGTGTTATTGTAGAAGCTACTCCTCATCCTACTGGTGCGGGACCTGAGGCTCCTGTACCGCCTCCCCGATGGTAGGAGGGCAAACAGTCCATGGTTAGGGTGGGAGGGGTCCTTGATGATCTTCCCAGCCCGTCTCAGACACCGTTTTCGGTGGAGGGCATCCAAAGCAGGGAGCAGGGCACCGATGATGTGCTGGGCGGTTTTCACCACCCGTTGTAGTGCCTTCCTGTCTGCTACGGTGCAACTGCTGTACCATACCGTAAAGCAGGTGGTCAGGATGCTTTCGATGGTACAGCGGTAGAAGTTGGTCAGGATCTGGGGGGACAGGTGGGCTTTTTTGAGCCTCCTCAGGAAATAAAGGCGCTGCTGCGCCTTTTTGACCAGCTTGGAGGTGTTGAGGGACCAGGACAGATCCTCCGAGATGTGTACCCCGAGGAATTTGTAGTTGGAGACCCGCTCCACCTCAGTCCCGTTTATATGGATGGGGGTGTGCCTGCCCCCTCTGTTCTTCCTGAAGTCGACAATGATCTCCTTCATCTTTTGGGAGTTAAGGACGAGGTTGTTATTGGCACACCACACCATTCATAAGGTAAGAGATACATGTTATACAAATTCCATTACAAAGGTTATCAAAGACAATATAACTGTACTATAAAAGCTTTGCAGTATGTGATAAACTGTTTGTTGGTCATTGGGATTTACCATTAATTATTATTAGCCTTGTCTCCACCTTGTGGCAAGAGATTGGGGTTATAGCAATCTGCTACAAAACTGAGTTATTTTCATTAGGAGTAATTGGCAATATAGCAGCTGTGTTGCAGCTGAGCAAATCAAGGAACTGATATTGTGTAAGTAGCAATTAGATCGTTGCTAACAATCTTGTGCTTTTGTCAGCTGAGGCTACTTCAGCCACAATGATGAAGTAACAGTATTCAGCATTGCTGAACATGACAATAACTCATTGAACTTGAAACTCGCTACAGTAGTGTGGTCGGTTGAATTCAGTTATTATGAACTGATGTTTAGAACTCTAAGATGAGAAGTTCCAATTACCATCAGCTACTCAAAGGTAATGGAGATTGCATGAGTTACCAATTCTTCAGTTGTTAGTATCAACTGAATATACACACTAAATGCACCGTTGAGTAAGGTTTTGAGTGAATATACATATTCTTCATGCACAAATTTAACTTGCTACTCTACAATGGTGACATATGTTAGTCTCATGGTAATTAGAAAGAATATCCTGTAATTCATCTCCTTGCCACTGGTGTATCGTCCAGTTTAGATTGATGATAACACAGAATAAGTGTTGGATATCAAAATATGATAAAGCATGATTCAATACTTCATCAAATGTTCGTTATGTTTATGCATGTTTCACTGTTTGAAAAAAATGTGACACAACAGTGTGGAGAAATACATTCTTGCTTCAATAGGAGGAATGGACTTTGTCTTCCTCATTAGCTGGGTCTTAAGACAGTCAGCAAGACCTTGTTTAGATTCGTACTATCAGACTGGCCAAGCGTCTATGTTGCCTGCTTCATCAGGCATTATGGCACAACGGTATACAGTTATGCCAAAAAGCAAGAACTTGCTGTTTTAAACTGTGGTTCAGGAGACTGGTCTTTGCACAGTAAAACGATTGTTGACTTACACATTTTCAATGGATTGACTTATGTCACTTTTGTCACATTTAGCCACGAGGGTGTTCACTGCAGTATGCATGGATAGCATCCAAAAAAGCAGTACATCTCTATTGAGGGGATCAGAAATGTTTGTTAAATATTAATGATACATTTGATACAATACAAATTACTGACATTTCCAGTTCATTTAAGTGATATTGACAATAGTTCAGTTGTAGAGAAATTACAGCTGTAACATAAGGGAACTACATTGTCGGGTCCAACCCGGATATCAAGTTGTTAAAAAGATCTTGATACAAGTACTCACATCACAAGATTATGCCGTTGGTTATTGTAAATGTGTAAACATTACTTCACCAAGGGGTACCAGCTACATCCTTAGTCATGACTCTAATATCAGCACAACGACGGCAAAACATTGCAAACGCTGTGGCTGGACAGGATTGACATACCACTACATTTTACATTCTGGTCTACACTAGCAGAGCAGACCAGGGCTGGCATGATTTTTAAGATCATTTCGAATACCCCACGGTGTCATTTTTATGTTATCTAGGCCACCTAAATCCTTAGAAGTATGGATGCAGCACTGTGTATTAGTTAATAAACAATTACATAAGAGAAGGTCGGTTCAGACTATTTCAAGGTGGCTGTAACATGTATTAACATTGACGATTGTATGTCTCATTCCACCAGGTCAGCATCAACGTCAGTATATCATTTAGATAGTGTGTTTATATCTCATTATACTAGAGCAGCAGCTATGTTGGCGGCCAAAGGGAGGGATGTGTCCTTCGACCAAATTTTAGCAGCTGTCGTATGGGCAAATGAGCTGATGTTTCAGAATTTTATCATCGGCCAATTGTCAATCCTGGGCTGTTTGCCAATGACATTTTAAGTACCTAAATTTTAGGGGTACTGTTTGTTTACATTATTAAATAAACCCTATCATTACATTGAATACAATGCTATTACTAATGTATTTATTTCTCTTTCGAGTCAATCAAATGCAGTGGGATGCCGGGATTGTAATCTGCGGCACGAAACCACAAAGCTCTTCACGGAATCACTCACGTGACTCCGAAGTAAAATAGTAAGATTAAACGAGAACTTACCAGTTTGAAGTTTGATCTTGATTTTATGAGGAGTTACGTTGGTGATTACGTGCACACCACGCCCAACCCTCTATCATAAAAGATCATCTGGTAGTTCTCTAGTCACTGATCTTACTGTTTACTTCAGTGTTGTTTATTTGTTTCATACCGCTGCTTTGAAGTTTGCTGTGCATGCAGCCTGGCGGGCCTTCTTCACGTAATCACCAACGAAACTCCTCATAAAATCAAGATCAAACTTCAAACTGGTACGTTCTCATTTAATCTTACTATTATTCTGCAGTTGTATAGGGCTCTGCTGAGACCACATCTGGAGTATTGTGACCAGTTTTGGTCTAATTTGAGGAAGGGCATCCTTGCGATTGAGGCAGTGCAGCGTAGGTTCACAGGATTGATCCCTGGGATGGAGGAACTGTCATATGAGGAGAGATTGAAAAGACTAGGCTTGTATTCACTGGAGTTTAGAAGGATGAGGGGATATCTTATGGAAACATATAAAATTATAAAAGAATTGGACAAGCTAGATGCAGGAAAAATGTTCCCAATGTTGGTGAGTCCAGAACCAGGGGGCACAGTCTTAGAATAAAGGGGAGATAATTTAAGACTGAGGTGAGAAAAAAAAATTTTCACCCAGAGAGTTGTGAATTTATGGAATTCCCTGCCACAGAGGGCAGTGGAGGCCAAGTCACTGGATGGATTTAAGAGAGAGTCAGATAGAGCTCTAGGGACTAGTGGAATCAAGGGATATGGGGAGAAGGCAGGCAAGGGTTATTGAATGGGGACGATCAGCCATGATCACAATGAATGGCGGTGCTGGCTCATAGGGCCGAATGGCCTCATCCTGCACCTATTTTGTATGTTTGTATTTCTCTAATTATTAACGAAAATGTTCAAAAATCTGAAAAAACCTTGAAAAAAAAAATGGCTTCCCCTGATGACATCACAATGGGCCTGCATGGTGCCGTCTTGGATCTGCACGCTGCGAGTGACTTCCCCACCACCTCTCCCTCCTCTGGTCTGTGGTTGTAGTGGTTGGTTTGAAATAAAGCACAGCCAATGGTCTGTGGTGGTTGGTTTGAAATAAAGCACAGCAAATGGTCTGTGTTGGTGGTGGTGGTTGGTTTGAAATAAAGCACAGCAAATGGTCTGTGGTGGTGGTGGTTGGTTTGAAACAAAGCACAGCAAATGGTCTGAACTTGACAACTTCCTGTTTGCACTGTATATTGATTTTAGATAAAATGCTACCACTTACGGCTGTGAATTATGGCCATCTTACTCAGTCCCCCTCCGCTCATCAGGTGCAGAGGATTCTTCCCATCAATGAAAAATAAAAGTGTTATTAGAGTTTAAAAAATGTTGAGAATCTCTCTCCTGCCAATCACGCCATGCAACTTCTGGTGGTGGGGGGGGGGGGGGGGGGGGGAAGATGATGGATTATAAAACCCAGAAATGTGGGTGTGGCTCAGTCTCTGCAAGATGTCGGAGAGGACATGACCCTGTTTGAGCTGTGAATCAACTAATGGTATTAAACTGCACTTGAATTTGGTGGCCTTACACCCTGCTTGAAGTGGTATAAAACTGCACTTGAATTTGGTGGCCTTGCACCCTGCTTGAAGTGGTATGAAACGGCACTTGAATTTGGTGGCCTTGCACCCCGCTTGAACTGGTATGAAACTGTACTTGAGTTTGGAGGCCTTGCACCCTGCTTGAACTGGTACAAAACCACACTTGAGTTTGGTGGCCTTGCACCCTACTTGAAGTGGTAAGAAACCGCACTTGGATTTGGTGGCCTTGCACCCTGTTTGAAATGGTAGGAAACTGCATTTGAATTTAGTGGTCTTGCACCATGCTTGAAATGGAATTCCAAGGATTAGCCGTGAGTCAACTGCCAGCCCACCAGCCGTGAGTGAGCTGCCAGCACATCAGGCTTGAGTGACTGAGCTGCCACCCCAAGAATCCATTTGGCCCACAATGTTCATACTAGCCCTTTGGAAACCAGTCCCTTCAGCCCACAACACCCCATACTAGCACTCCAGAAAGCCCCCCCCCCCCCCCACACTGGCCACCAATATTGGAATTGGTGGAGAGGTGGAATATTGCGTTGAGGGACCAGCCCTCCCGTGTGAACATGGGACCCAACGGGTCCCACATAGTCTAGTAAAAGTATATATCTTTATAATGGATACAAGGCAGAATTTCTTTAGTGGAGGCCAAGATTTGGGTGTTTCTAAAACGGAGATTGATCGGCTCTTGATAAGGAAGGGTGTCAAAGGTTACATGGAAAAGGCAGGAGAATCGGGTTGAGAGGGAAAAATAAGTCAGCCATGATCATCTGAGCAACTTAATTGCTTTATCTTGAGCAACATATTGACCAGACCAGCAGATTTCCTTTGCTGAAGACCAGTGGTGAATCAGATAGATTTTTATAATCATCTCCCAGTTTTATCATCAATATTAGTAATGGGAGTTCTCAGTTATTTAACTGACTGAATTCTTCTTCAGCTCAAATAGAATGGTCCATTAACTTAACCAATACACTACCAGAAAATTATGAATCATGGTCCAGGAAGTCATAGTGATGATGTGAATATTTCTCAAAAAATATTCATATCATCAATTTAGGCCCACCCAGTTGGTAAATTGGTAAAGCAGGTAAAGTTGGTAAAGCAGGATTACACGGGCAGATCGGGAATTTAAGTGGAGACGATATGAAAGCCAAATGAATCGGGTATGTATTTGGACAATTTCCTGAGCTGCCTCCAGTCTGATCTCTGCTCACTGCCGAGTGTCCAAATGCAGAAAGCTACAATTAAATGTGCCAGGTGCATGAGGTAGATAAAGTCAGTTTAAAGGGAGTGTGGTAATCTTCTTTAAATGTTAAAAAAAAAACTATATGCTGGAAATCTAAAATAGAACAGAAAGTGCTGGAAATACTCAGCAAGTCAGGCATCGTTTTTGGAAAAGGAAACAGATAACTCATCAATGGTGACCCTGACCTTTACATAACTGCCCACGACTCCATTCCACTGCAAGTAATCACATTCAGTCTCATTGCCACCCCTGGCCAACAGGACACTGACAAGGCCATATGGCAATTGAAAAGCATTCAGGCCTCGGGAGCAGAGAGCATCTATTCATGTTCCAAAACTTAACAAAGAAGGGCTTTCGTCACAAATTTGCAACCTCACCTCAAACTTTCCGCGGAATACAGCCAACGAAATGCAGCGAGGTTTGCGCGTGCCAGCGCCAGCTGGGATCTCGCTGCACTGATGACCCGTCAGCTCACTGCCTCCTCCACACCAGCGTTAACCTGATTGCTGAACATCCGCAACGCGCAGCGCTCCACCAGTTAACGCTGCACTGGTTGAGGTAAAGTGCTGATGGCTTATCGGTAATTACAAACTACTTTTCAAGCGGAGTGGTGAAATTTGAATCGAGCAATTCCACACTATTACACCCGGAAAATATAACCTGTGTTTTATTACAAGTATTTTAAGTGTTTTAATTTCACATATTTAATATTATTTTAAATTGTTTTATTAATTTTAATGGTTTTTAATTCAGTGCTGTTTACATGTATTCATTATTAATAAGATTGCACCATTCCAAGTGCAGTAACTGGTAAGGAGAGGTTTTCATACATTAATGGGCACTGGATTTGAGTACAGATATTAGAGAAGAGTTTTCCTTTGGTTTTAGACTCCCCTATCCTGTGAAGAAGAATGGTCATTCACCTTTCCACTATAAACCCACTGACTCCCACGGCTATCTGGACTACTCTTCCTCCCACATAGTCCTCCGCCAGTTTCGCCACCTCCACACCCCACCACTCGCCACATCTTCCCATCTCACCCCGTCTGCCTTCCGCAAAGATCACTCCCTCCGCAACTCCCTTGTGAATTCTTCCCTTCCCTCCCGCTCCTCCCCTTCCCCAGGCACTTTCCTTTGCAACCGCAAGAGATGCTGCACTTGTCGCTTTACCTCCTCTCTCGAATCCATTCAAGGACCCAAGCAGTCGTTCCAGGTCCGACAGAAGTTCACCTGCACCTCCTCCAACTTCATCTATTGTATCTGCTGCTCTAGATGTCAGCTGATCTATATCGGTGAGACCAAGCAGAGGCTTGGCGATCGTTTCGCCGAACACCTCCGTTTGGTCCACATTAACCAACCCGACCTCCCGGCTGGCTCAGCACTTCAACTCCCCCTCCCATTCCGTATCCGACCTCTCTGTCCTGGGTCTCCTCCACGGCCAGAGTGAGCAACACCGCAAATTGGAGGAACAGCACCTCATATTCCGCTCGGGGAGTCTGCATCCTCTTGGCATGAACATCGAATTCTCCCAATTCTGCTAACCCTTGCTGTCCCATCCCCTTCCCACCTCTCCCTCAGCCCTCGGGCTCCTCCTCCTTTTTCCTTTCTTCCCCCCCGCCTCCCCCCACCTCACCCCCCCATAAGTCTGAAGAAGGGTTTCGGCCCAAAACGTTGCCTATCTACTTTGCTCCATAGATGCTGCTGCACCCACTGAGTTTCTCCAGCATTTTGTGTACCCTGGCCATTCACCTTATCCATGTTTCTCATAATTTTATATACCTTTTTGGGATCACTCCACAGCTTCCTACACTCCAGGGAAATAAGTCCCAGCTTAACCTGTCTCTCAAGTCTTCCAGTCCAGGTAACACCCTTTCCTGCTGTACAGCATCTTCCCTATAGCTCTGTGACCAGAACTGCACATATTACCCAAGTGTGGTTTCACTAATGCCTTGGACATTTGTAAAATGACAACCCAACTTGTACTCAATGGCCAGATCGACGAATCCTGCTTGCCCGAGTCATTAATTCAGGAAACTTTGTACTTGTACCCTTGATCAATGTATTTTACAACACACTCCAGGTCTTTGACATTTAGTCATTTATTGTGTAAGTCCTGTCTTGGTTTAACTTCTCAAAGAAGGATAGAATGCCACAACATTTCAAATGAAAGAAACAAAGTTAGCAATACTTTGACTCTGAGAAGGGCTGTTACATGGGAAGAGTTATACTCAAACAAGGTATACATCATATGACCACCAGATCATACTTTCTGCCCCTCTCCCTCCTTTAATTTTGATGTCTATAATAAAATGGTGCTTTTTTGTTAGTACCAGTACCCTTCACTCTCTCCAGTCTCTCTGCAACTCCTTGGTTTGCACATCCTTCCCCACCGAACCTGTTCACTCCCCAGACATTTGCCCTTGCAATGGCAGAAAAAGTAACTTGTGTGTATACGGCTCCTCTCTCGCTACCTGTCTTTTCAGTCAAGACAGAGGTTTACATGCACTTCTTCAAACCTCATCCACTGCATGTGGTGTTCTCAATGTGGCATCTACATTGGCAAGACCAAGGTTCTGTAGACTAGCTGATGGTTTTGCCTAACACTTGCACTTTGCCAAGGTTTGCTGGAGCTGCACATTTCTGTTGTTACCACTCCTATCAGCCTGTTCTTTCCCCTCCTCCATACACTCATCTTCCATCTCTGAATCCCCCATTTAGCTTTTATTCACCCCTTTTCAACCTACCCTTTGTCCCCTTCCACCTATATCCCTCCATCTGGGTTTGTTTCATTCCTCCTTTTCTTATCTCACACCCATTGGTCTCCTTGCAGATGTAGGTTTAAGTCGAAGGTAGGCACAAAATGCTGGAGTAACTCAACGGGACAGGCAGCATCTCTGGAGAGAAGCAATGGATGACGTTTTGGGTCGAGACCCTTCTTCAGACCAATTCTTTAATAGCCTGATTTTTCAAAACCTTAATTACTTTCTCGTTGAATAGCCCTAGTGTTCTAGACTCCACTTCCCTGTGGATAGATAATTCCAGAGATTCACTGGAGAATGTTCTTATGTGCTTCAGTTTTATAACTTGTAACTATGTCCTCTAATTTGAGATTCCCCACAGGTAGAAACATTTTAACATCTACTCAGTAATGATCCCTGAGGATTTTATGTCTCAATAAGATCACCCCTCGATCCTCTAAACCCCAAGAAATATTGAACTAATTTCTTTAGCTTTTAATGATAGAATCATCTCCTTAAGCTAGGCATTTGGCTTGCAAATCCCTTTTGGAGTGCCTCCAATGTTTGTATAACCTTTTTTTAAATAAGGTCTAAAATTGTGCAGTCCTCCAGGTGTGGTCTTACCGGCACCCTGTACAATTGTAAAACGACTTCCCCATTTCTAAACTTTAACTTTCTTGCAAAAAAGGCCAATATGCCATTTGTCTTCCTAACCATTTGATATACGTGCCTGCTAATTTTTCAACAATATGGGCATTTATTGGATACCTAAATCAGCATGGACCATTTCCAGAAGACTCGGTCAATAACCACTTCTATATATCAATGGCATTCCCATTTTTATGGAATTATGGGGATAGGTTTCAAAGTCATGGCTGGTTCTAAGAAGGCTTGAAACAACAGGAAACAACATTTGCTATAACAAGAGAATCAATTGACCCTCCGGTGTGATGTCAAGTGTCATTGTGATGTCACTCCTGGCTGGTCTGTGCTTTTCAATATCCCCCTCGCTGCTGACAAATTGAAAATAATTTGAGCAATAAACACTTGACAACTGTAAGTTTTTGGGAAAAACCCACCAGCATTTCCAGAAGTCAAATTTTGGCCTAAAATCCTCCACACCGGGGAAATAGAATAAATATTGTTTTGTAAGTGATTTTATGGCTGGAGTGGGGAAGGGGTGTGGTGACAGAAACATTGGCGAGAACCATTCCTATATTTATCACTGTCCTTCATGAATGGTAGATAATCTAACCATAATGCAGGAGTTTAAGTTAAAAAAATATCAAAACAAGGAACTGCAACTGCCGGTGTACAGGAAAAAGAGACAACGTGCTGGAGTAACTCTGAAGAAGTAAACCTATCCATGTTCTCCAGAAATGCTGCCTGACCCATTGAGTTACTCCAGCAATTTGTGTATTTTTTTGTTAACGTGTATGCTGCCCTCTGAGGAGCAATGCATAAGGAGATTTTCTTACTCTTAGGAGGCGTGACGTAATTGTGTGTGTAGTTTGTGCACCATGGCCTGTTACAGGCACACGCTCACTGCTGCCCTCAGTTTCATGGCTTGTAGTTTCTTCTTGGATGCCACTGATGATGACAAAGGAGGTGATTAAACTCAGAGCCTGTATGGTTCCAGCAAGAGTTGCCTCACAAGTTCTCATTGTCAGTGCCAAATTATTCTACTGCTGGTGTGGGAGGGAGTGTTTGGCTGCAGCCTCCACACTGCATGGTTAAATGATTATGTCGACACCATGAGCCAAGTTGTTTGTGGATTTGTCCAATTCTTCCAGCATGACAAAATTCAGCATATCCAGGATATGTGTGACTTAAATAGAAACAGAAAATGAAAATTAGTTGCTCAATGATCCTTCTATCTTCAGCGATGCTGTGTTCCCATTGCCTGCCAATAATATCCCTGCTGGCTTGAAGAAAAAAGTCAAGGAAAATTAGAGAAGGGAAAGACAGATGATAGATTGTACGGCTAAATTAGGATTGAATGGAAGTCTATAAAGTGTGAAGAGGAGTCTCACTTTTCAATCCTGGTCAAGCGAAGATAATTATTTTTCATTTCAGTTTGTGGGATAATGCATTTTATTATTACTAGCATTTTAAATTAAGCTACATTTTATTGCTTATAAAATAGATGTTTGATGGAATTATTTTATAATATTCAACTGTGCGCTGTGACTAATTTGTTGTTGGCACCAAGGAAACGATAGAAAATATTGTTCCTCAAACAAACCTTATTTATTTCATATTTACTTTTAGAATCATTCATTTTTCTGCAGAACTAGGTCTACAGTATGTTCATAGGATTTCAATTTCCTGCAAACAATCCGTGTGGCTGTTAAGAACTGTAAATGTTTACCCTAAAACCTTTATTTTTTGTATTATGCTGCAATTTTACTTGGATGCTTTTGATAGCCTCTCATGAAAACAATATAGATAACAATATTTTATGAAAAATGTCATTATTAATGCTTAATTATTTATTTAGTTGTACAGACAGAAGTTATCAGAACCATTCAGTTGCCTAGAATGATGAAATTGAAATAAATTATGAGGATTGAAGGTTCTGATAAGGTTTTGTAAATAGACTTATCTCGGACTTCTCTCAATCTCCAGAAGGCAATACCGTGGAGTAGGGAGAATTTCACTACCAAAGATATGCATTGAGTAATTTATGGTCATATGAACTTACAGTGCATTCAGAAAGTTTTCAGACCCCTTCATTTTTTCCACGTTTTGTTGCATTACAGACTTATTCTCAAATGGATTAAATTCATTTTGTTAATCATCAATCTAAACACAATACACCATAATAGAAAAAGTGAAAACAGGTGTTTAGAAATATTTGCAAAGTAATTAAAAAGAAATAACTGAAATATCACATTTACATAAGTATTCAGACCCTTTACTCAGTACTTTGTTGAGACACCTTTGGCAGCGATTACAGCCTCAAGTCTTCTTGGGTATGATTCTACAAGCTTAGCACACCTGTATTTGGACAATTTCTCCCATTCTTTGCAGATCCTCTCAAGCTCTGTCAGGTTGGATGGGGAGCATCGATGCACAGCTATTTTCAGGTCATTCCAGATATATTCGATTGGGTTCAAGTCCGGGCTCTGGCTGGGACACTCAAGGACATTCACAGACTTGTCATGAAGCCACTCCTGTGTTATCTTGGCTATGCGCTCAGGTGAATCTCCACCTGAGTGTGAGGTCCAGAATGCTCTGGAGCAGGTTTTCATCAAGGATCTCTCTGTACTTTGCTCCGTTCATCTTTCCCTTGATCCTGACTAGTCTCCCAGTTCCTGCCGTTGAAAAATATCCCACAGTATGATGCTGCCACCATCATGCTTCACTGTAGGTAGGTACTAACCAGGTGATAAGCAGTGCCTGGTTTCCTCCAGACGTGACGCTAGACATTCAGGCCAAAGAGTTCAATCTTGGTTTCATCAGACCAGAGAATGTTGTTTCTCATGTCTTTTGGCAAACTCCGGGCTGTCATGTGCCTTTTAGTGAGGAGTGGCTTCCATCTAGCCACCCTACCATAAAGGCCTGATTGGTGAAGTGCTGCAGATATAGTTGTCCTTCTGGAAGGTTCTCCCATCTCCACAGAGGAACCCTTGAGCTATGTCAGAGTGACCATTGGGTTTTTGGTCACCTCCTTGACCAAGGCCCTTCTCCCCAAGTTTGGCTGGGTGGCCAGCTCTATGAAGAGTCCTGGTGGTTCCAAAGTTCTTCCATTTAAGAATGACAGAGGCCACTGTGCTCTTCGGGACCTGCAATGCTGCAGAAATTATTTTGTACCCTTCCCCAGGTCTGTGTCTCGACACAATCCTGTCTCGGAGGACTACGGACAATTCCTTCGTTTTCATGGCTTGGTTTTTGCTCTGACATGCACTGTCATCTGTGGGACCTTATATAGACAGTGTGCCTTTCCAAATCATGCCCAATCAATTTAATTTACTGGTGGACTCCAATCAAGTTGTAGAACATCTGAAGTATAATCAATATAAACAGGATGAACCTTAGCTCAATTATGAGTGTCACAACAAAGAGTCTGAATACTTATGTAAATGTGATATTTCAGTTATTTATTTTTAATTACTTTGCAAACATTTCTAAACACCTGTTTTCGCTTCTTCATTCAGGGGTATTGTGTGTAGATTGATGATAATAAATAAATAAATAAATAATACAATTTAAAATAAGGCTGCAATGGAAAAATGTGGAAAAAGTGAAGGGGTCTGAATATTTCTGAATGCACTGTAAATGTTGAATGTCAGACTGTTTGACTGCACAACAATTCCAAGATTGATCCTCATTTAAGAGAGATCTTGGAAAAGCAGTTCAATGACCTAAGTTTAAAATAAACTTGTTTTCAAATCCCCCAGTTGACTTTTCCGCTCTGCACCCATAGCCAGAAAGGGCTGCAGTTAAGGTGGAAAGTGGGCAGTGATTTACAAGAATACTGCCAGGACTCGAGAGGCAGAGCTACAGGGAGAAGTTGGTCAGGTTAGGACTTTACTCATGAGAAAGGTTTGATAGGAACAACTTTATCACAGAGAGGGTGAAAGTTATAATGAACATGCTGCCAGAGGAAGTAGTTGAGGGAGGTTCAAGAATAACGTTGAAAGGACATTTGGAGAGGTATCAAGATGGATAAGGTCTACATGGATATGGACCGAATGTGGGTAACTGGAATAAGCTTAGATAGAAACATAGAAAATAGGTGCAGGGGTAGGCCATTCGGCCCTTCGAGCCTGCACCGCCATTCAATATGATCATGGCTGATCATCCAACTCGGTATCCTGTACCTGCCTTCTCTCCATAACCCCTGATCCCTTTAGCCACAAGGGCCACATCTAACTCCCTCTTAAATATAGCCAATGAAGCGGCCTCAACTACCTTCTGTGGCAGAGAATTCCAGAGATTCACCACTCTCTGTGTGAAATTGGTTTTCTCATCTCGGTCCTAAAAGATTTCCCCCTTATCAAAAACAGTGCGAGTTTAAGATGCAGCATCTTAGTCAGCATGGGCATATTTGTGCTGTATGATTTGATAACACAACAATCCTGCTAATGCCATATGTTAAATAGTTATGAGAAAACTGGCTTTCAACAATTTTTTTGGTGACTTATTTCAAGTTGAGTTGGGCAGTGTTTGTGGAGGCATATTAATGGTCGATGTTCTGGTTCAAGACCCTATATCAGGAGTGTGTAGAGAAAAGAATGCTAAAGAAGTGAGGGTGAGAGGTAAGATAGGTGCTGAAAGGTGATAGGTGAAACGAGGAGATAATGGGCAGAAGGGGCCGGGGGGGAGGGAGAGGAGGGAGGACCTGGTTCAGGGTGGAAGGTGATAAGCCAAAACACGAGGCTACAAATGCTGAAATGTGAGCGGTGAGGAAGATGATGAATTGAACCAGATAAGGATGGAATGATGAGTGCATTGAACCAGATGGGGAAGGACAAATGAAACTGGGTGACAGGGAAAAAATGGCTGAAAGGAACATGGGGATTATGGGCTACTTGAAATTGTAAAAGTTCAATGCACATACTATTAGGTCTGGCCTATCCAAGTAAAAGAAATGGCTAGTCACTGAAGTATGGCAACCTCCAAATATGTGGACTGAGATCTGAGATGTAAGATTTACCTAAATTAGACCGTGGGCAGAGGTGGTTTTTTGTTTCATTTTGTGACCCGAATCACGTATCTACCTGTAATTATAACATATTGTGTAAAAATATTACAGAAATCATACCTGAAACTCAAACCCGAAAACATCCAGCCCGCAGGCGTTTTTTTTTTTTTCTGAGAACTTCCGTGATGGAGCCGGCGCTATGGGAATGCTGAAGGCGGGCCTGTTCCGAGCTAAGCAGCAGGGTGGAAGAGAGGGGGGGTCAGTCAGTCGGGCTTTTGGCTGGCCAGTGGGTGCAGTGAGTGGTCGGTTGGGCTGTCAGTAGGCCGGTGTTGCAGCGAGTGAACGGGCGGACTGATGGAACCGGCGCTATGAGGGTGATGAAGGTGGCCCGGGAGACGTGCAGGGCAGTGCTGCTCCCCAACATGTTGACATTCGGTGTAATCGTGGCATTGGGTGGGCTGTTGCTGATGACCCCGAAGGGCATGCTGGCCGAGGTGGACGCGCTGAGTGGCCACACATACGGAGCCCGCAGCCGGTCCCAAAGTGGCTCCAGCTCTAGCCGTGGGCAGCTCTGGAAGAGTGTCGAGTTAGGGTTAGGCATTTTCCTCTCAGTGGAAGATGCCTCAGCCTTCCCCCAGCCTGGCAATGCCCCAGTCCCACTATGACCGTGACCCCCACTCTGCACACTGGCAGTCAGTGGGGTTCAGTAAACTGCAGAACACACAAGATCTGTATCTGCATCTAATTAGGCGGGTTCAGGTCAGAGCTGGTGAAACCAGGGACCTCTGCGGCTGTCCAATATTCAATGTTCCCATATACACCTACCTATAATTGAGCACAATGGGGTGCTGTTACTTTTTCTAATTAGCTTATTTAATTATTGTGATTTTTTTTTTGCACTGACGAGTTATGAATTCCTTGTCAATTATGTTTTATCTAAATCTGTGACAAATTTCAAGTAGATACCAGACATGGATCACGAAAGTTAAAATCTAGAGCCCTTTGGGCACCTCGGCCCATGGCCTAAATAGGCCCATCTTAGGTATGATGGGTTGAAAGCCTTCTGTGCCACGTTTCTGATTTTTGGTAATATGTAAACTGTTAACAAGCATTTGTAAATTGAATTATATTTATATAACAACATCCATGATTTTGTTTTAAACGTGCATCTGCGTAATAGCCCTGTCCCATGGTACGAGTTCATTCCAAGAGCTCTCCAGAGTTAAAAAACTCGTGGTAAGCACGGAGAATGCATGTAGCAGGTACGTTGGAGCTCGGGGACGCCTCTTAGCAGCTCGTAACGCTAACGGCAGGTACTCGGGAAGACTCGCTTACGGCAGGTAAGCACGGGAAGACGCGTGAAGATTTTTCAACATGTTGAAAAATGTCCACGAGAGCCCCGAGTACCAACGAGTGGCCATTACCGTAAATCTCTGAGTTTGAAACTGGGCAAACTCGGAGAACTCTTGGAATGAACTCGTACCGTGAGACAGGGCTTTTAGTCTCTTATCTAGTAAAGCTTATTTCCTATCATCTCGTTACGTTCTAGTGTCCACTTCAGTCTTTACATAATTCTATGTTCATATTAACAATGACTTTAACTTTCTGGTAATAGTCAGCTATGCTTTCTGTTCCCCTCTTTTCTAGGATGCATACCTTTCCGAATTGTCACTTCTAGTACCACTGTCCTGAACAAGACCACCTTTCATGGGTGCAGTGTGCAGGACATCTGGTCCTAAATAAGCACGTAACAAGTCGACCCACAGAATTGCTTTGATATCTGATTAAGTCATGGGTCGTCCAAATCTTTCAATATTTGTGATTGTCCCCTGACATACACAAATGGCCAAACCTATCAAAAAGTTAACCCATCTATTATAAAATTGTTATTTAAAAAGTAAAAGACAAATTTAGAACGCTCCAAGAATATAGTTAATAATATTTAAGTTTAGTAACCCAAAACTCAGAACCATTCTTTTCTTTTCAAATGAATTGAGTTGCGAATTGTCGCAAATCTAATTTGGTGCAGTTTCAGCAAGCAAATTTCTAGTTTAACTACAGCACAATTGCAGTAAACTGGCATTCCACCAATGGATCGCTTGTGCAGTTGTGAAATCGCAGGCAAGTGGTTCAGGGCTTGCTTATTCATATCCAACTGCAGGACTCCTGATCTTCCTTATTTTTATGGAAGGAAATACTCATAGTTCTTACTGCTTGCAATTCTCAGGATGATTTGGGTCAATTAAAATGTTTTTGTATGTTTCTTAATATAATTATATCCTTTTGGTGGTGCTGTTATGCAGTGACTTTCCTGTTTCTGAAACCTGGACAGCTCCAACCACCTCCATCTTTCTGTTTTCAAACCACTGGAAATATCACTGCTTAACAATTCATAACATAAAATGAACCTAACGTATCAAAATAAGATAAAAATGGTATGAAGTTTTGTTTCTCTTGAAATGACTATTTGTGCAGATATAGAGTTGAAAGGCTATTTTATATCCTTCCCTGTTTTTATCTCTATTGTCTTCGACTGAAATAAAGATATAGAGAAATGCAAAAAGGGGCTGCTAAAGAAACATCACCAAATTTAAACTATTAATTCAAGATCAATCCTTCAATTGTAATAGATGGATCAAAGTAAAATAGAGACTTCTAAGAATGCATTTGAAGTGCCTGCCACCAACGTTAAATGAGAGTTTCGGTTTGGGATCAAAGCAAAAAATTAGAGGCACATCGAAGAGAGAAATATTAAGTATATTTGTTAGAGGACAAATATTCTGATATCTCAATGTTGTGGGACATGGAACTAATGAGATTGGGAAGAACTGAGAATGTTGTGGGACATGGAACTAATGAGATTGGGAAGAACTGTGTAATAGCATAGAGTCGTTAGTAAATTAGAGGTACAAGTAATGGAATTTTGAATAAATGCACAGTTTGCATAATGCCTACGAGAAGGGAACTAGGAAAAGCGAGCTTGGAAGTTGCTAGGACTTGAATGTGATTTCAGATTTGAAGCAATGTTTAGTTTCCTTGCTTTTTATTCAGTTAACCAGGCATATGCAACAGTAGTACATACAGTCTTGTGTTGTGTGGAAACAGATTATCCTGTACTAGGCTGGAAGATTGAGTGTGTATGTGAGTATGCTTGGTCAGTAGCAATCAATGATGGAAACGTCAATGGTGTCAGATACCAGGTGACCACTAACCAACATTACACCGAGATTCTGTTACACCACTTTAACGCTAAACTCTCCTGAAAATCTTAGTGAATATTACCAGCTGACTACAGAACATTGTTATCCAGATTGTAATTTTGACAACAAACTGAAGTCTTTGATCAAAGCACACAGAAACATACCAACTATATTTTCTTGAACTGTTAATTTGTATGTCATTATGAATATTCAAAACAAATGGGAGATAGAAGGCCAAAAATGTAATCTCAACTTTTTTTCTTTGAAAGACTCTTGGGCAGGTACATAGATAGGAAGGGTTTAGATGGATATGGGCCAGGCAGGTGGGGCTAGTGTAGATGGGGCATCTGGGGCAGCATGGGCAAGTTGGGCCAAAACTTGTTGGGCCTGTTTCCTTGCTACATGACTCGTATGACTAACTCTCAAGCTTTTATGTAATTAGTAGGAACATTTAATATTAACATTGCTCTCTACATCATGGCTTCTGGCAAACAAGCACATACTTTAAATGCATGGTGTACACATGTAACATTTTTTTAAAATAGCAGTATTCAGACAGAGCTGCAGGTGTTAACATTTTCTGTGCCATAAAAACAGAAACATTCGGCCCTTTGAGCCAGCACCGCCATTCAATATGATCATGGTTGATCATCCAAAATGAGCACCCCATTTCTGCGTTAGCCCTAAGAGCTATATCTAACTCTCCCTCAGAACATCCAGTGAATTGGCCTCCACTGCCTTCTGAGGCAGAGAATTCCACAGATTCACAATTCTCTGGGTGATTTGTGAAAGTATGTCAGAAATAAGTTTCCAAAGAGGTCTTGGTAACGAACAACTATGCACACTATTAACATGAATGGCACATGAATCATGATGTCCTGCTCATTAGTTCCTGTTACTGTTGGCTCTTTATCAAAAAATGGTAATCTGTCATGAATATCAAAAACAGAAATTGGCTGGTGCGAGAGAGGCAACTGCAGAGGAACATAAATAAATTAAGAAATTAAAATATAAAGTTTCACAGAGAGTATGGTATAAACTCTGATCAGTCATATAACATGTTTGCTGTTAATTATGTACATTTCTAATATACTGCTATAAATTTATCCAAAATTAGGTAGTGACTCTCTATCCTTTTATATTGCTGAAATTTCCAAGGCTTCCATGTGGGATGAATGGAAATAGTGTTCTGTGTCTGCAGTACACACTGGTGCAATATACCAATGTGAATAAACAGGAGACATGATCCTGTTTCTCTAAATAATAACTCTAAAATTACCCTAATTTCATTATATTACGTTCCTTTTTTGTTGTTCTCTCTAACTGTCCTAATTCACCTGTGAACCGTATTAACGCCATCTATAGCATACCTCTATGGTAACCTCGTCCTCACCCTATCAGACACATTCCCTTTGTCCTACTAATTTTTCTACCACCCAGACTGCAATATAAAGCTTTTTCTCTTCACCAGTTCTGAAAGGTCTTCAATTTGAAATATTAACTCTGTTTCTCTTTCCAAAGACACTGCCTAATCTGCTGAAACCTTTCAACAATGTATGTTTTTGTTACATTTTTGAAAAATTGCAGTTTTTTGATTTTCAAATCTTTTCTATAATCTTTAAAACTCGTGAGCATTAGGAATTCTGATCTATTCAAATACATAGATGTAAGCCTTGTCACTGCATCAATAGAATTAGCATAACATTTAAATACGGAATCCGAGTTAAAAATTTTAGCAAATGATAAAAACGAGCAAATGGACGATCCTGATTAATTTTAAATGCTGCATTAATGAAACTTTTATTACCCCAGATGTACTTAAGAGTTTGAGACTCCTACTGACAGAAGAAGTACACTTCACGGTGCCATGTTTGATGAGGCACTCATGTGCTGTGGTACTCAACAGGAGTACATCTCTTGTCTATTCACATTGGTATATGGCACCAGTGTGCACAGTAGACACCGACTCAACTCCACTTTCACTCATCCTACAGGGAAGCCCTAGAGTAGACATTTCGAAGTAATACAAAAGTATCGAGAGTTGGTGATATGTCATTGCCCAATTTGCTTTGGGAAGCACAGCGGTAGAGCTGGTGCCTTACAGTGCCAGGAACCTGGGCTTGATCCCGACTCCGGCAGATATCTGTGCGCAGTTTGTACGTTCTCCCCATGACCTGCGTAGGTTTTCTCTGTGAACTCCTGTTTCCTCCCGTGCTCTAAAGACCTACAGGTATGTAGGTTAATTGGGTTCTGTAAATTGTCCCTAGAGTGCAGGATTGTGTTAGCGTACGGGGATTGCTGGTTGGTACCGGCTGAAGGACCTGTTTCTGTGCAGTATCTCTAAACTAAACTAAACGCTTCACCTTTGCACTAAGGAGATTGGGCATTCACTGCAATTTGAAATATTGGCCATAGTTATCAGAAGAGACAGAGTTGGCATAATGACTGCTAAATTAGCATAAACCAATCATTAATAAAACACAGAGAGATCGCAGTTCCTGATCAATAATGTATTCACATGTACCCATCACTTTCTTTAATGTAATATTATGGCTGAGAACCTGTTACATTAGGCATGGAACTGTCCTTGTTATGCAACTGGTGAAAAGTTAATAAAGATTTAAAAAAAATTATAATACAAAATAGGTTAATTGGTCTCTGTAAATTAAATTGCCCCTAATGTGTAAGGAGCAGATGAATAGGGATAACATGGAACTAGTGTGAATGGGTGTTCGATGGTCAGTATGGATTTGGTGGGCCAAAAGGCCTGTTTCCATGATGTATCTCCAAAACTAAAATAAAGCTAAAATCTCTATACTCTGAGAGTAAGGTAGACAAAAATGCTGGAGAAACTCAGCGGGTGAGGCAGCATCTATGGAGCGAAGGAAATAGGCAACGTTTCGGGACAAGACCCTTCTTCAGACTGGACCTGAAACGTTGCCTATTTCCTTCACTCCACAGGTGCTGCCTAACCCGTTGAGTTTCTCCAGCATTTTTGTCTACCTTCGATTTTCCAGCATGTGCAGTTCCTTCTTAAATACTCTGAGAGTAATCTGTCTTTCCTTTAGTTTCAAAGCAAAGCCACTGATTTAATCAATGAACACTCCAAATATTCGTCGGGTCACCAGATGTAACAAGTTTGAGATTCAGTCTTCAGATCCCAAGAAGCACCCAACCGGACCTTCACACAAGTATGGATTTGTTTCAGTTTCAGTTTCTTTGATATTGTCACCATGTGGAGTTTAATATTCTAATGTACAAAAATCAGGGGGAACAATGGTTATCTTAGTGTAGGTTATTATCTTCAGGGGCCGCGGCGCGTTTTTTAAAGTGGGGGGGCTGAGTGACCACTGATCACTGGCCTTGGGGATACCCTGCAAGGGAGTGGAGCGACCAAGTGAGGGGGGGGGGTTGAAATTTGATGCATTAAAATCATGTTTCAGTGCATTGTAGAAGTATGATTTCAATGTTTTTTGTTTGAAGTATTTTTAAGATAATGTAGGTGATTATTATTTTCTCGACCTCCACAAACTGGGGGATAATAATACAGGCCATCCCCCACCTCTAAAAGTGGAAGGCACTGGTGTGGACCCCCCCCGGATCCACACCAGTGCCTTCCACAGTACAGAAAATTTGACAAAAAAACTTTTAAATGTGTTAGAATTTCAAGTGCTATTTTTTTTTTTAGTTTGTAGTTGGAAAAAGGGACAAGAAATAATCATAACATTTCCTGATTTTGCAAAGTCATACAAATTATGTTTTGCTCGGGGGAAAAAAAATCAGAGTATTTTGAAAGTATGCGTTCTCCTTTTGACTTTCATTTTGATTTGAATTTAGAATCATCAAACCATGACATTAATAAAGGGGGGTATATGTTTGTGGAAACATTACTTTTTTTTAAAGTAAGACTTTCGAGAAATCTAAAATGCATTAGAAATATACATTTCATTGCACTCTTGCCCCCAGAGTAGGTGAATTGAGGACCAGAGGACAGATTTAAGGTGAAGGGGAAAAGATTTCATAGGAATCCGAGGGGTAACCTTTTCCACACAAAGGGTGGTGGGTGTATGGACCAAGCTGCCAGAGGAGGTACTTGAGGCAGGGACTATCCCAACATTTAAGAAACAGTTAGACTGATACATGGATAGGACAGGTTTGGAGGGATATGGACCAAAAGCAGGTACTGTAGCTGGGGCATGTTGGCGGGTGTGGGCAAGTTGGGCCGAAGGGCCTGTTTTCACACTGTGTCACTATATGACTACATTATACCTCCACCATGCATGAATGCTTCAAAATCAAGTGGTCGAGTTTTATTGCCATATACTCAAGCATAGAAACAGAACATAGGTGCAGGAATAGGCCATTCCTGCCATTTGATATGATCATGGCTGTTCATGTAAAATCAGTACCCCTTTCCTGTTTTTTCCCATATCCCTTGATTTTGCTAGCCCCAAGAGCTAAATGTAACTCTCTCTTGAAAACATCTAGTGAATTGGCCTCCACTGCCTTCTGTGGCAGATAATTCCACAGATGCACAACTCTCTGGGTGAAGAAAGTTTGTCCTCATCTCAGTCCTAAATGGCCTACCCCTTATTCTTAAACTGTGACCGCCTGGTTCTGGTCTCCCCCAACATTGGGAACATTTTTTCCTGTAGTTACAGTAAGTGAAAATCTAGCAGGCAAGCAGGATGCTTTATCGAACCACCCCCATTTGAAGGCCACTATCTTCCACCTGTTCTACCCAGTCCTTGGTACCTACTTCCAGCAGCCACTGGTTGGCCTCCAGGATGCACTGAGCCGCAGCCTGGTCCACGCCGGTCACCAGGGCAAATTCGGTGCAGACACTCTCACGGCAGCAGTGGAACGCTTCCGATGCCTCCGACAGCCCAGGACTCTTACACCGAAGTTGCTCCATGGCTGGAGCTGCAGCGAGCGACTCGCCAGCCTGGCAAACACTCAGCAGCCCCGGCTCCCTGTCCGCATCTGCTCCCGCCGCTGCTTCTGGTTCCATCCCTCCCTCCGGCCCGGCTCTCCAACACCCATGACCAGGTTGCTCAGAGCACAGCAGCGCCTCGTCCAAAGCTAGAGACATTGAAACATGTCTAGTCAAAAAAGTGGGGGGGGGGGGCTGCTCCCCCAGCCCCCCGGTTCCGCAGCCCATGACTTTAATCAAAGATAATCATCTTTGATTAAAGATAATATAAATGCATATCAGGAAAATTAAAGCAGACGAGAATTTAATTATCCTGTCGATAGTTGATGGAATTCTCCATCTGGCGAGTAAAGACATTTTGTACCCATGTTTACGTCTTTTGGATTTTAGCACATTTGGACCTCTTCTTTCTGCAGTTTATTCCATTAAATTTATTTTAAAAGCTGGTTAACAAGTCCAATTAAAATTTGAACAATGGATCTTGTAGAGCAGTTTTGGAGTTTGAGTTTATATATTGCATTACACACAGGATGAGAATAATAGAAAATCACTGCAAATCTTTAAAAGATGATCAGTGGACAATTGACTAACTAAATGCTTTCCTCCAGCAATGCATTATGTTTAGACTCAATTTCTAAGACTGAATTCATGGATGTACAATATTAATTACAGTTTCATAATCTTTCAGCGTCACTAACAGAACTAAGCATCATTTAATTCCCAAGAAGCTGAATTCATTTTCTTGCCTCTGTAGTGTTTCAACAATCTCATAGAAATAACCAATTAAAAAGCTAAATGAAAAACATACCATCAAATTTCCCTTTTATATAATTAATTACAGAGAATATTATTTTTCCATTTACATGGAAAAACAGAACAGTGGTTACAAAATCAGCATTAACTTATACAACAGCATTATAAGTATTGAAAACATTTTGGCATTTTATAATTAATCAGACAAATGACAGCTGTGGACATTTGTTGTTGCTATAGCCAGGCATTTATAGAACAGTTACAAGAATAGACTCTTCAACCCACAATGTCTGTACTGATCATGATGCCAAATTAATCAGCTTGCACATTGTTTTTATCCCTCTGTTCTGTTCATGGGCCTGTCTAAAATATTCTTAAACATTGCTTTCATATCTGCTTCCACCACTTCCCCAGGTAGTGTTTTCCAGGGATGTGGTTGAATGAAAGGGACTTTATGGAGATAGTCTGCATGGAATGGCCTGGGACTGGGATGATTTACCTCCAGCAATTTCTTTACTGGGAGGAATAACTTCCATTACTGGATTTTCCTCCCTTATTGTTCACATACTTAAGTATTAACAGGGCTTCTTATGGCACACTCCATTAAATGCCACCTTAATGTCAAGAGCATCCATTCTCATCTCACTTCTGGAATTAAGTGCTTTAGCACATCTTTAACTAAGGTTGTAATGAAATCTAATGTTCTTGGTGAAATCTAAATTAGGAATTGGTCTGCAGGTCAATGGTGAGTAAAATAATGCAACACAACTGTTGCCTACACCTTTCAGCACTTTGCAGTTAGATTGTTCAATCATTAATCATCCCTTGCTCTGATATATTGAAGAAGGGAATATCATTAATGAAGCGGCTGCGGATGGTTGGCATACAACACTGCCCTAACAAACTCTTGCAATTATATCCTGGAGATAATTGGTCTGCAATAGTTGCAACCAATTTATTTTGTGCAAGCTGACTGTAGACTGCAGGGAGATTATCCATGGCTTCCTACTAACCTTTTAGTGGACTCTTTGATGCCACACAGTCAAATACTACTTTGATGTCAAGGGAAAGTCTCTCTCACTCTGAACCTGGAGATCAACTTTATGTTTAGACCCAGCTCAATTGTCCCTTTGGCCAAATGTATTCAAAATTATCAACAAGACTCTGTAGATGGGAACTAAAATAAGATAGTGTATTCTTCCATTCTTGTGAGTGTGTATGAATGGCTTTGACATCTCTATATAGATACTTTAAAATATAATTTTTGACTATTAAATTTTACCCTCTTGTAGTTCAGTTTCTATATAATCATCATTTGTATTTATGGTTCGATCCCGAGTACACTTAGAATTTTGTTTTGGGATTTCTGCAGTCTAATCACATATGGCAAAGTTTCAAAAATCCAATAAGTTTGGGATTTTGGTGCTGCCTTATTGGCTGATTTTCCAGCCTGATGAATGTTATTCCTAATAGTACTTAG